>OX328111.1:29743406-30343406 GCA_946811185.2 Hippopus hippopus
TTTGATCAAAAAGAAATTTTAAAAGAAACCAAACGATTTTATGAAAATGTATATACTGAACCAAATAACGTTGTTGATTTCGATCTTTCTGAACAATTAGCAGGGTGTTCTGTAAAAAAATTAAATGAAAAACAGAAAAAGGATATTGAAGGACTGCTACAATACAATGAGGTCACAGATACCCTAAAGAATATGAAAAATGATAAGAGTCCCGGAAATGACGGATTTACTTCAAATTTTTATAAGTTTTTTTTGGAATAAGATTGGTCATTTTGTACTAAAAGCTTTAAATCACGCGTTTATATCTAAATCATTTTCACGGAATGTTAAACTTGGAACAATAACTTGTATTCCGAAAGAAAATAAAGAAAGACAATTTTTAAAAAATTGGAGACCAATCACGCTTTTAAATGTCCTAAATAAACTTGCATCTGGAAGTATTGCTAAAAGAATTAAGAATGTTTTAAATGATATAATTTCAAGTGATCAAACGGGTTTTTTACAAGATAGATTCATAGGGGAAAATACCAGATTAGTTTATGATATTATGCAATATTGTGAAGAACATAGAATACCTGGATTGTTAATGTTAATTGATTTTGAGAAAGCTTTTGACTCCTTATCCTTTAACTTTATTGAACAAACGTTATCTTTTTTTAACTTTGGTGAAATGGTTCGAGAATGGATTAAGTTATTTTTGTATAATACGGAAGTATGTGTTCAAGTTAACGGTTTTCTTTCGGATTATTTCATGGTCAAAAGGGGCTGCAGACAGGGAGATCCAATTTCAGCATACATTTTTATTCTTTGTACAGAAATTCTTAACATCAAAATAAAAAATGAAAAAAATATCACAGGAATAAAAGTTAAACAACGAGAATACATAATATCACAATTTGCAGACGACACAACCCTTTTTTTAGATGATTCAGAAAAATCGCTCAAAAGTACATTACAGTTACTTGTAAATTTTTCACATATTTCAGGCCTGAGGGTCAATTTCGATAAAACGAAGCTAATATGGATTGGATGCATGAAATATAGTTCAAGATCTATTAAAACAAAATGGAAACTATCTTGGGGGGAAACACAATTTAAATTACTTGGGATACATTTCAATGTTGATCTGAAACAAATGATAAAAAATAATTTTGAACCAAAACTACAAAGCATTAAAAATAGTATATCCTACTGGAATAGGAGAAAACTAACTCCTATAGGAAAAATAACTGTAGTTAAAAGCATTTTAATCTCCTTACTTACCAACCTGTTTATTAGTTTACCATCACCATCGGATGAATACATGAAAAGTTTAAATGATATGTTATATAAATTCGTATGGGATGGCATAGCTAAAATAAAACGGAGTATTTTTATAAAGAAGTACACAGAAGGGGGTCTAAAAATGATAGATGTAAATAGCTATAACATGAGTATGAAAATTAAATGGTTAAAAAAACTTGTTGCTAGTGGTAAAGGCGACTCTTATATATTTATTAATGGAATATTTGATACACAAAAATTATTCAATTTAGGTATTTCGTATTGTAAACAAATCGTGAAAACTATTAAAAACGATTTTTGGATTGATGTCCTACAGTCTTTTATTACATATATATCGAAATGTAAATTTACAAATTGGGCAGATATAATGAATATGCCATTGTTTTATAATGACAATATCATAATCGAGTCAAATTACGTCTATGATTCCATAATGTACACTGCCGGTATAAGATATATCAAAGACCTTTTAAATGAAAATGGTCATTTTTAAAATTTGGAATGAAATCAATAAACTTACCAGTAATAAAACAAATTTCTTAAGGTACCACAGTTTATTAAACTCAGTTAAGAGCTTCTTGTCGAAGCATCATATACTTATTCAAAAGAAATTTCTAAATGAATACCATAACCCTATGTTATTTTTTTCAAATATTAACTAAAAAAGAGATAAACAAACATATTTACAACAAATTAATTGAGAACAGAGAAACTCCGTCATGTAGAGTCAAGTGGAATGATTTAGAAATTGATTGGAATCTAGTTCACGGAAGTGTTTTTAAATGTACTCAAGATACTTGTACACAATGGTTCCAGACAAGAATAGTTCACAGGATCCTCCCAACAAATTCACTACTTTTCAAAATGAACTTGATCGATACTAATTCATGTACTTTCTGTGGAACACATGAAAAAACACTTTTACATTTGTTCTATAATTGTGATTATATTACGCCTTTGATGAATAAAATTACAACAATATTAAAAAATGTTGACCGCAATTTACAAATAAATAGTAGAATTTTTCTTTTGGGCACATATAAACCAAACTTTTTGTTAGACAATTTGCTTCTAGAAGTTAAAAAATATATTTACTTTTGTAGAAATAAAATTTATAAACCGTCACTTATTGGTATGAAGAATTTTCTTACTACCGCTGTGAATATCCATAGTAATACGAAAACGACTGGGCTTGAAAACTATAAAATGACAATTGTGGAACATATCTTAGAACGCCTTCCATAAATCACTATCGATTTCAGAATAAGCATAGTTTTTTAAAACACACAATAAATGATGCCATTTTTTTTTTTTTAAATTTTGCATCAATCAATTTCATCATATTTTTGTTTTTCACACACACACACACGCACGCACGCGCGCTCGCGCGCGCTTTATTGCCACAGATTTTAAACTGAAATTATTTCATTTTTCATAATGCTACCTTTTTGAAAAGATGAATGTATGTGAGCCGTTCTCCTTGAAAAGGGGGCTTAATGCATCTGCGAGAAGGTATCGACCCAGGTCAGCCTTCGCAGTTCGCGCAGGCTGACCTGGACCGAAACTTTTCGTTAAAGGTCAGTTAGCTGTATGTCCAAGGACCATTCTACCTAGTGATTAGGTCAGTTTTGAGGAAAAAAGTGACTGTTGTGGATTCAAAAGTATATGATGGCTTGCTTGGCATGATGGATTACGGAGAGGCATCGAGCACCTTTTTGCCAGAGAATGTCTCATATATATTATTGTATGTTTTTATAAGAAAATGTTTTCTTTCATGAAGTTATTGTAAATACGTTTAAATGTTGGTAAATACGTTTATATCGTTTATATATTTAGAAATGAAACTAACACTGTCTACTAACAGCTTATGTAAGGTATGGTGGGGGATGACCACGACCCCCACGTACCTATTGACGTGGTAAATAAAGCAAAAAATAAAAAAAAAAAAACTTTTGTGTCTTTAAAAAAGATATTTCTGCTTGATAAGATAAAAATAATAAAATGAAACAAAACAATACTAAAAAAAAAAAACCCACAAAAAAACAAAAACAACAAAAAAAAAAAAAAAAAAATCAATTCTCCAACTCCATACGCATCATGTTTCTATACTACACGGGGTCCTGTGTGGCTCAGTGGTAAAGTGTAGGACTCGTGACCTTGGGGCCCTCGGCTCGAGCCTCACTGACTCCACTGTGTTTTTCACAGGAGTGTCCTTGGGCAAGACACTTCAGGGCCCTAGCCTAGTGCTGGTGAAACCTAGGAAATACATGAATATGTGAGCTGTCGCCTTAATATGGCTGAAATAATGTTGAAAGCGGCGTACAACACCATTCAAACTTTCTATACTGCATACACTTCCATTAAAATTTTTGAACACTAGAAAAATGTATGATAAGTACTTACCTTACAGAAGGCAAAATTTGATGTTTGAATACCACGAGGTCATGCAGGCAGCTATTTAACTTTCTGGAAACGACATCGTTGTCATTTAAATCAAAATGCCATAAGATTAGTACTAAAACTAATTGACTAATGTTGCAAATGTATAATGTCACGGAAAATAGAAGTTACGGAACATAGAAAACATGTTAAATATAAATGTAACTGTTCACATTATCTCAGTTTGATATCCTGACAAAGGTCAAAATTGTTTGGGTACATGTGCACAAAGTATATATTAGTACTAGACAAAAATATTTACCACAAAAAATATATCGTTGTTACGGAAGGATAGCACTTGAAATTGCTAAATTCATGTTTCGATTTGCATGCCGTCCAAAATATTTTCATGGCGAGTTTACCCAGTGATCAAAACTGCAAACACAATTTCGATATTTTGAGAGTGTAATCATTTTTATCTTAATAACTAATCTTCCCAAAAAACTTTGAAAAGGCGTTACGCCCACATAGGTGGATTCACTGTACAACCAACTTTTACGATTTTTTTTTCTTAAAGTGATATTATTTTGGTAAAAAATACTCTTCTTTTCAAAATTACTGCCAAATAGGTTGGAAAAAAACAACAACCGTGATCTCACAAAAAAAGTTTAACTGTTAGATTTTGTATGTAAAAAAAAAAATAGAAAAAATAAATAAATAAACAAATAAATAGTAATATATAAATAAAAAAGACACACAAAAAAAAAACCAAATACCCCTACTCTGTATTATTATAATATATATTGTAAATTAGTGCTACAAATATGTTATGAAAATGTATTTGACTAATAAATAGAGGATATTTGTTTTCTTTTCTTTTTTTTGTTCGGTGGAAGATCGAAATTTATTTCACCGAGTGTAGGTCATCGGTAATATTTTCATGACAGTAATTTTGAAAATTTCTCTTATAGATATTTCATTGTTGTACTAAATTCCTAAATATAATTTTTATAGCTTTTATTTCGAATGGTGTAAAATTGTTGAGTAAGCAGACATCGTGTTTTGGGTAGGTACATACGTGGGGTGATCAGAAAGATCGTGGACCACCTCGTTATTTTGAAAACTACTACACTTAGGATTACACAAATTTGCATATATGAGCATTAATTATCTGGTAACTGACTCACGCTTTCAAATGTTGTCACATTAAAGTAGGTAAAGTATGACGTCATTTTAATGACGTCATATACTGCATTAGTGGTCCAAAATATCGGACAACGTTTTATTTGAGCCTAGAGTAATCATAAAGTTTTGCGTCAAACTCGGAAAGTATTTATCGGAAATCAAAACCGATTTAGAAACAGTTTAAGGGGACTCTGCACTCAAGGAATCTGATATTCGTACATGGATCGGACCGGTTTAGACAAGGGTGCGATACTGTTAAAGATGACCCTAAATCTGGGCGTCCATCAACATCAGTCACAGACAAAATCATAACGGATGTAGAGCAGGATGTAAAACAAGAACGCCGAGATGCTGTCAGGAAAATAGCTGACACATTTGACATTTCATATATAAGTACTTAGGAGATTTTGACTGAGAGTCTTGGAATGTCGCGTGTTTGCACACTGTGGGTACCTCGGCAACTGACGCCCGAGAAAATGGGGGTTAGGGTCGAAATCTGTTAAGAAATTTCAGAACGCATTAGGGTAGAGGGGTCAAACTTTACTGATCGTATTGTAACATGCGATGAAACATAGGTACACTTTACCGACACTGAATCTAAACGACAAAGCAGCGTATTGAAACATCCAACATCGCCTTCCGCTAGTAAAGCCAACCTTTCTAAGTCACTTGGTAAAGTTATCTACATCCAGTATTTCTGTTCTCCTGTTTTTCTTCAAAGTCATGTTGTATCTTTACATACTACAGTCAATTCTGAGTTTTATGCCCACATTATTCTAATAAATTTCACGAACACCATACGAAAAACACAGCCAGAAGTCCTGCGGAGTGACGTCAATTTACACCAAGATAACGCCCTAGCTCACAAAGTCACACTTGTACTGGAAACTTTGCAAAAACTAAACAAAGAAACACTTGCCAACGCTCCTTATAATTCAGTCCTGACTCCATGTGACCTCTGACTAGTTCCTGTTTTGAAAGATTTTCTATGTGGCATACACTACGAGAGCAGAGAGGAGCTAACCCTCGCTACGACCGGGTCCTTCATAGTAACGTCACGTGACGCGCTCCCACACGTGCTTCGCGCGTCGAAATCAAAAATGAATACATGCATAGAACTCAAAGGAGGTTACTTTCAAAAATAGTGAATACTCCAAGTTGTTTTTTATAACAATATTCAGATACCGGCACTGGTCCACGTTCTTTCTGATCACCCCTCGTAACTTTATTCATTCTATTTATGGCTTGAAATTCCTTTCTTTTGTCAACATTATAGGAATTTAATCGATATGGTGCTTCTAAAAAAGAAAAATGGGATTATTATGTAAGGAGTTAATTTATTCGGTTATTTTTTTATTTACGAGTGCAGGTGACCAAGAGATATGAAATCTGCAATTTCAGCTGTGTGCATGTTTTTTCTTGCGGAATTCTGATGGTGTCGCTTGAACGTCTGATTTTTTTACACTAGTTTGTCAGCTTCGAAGAACTCGTCGAGTTGTTGTTACAAACCTGTCGTCGTCTGCATCCTGCGAAAACTTTGGCAGTTTCTAATACCTGTCATTACTGAAGACTGTTACATGTACTTGTTATTTAGTTATATTAAATCAAAAGTGAAACTCATAATAAATTTATACCCAGTGGTACAGCAAGTAACTCTCATAGCATTACGAGAGAATAATACCCCTCTTTGTGACTTAGGGTTTCCACTCACAAACAAGCAAATACAGCTGTGCATTGGCACCGACATGCGATGTAGTAGTTTGATAAACCATATAAAATTTGTTGAGCAGATCTCTAACATTGTTTAGTTAGTATATTTCAGTTATGGCTACAAAGCGAAAGACAGCAAAAGCAACCGAGTGCGAGGATGCTATCGACAAGATCGTGGGGAACGTGTTAGAAAACCTAGTCCATACCCTTCTGTTAACTGGTGAGGCCAGTGCAAGCGCTAATACCCAGGCACCAAACTTATTTCCTGAAATAGGACAGGACCGACAATCTCCTGGTGGACAGCCTTTGGATAGTTGTAATATCTTTTCATTAATGATTCTTTAGGGGCAAATATCACATCTGCTTTCCCACAAAAAATGATAAACTTAGAATTTGTTGACATTAGTTCCCTGTTACCATCCCAAAAGGAACTTCGGAATCATTTAGTCGTGTAAATTTCTTAGATCGAGAGTTGGTACTACAAGAGCGTAAAAACAACCCAAAACTAGCATACATTGAGCAGTGAACAGATGCCTTTATTATATTCACCGACATTTATACATCAGCACATCCAGAACAAATTCATGATCTCTTGAAAAATATCAGCACCATACGTCTTGGTGCATCTCGCTATGGTGGATCGGGCTGGAGACTTTTTGACGAACAATTTCTACCTAAGAAGTCATACAACAATTCCATTTCGTGGGCTGCTATTTACCAAGAGCTTTGGTTGTTGTATAAGTTGAATGCCGGACCAGTAGGAAATTCTTTGTCTTTGAAATCAGATGCTAGAAAGTGTTATGACTTTGCTCATGGGTATTGTTTCAAGTCAGCATGCAATTTTAAGCATCTATGTTTACGAAAAATATGAGCACCATAAGTCTTGGTGCATCTCGCTATGGTGGATCGGGCTGGAGACTTGTTGACGAACAATTTCTACCTAAGAAGTCATACAACAATTCCATTTCGTGGGCTGCTGTTTACCAAGAGCTTTGGTTGTTGTATAAGTTGAATGCCGGACCAGTTGGAAATTCTTTGTCTTTGAAATCAGATGCTAGAAAGTGTTATGACTTTGCTCATGGGTATTGTTTCAAGTCAGCATGCAATTTTAAGCATCTATGTTTACGCTGTAATGCTAACCATCCATTAGTAGCGTGTAATGCTCCTAAGTTTTTAGAGAATTCCAATATGTCTAATAATAGGTTCCCTGTTACAAGCCAAAATAATCAATGGCCACAGTTTGCAAGCCTCGTCACAAGTAACCACGGGCAGCATCAATTTGGGGTCAGGGGCAGATCATCAGCTCCAAGAATCAATTTCAGAAACCCAAATGGCAACTTTGTATCTAGGGTAAACCCCAATTAAACTACAAGATTTCATTGAATCAGGCTCCTTTATATTTATCTAATGAAACTATCAAACAAGAATTAATTGATGGGCTCACTTTTGGTTTGAAATTACATTATTCAGGTCTTCGCCATTTCAGAGATTGCAATAATTTAATATCTATGAAACAAAATGGAGATGCAGGAGAAATTAGTGATGAAAGAAGTAAATTTGAGGAGGATAGCTGGGCCGTTTCATGTTTGTCCCCATAAAAATCTTAGGATTTCGCCTATATGTCTCGTTAGGAAGAAAGACAACTCATTTAGACTTATTCAGCATTTGTCTTACCAAGCTGGATCAAGTTCAAATCACCATATAGATCGTGCTATGTGCAATGTTCAATATGTATCTTTTGACAATGCAATTTCTATGATAAGATCTCTGGGTGTAGGGGCATTATTGAGAAAAACGGACATTATGTCAGCATTCAGGCTTTTACCAGTAAATCCACTTGACTCTGAGTTACTTGGTTACATATTGGCAGACAAGTATTTCTTTGATAAGTGTCTGCCAATGGGTTGCTCCATATCTTGATCTATATTTGAAAAAAAAAATCAACTTTCTTGGAAGGGTTACTAGTTAAACCATACGAAAAAAAAAAAAATGAAATGTCATGCATTACTTAGATGACATTTTTTTTTTTTTGGGGGGGGGGGTAAGAAAGAGAAATGTACACTTGAATGTAAAAATTCCATGATTTACTTTGAAGAACTTTGCCTTGAATTAGACGTGCTTTTGTCAGAGGATAAAACAGATGGCCCAACGGAGGTCTTAGTTTTCTCGGGTTTGGAAACTGATACATTGAAAATACATTGAAACTGGAAATCCGTATTTCCCAGTCAAAAATTGAAGATCTAAATAAAAAATATTTTATTTGCTCTGGGTAAAAAGAAAATTACACTGAAAAATATGCAGCCTTTGGCTGGCTCTTTAAATTTTTGTGCAAGAGCAATACCTTCTATTCGAGCCTTTTGTAGTAGAATTTATGCTTCCATGTCTGGAGTTTCTAAATCCTATCATTTCATTCGTATTACAAGACAATTCAATATTGACCTCCAGACAATATTACTTTTTCTTGAATTTTTTAACGGGGTATGTTACTTACCTGATGCAGAGTGGGTAAGTAATCATGGTTTACATCTGTCTACTGATGCTGCTGGGGGATCAGACCTGGGTTGTCCAGCCTTTTTTGAGCCATAATGGATTTTCTTCCAGTGACCAAAATCTTAGGGTTTGAAAGGTCTATTGAAAGACGCTTCATTCTTAGAGCTAATTCCAATTGTTTTTGGTATTCCAAACATGGGGTCATTACCTCAAGGGTAAAAACTTAAAAACGATTCTACTGAATACTGACAATATTGCTCTGGTTTCAATTCTTAATAAAGAATCATCAAAGTCATCGAGGATAATGCGTTTACTTAGGCCCCTCATTCTACAGTGTTTTTCAACGTTCAATATAAAGCTGTCCATATAGTTGCTAAAGAAAATTGTATAGCTAACGCTCTTTCTCGTAAGCAGTAGGTTCGTTTTCAGCATCTGGCACCCAGAGCAGAAGAGTACCCATCAACCATTCGACAATTATTTTACGTGATGCTATCAAAGATAGAGCAGACCTGCTAATGACAGCTTCAGTTGCAACAAATACTCATCAGGCATATATGCACTTCTAGTTATGAAGCAGGATATGCATTTCTAGTTATGAAGCAGTTCTTTTAGGCCCTTTTTTGTATAGCATTCTTTTATTTTTTCGTGTAGGTGAAGTCGTTGCAGCGTCAAAGTCCAAATCAGTTTATGCTATAAGTATCTCTGATATCAAATCAACAGATACCAGCTATATTGAAATTAATTTAAATCATTCAAAAACTGACAAGTTAGGGTAAGGTAAAGTAATTTTGATTCAGTCTACAAAGAATTGTCTTTGTCCAATGCAGCATTTACGGGCTTTTCTTTCCATTAGACCCAAATTTGGGCTCAGCTATTTGTTCACCTAGGGGGAATGTGGTTACCCGTTATCAATTCTGTGGCGTACTACGCAAAGCCCTAAATAGTGCCGGTGCCAATGCACATATGTATTCTTCACACTCTTTTCGTATCAAATTGGTGCAGCTTGCCAGGCTGCACCGCTGGGAATGAAAGAGGAACAAATTAAGAAGCTTGGCAGATGGGAGTCTCAAGCCTATAAATCTTATATAAGAATTCCATCTGCCTTATAAAGTGGTCATTGCAGAATATGAAATTAAACAAAAATAACAGAATACTTTTGATCGCGTTTAAAATCCTTTTCTTTGGTTTTATATTTTATCGTCATTTTCTAAAGTTGCTCTAAGTTCTTGCAGAACAGAGTGACCAGAAAAAAAAGAAAAAAATTATCACTGTAGGAATAAACAAAAATTACCTTCAATGATCGGTTTAAAGAATACATTAAATTTTACTTTGAATATTCATAATTGCACAAAAACACATGAAGTTGATAAATGTTACATGACAATTGTAGAGCATGATTTTCAAAGTCTCCTACTGCCAGTATAGTCTAAAGATACACTACAAAACCAAACATAACATAATATATCGCACAGACGTTAACGAATATCTATATCATTTTTAAACGAAGATTCCAGTTTCTTTACTCCATATCCACACACCCACTCACCTAAACACTCACATACCTGCACCTATATTATGTATTTTCCATTTTGATTTCTGTGTTTGTTTTCTCTCTCTCTCTCTCTCTCTCTCTCTCTCTCTATCTCTTCCTTCTATCAATAAAGCCACATTCAAGTGATGGCACAATTATATGAAAAATACAATCTTTGGTAGTCATATGATACATCTTTTGTATAAGAGTGCTAAAAATATATTATTAAGGACTATTATCTCTAACATCATGAACGTCATTAGCACAAGTACATTACTAGCAAACCTACTAACATTGAATTGTAAGGTATGATCGGTATGATTGGAGATGGCCACGACTCCCATCATACCAGTTGACGTGGCAAATAAAAAAAAGTTTTTTTGGGGGATGAATCATATCGTTTAAAATTGTCATGAACTGAGACTATATCGTTTAAAATTGTCATGAAGTGAGACTATGAATTTTTAAAAAGTTAATTGGCATTTTGTCTGTAGGTGCAATAACTGTTTACATTAGACTATCGCGCATCTAAGTACTGTTCTTTGATTAAAACAATAGTATGTTGATACTTGTAAAAAAAACTGCTTTGGGATTTGTAATTTGAATTGTTTTGGTTATTGGCACACTTTTAATTCTGGGAATTTAGAACTGAAATGAACAGATTTGAAACTGTAAGTCCCTTTTTGATTTTGACATGCCAAAAAAATTTTGATTGGAAAGCATATGGCTTTATCCATTTACATGAATTTTTTAGATTTGAAACTAATTGTGAACTTTTGAATAATTTGAGCAGATTTTGCTATAATTTTAGAGTGGTGTTTCGACTATATTTGAACCTAACATGTTACTGGATTTAATAGATGTTAACGATTATCGATCAAGGGAGAGGGCTTGAATGAGTTTGTGAGTTGTTTTTGAGCAGGTTTAGCAATAATTTGAAATCTGTGGTATATTGATAATTTGAACAAATTTGTGAGTTGTATTTTGGTTGGTATTGACATGGCATGACAAAATGACTTCATTTGGAAGTACATCGGTCATACCTCAATTGGAGGATCTAACAGTGATATAACTTAATAATTTATGCTGCTGGACCCTGGTCTTAGCTCTCCTCCATTTCATTGCGGTGTCTCATCAGCAAGCTGTTTCGATATTTAGCGGTTGACCAGGTTTACAGCAGCAGGAATTATCGTGGAAATTAAACATAAACTTGTATTGAATATCTGTACCCAGCATTCATACTCTTTTCATAATTTGAAGTGCTTGATAGGCATTGTAATTTTATTAAGGGAATCCCTGGCCTGTTTCCGCCACATTAAATATGTAAAACTTAAAATTTTTGTCAGTAATGGACATTTACTGATGACACGGTAAACAAATAATAACGTAACCTGGTACCGGTTGTATCTCGCATTTTAATTGTCTGATACAAAGATCGATAGCAGGCCACAAGTTCACAAATAAACGGTGCATAATGGTGCATTTTCATAGACCTCCACGTTTCATTTGTAGCGATCGTCCTTCAGTTTGTTAATTTTGTCAGCATTTTAATCCTTAGGCTGCTGAGTGCGACTCAAGGACCTTTCGCGGGCATTTGATCCAAAAAAGAACTTTTAAATAGCAATATTTGGGTTTTTACTATCGACTTGAAAGTTTCAAATTAGTTATATAGCAGATTAAGGATGAAGTACACTGGTTAGACGCTTTTGCCGTCCTTGTCTTGCAAGTCGCATTTACTCTATGTTGCAATTGGTCTAGGGGGATTATTCCGGGATGGACTTATTTACATGTGCCAGGATGGCTTCAGGTTGTTGAGATAGTGACTTCTAAATAATGCCGAAAAAGTCTTCGTGTCAACAAAAATTGGGGGGGGGGGGGGTGTTGTATATCAAATATGGCTAGCTTAATTACCTTTGTGTAGGTTAATCATTACCTTCCTTGAAATAATGCAAATGAGATAGCTTATAAAAGTGTTAGGATGCTTGTGTAGGTTTATCAGTTGTACCAGAAGCTTTTTTAGTGAAGTGACGGACGTCTCAGTCTGTTTGCATGCATCAGGTGCTATAGCCGTACTGTCTAACTTTACTCATGTATCCCTTTTTGAGACAATGCTGGTCGTAAAACCATATCTTTTCATAGGACTTGTTGTAGGACTGTCAATGTCAAGAACTAATGTTTAAGTACTTTGTATATTTACGGCTTTTCAAACTGTCCTTTAACAACCTTGGAAAAAAACTGTGTTTGGTTTTACGGCTTCCCTCATGCTTGCTTTGCTCAGATTGGCACATTTTACATTTATTGAGATGGACGGCTTTTACATAATCTGCAACAGACGTTTTAGGGGATGGAAAAATTGGTTTCATACACTACTAAATTATACGAAGGATTCATATAGACGTATTTGGGTCTTTGTTTAGTCTAATTACTTACGCGTATGTGCAGGAAGAATTTCCATATGAACATATTTGACCGTCTTTAGAGATATATGCCCAAGTATGTGTTTCCCAGAGAGGCTCATACCAATAAAAAGTATCGTTTCTCCAGCCCAGAAGAGTACCTAGGAATGAGGAACCACTGCGCATGTACGTCAAAATTAACACATCGGACGGTTCCCCTGAAAAATGAAAATAAATAAATGATAGAAATCTTATGAATGCTAGCTCTTTTAATCACTCCGTATCAGGTTCTCTTAATCGCAGTCTGGTATAGATTTTTGGTAGCTATCTGTTTATCGCTTCCGTTATTATTACCGCCTGGGGACATTCAAGGGTCTCTCCATGACTATCAATTGTGCAGATAATCTAATTACAGACTTGTTTCTCGCGTGACGTCACAATGTTGAAAACAATGGATTACCGCATTTTTAGATCAATTCAAATACAATGGGGGTGATTTCATATAGAGTGACTTTACCGAGCCGATCGGTGCCATCAAAAATACATCGCGACCTTCAACAACCCTTGTAATTGTTAAACTATCCCCCAAATTCACTGTGAATAACCCGTTTGGAATTTTGTTATCACTATTCCCAAAGATGGGTCACAAACAGGAAGTGATCAAACCGAGGTTATTGGAATTTCGGTATCTATTTTTAGTCATTTACGTTCGAAAACCGATTGCAGAGTCATTTATTTTACCATCGGCGAGATGGAATAAAGTAAATGTCGCTGCTGTCGGCTTTCGATTGTCCCCAGGCCGTCATGTTTGACAGTGTAACGTCCAAATGATGGAAAAGGAAACAATTAACGGACCGGAACCCAGGCTATTTGAATGCATGAATAAAGTCGATACATTCCTAAAATCAAAGGACTGAAAATCATGAAAAGCGGATTTCTTGAACAGTTTTAAGCTATGATTTGATGTAATGAAAACTATTTTTTTTTATCACATGTATAATACCTGTATTATATGTAAGTAATTAGTAGAGTAAGCAAGGGCAATGGGAGTCAAAGTTGTTTTACCAAGTGTGCTGCGCAGCAACTGTTAGAGTATTAATTTGATCCAATAATTTGATGTTTTTGTTTTATTATCATTATTATTATTAATTTTTTTTTTTTTTTTTTTTTGCTAGTAATATATCTAGGACTGTAAACACGCGTAGGACTGGAGGAAATAAAAAAAAAGATGAATTTATAAGTAAAGTTATTTGACAAATATATAGAACACTTTAGTTGTTGATTTGTTGATTAGTAAGACTTAAAAAACTATACAAAATAGAATGATGATATATAACGATATTTCTGTTAAAAGAACAGTGTTAAGGTCTACAGCCGTCAATCAGTTTCAGCAATCATGAGCAAATTTGATCAAAGAGTACAATATATTGCTACTTACACATGTATGCAATATGAAATTTTTGTGCCTTCTTGTTGAACTCTTCACCAGAGGACAAGATTTTTGACTCCCCCAAATTAAAACCAACTATTCAGATTTTCATATTCTCAACAAACTCAAAAATGACTTACTGAATTCTACCTGGAAAATCATTAGTATAGAAGAAAGATTAGATTTAGTAAAAAAAGAAAAAAAAATCTGAATCGATATTTACTTCATAGGCTACACAGCCTCTTTTGGTATTATTATACCCCCGCAAACGAAGTTCAGGGGGTATACTGGAGTCACCTTGTCCGTCCGCCCTACCGTCCGTCCGTCAGTGTGTCACGAAAGCTTGTCCAGGGCATAACTTTCAAAGTATAAAAGCTAGTGACTTCAAACTTCATATACAGATACCCACATTAAGAAAAAGTGCATTGCACAAGAACCATAACTCTGTCTGCAGAATTTTTAGAGTTATTACCCCATGTAAATTTTCAACTTTGCATTTTTGTCTGGGGCATAACTTCGAAAGTATGGAAGTTAGTAACTTCAAACTTCACACACAGATAGATCATTTTAAGGAAAAGTGCAGTGTACAAGAACCATAACTCTATTCCAACCATCTTTGGGGTTATTTCCCTTCGTAAATTTAACTTTGAATTTTTTGTCTGGGGCATAACTTCCGAAGTAAAAAAGCTATTAACTTCAAACTTCATATACAGATAGACCACACTAATGAAAAGTGCAGTTTACAAGAACCATAACTCTATTCCCACTATTTTTAGAGTTAATGCTCTTTGAAAATTTTAACTTTGGATTTTTATCTGAGGCATAATTTGCAAAGGACAAAAGCTAGTAATTTCAAACTTCATATACATTTAGCTCACCATAAAGCAAGGTGCACTGAGCAAGAACCATAACTCTATTCCCACTATTTTTAGAGTTATTTCCCTTTGTAAATTTTAACTTTTGATTTTTGTCCGGGGCATAACTTATAAAATGTATAGAAGCTAGTAACTTCAAACTTTACAGCAAGATAGATCACATTAATAAGAAGTGCAGTGATCAAGAACCATAACTCTATTCCGACTATTTTTTTGGGTTATTGCCCTTTGTAAATTTTAAGTTTGGATTTTTTGTCCGGGGCATTATTTTCAAAGTAAAGAAGCTAGTAACTTCAAACTTCATATACAGATAGGCCACATTAAGGAGAAGTGCAGTGTACAAGAACAATAATTATATTCCCACAAAAGCTAGTAACTTCAAACTTCATTTACAATTAGATCACCATAATTCAAACTGCACTGTGCAAGAGTTATTTCCCTTCGTAAATTTTAACTTTGGACTTTTGTCCGGGGCATAACATCGAAAGTATAGAAGCTAGTATTTTCACACTTTACACACAGACTGATCACATTAAGGAGAAGTGCAGTGTACAAGAACCATAACTCTGTTCCAACTATTTTGGGGTTATTGCCCTTTGTAAATTTTAAGTTTGGATTTTTTGTCCGGGGCATAATTTCCAAAGTAAAAAAGCTAGTAACTTCAAACGTCATATACGTACAGATAGGCCACATTAAGGAGAAGTGCAGTGTACAAGAACAATAACTCTATTCCCATTATTTTAAGAGTTATTGCCCTTTGTTAATTTTTATCTTTGGATTTTTATTTAGGTCATAACTTGCAAAATACAAAAGCTGGTAACTTCAAACTTCATAAACAATTAGATCACGATAAAGCAAAGTGCACTGTGCAAGAACCTTAAATCTATTCCCACTATTTTTAGACTGATTTACCTTTGTAAATTTTAACTTTGGATTTTTGTCTGGTGCATAACTTCCCAAGTATGAAAGCTAGTAAATTCAAACTTCATATACAGATAGACCTCATTTACGAGAAGTGCAGTGTATAAGAACCATAACTCTATTCCCACTGTTTTTAGAATTATTGCCCTTTGAAAATTTTAACTTTGGATTTTTATCTTGGGCAAAACTTGCAAAGTACAAAAGCTAGTAACTTCAACTTTATTTACAATTAGATCACATTAAAGCAAAGTGCACTTTGCAAGAACCATAACTCTATTCCCACTAATTTTAGATTTATTGTCTTTGTAAATTTTGACTTTGGATTTTTGTTTGGGGCATAACTTCCAAAGTATAAAAGGTACAGACTTCAAACTTCATATATTTTTTCACCAAGTTAAGGCACTTTGATGATTTTCTTTTTCTTTAAAATGACACCTGTTCTGTGACAAGGCGCTGTGTGGGAGTATGCGGCACCTTTGTGACAGTTCTAGTTAGATTTCATGCCACAGTTTTGGAAAGCATTGAGGGGATGGTACTTAATCAATAAAATCCGCCATCAACTAGGATTTATATATTCAAATCAGTATCAAGACGTCATATCTGGTGTAATAAAAATAAACAGAGTGGCCTATCGCTAAAGTAGCCTACAATTACATTATCAAACGCCAAAAATTGCATCATTTTACTGAAATTAACTGTACACTTTATATGAAAAGAAATGTATATCTGGTAGTATTTACTGGCCTTTTACAAAATAATTAGATTTGTGGCATAAAAACTAAATAGCTTGCTGTTTAGAGCATAAACAAACAATTCAATAGATATGGAGCCCTCAGATTATGTGGTTTGTATTTGTATAGGGTAGAAAAAATTCTGGAAGAAAAAAAGAAAAGAAATACTGATGTCCTGTTTTCCAACACTGATTTCATAAGCCCTATTACCTGTTACACAGGACTCTTAAAACATAGGAATTATTGTGTGTTAAAGGGCTAAAACAAGAAAAATCCTCAAACATTCTCCCAATTTAACTTTGTATGACACAAAGTTCAAGGGTCAAATATAGGCCATGTTTTGACAAACCGTAAGGTATTCTGAATACAGATTACATGTATCTGTAACAGTTCTGTTAAATAGCCCCAAAAGGCTGGGATTGAACCTAGAACCTTCAGGTCCGAACTCCGTATGCAAATGCTCTACCACGTTGCTACAAAACTAGCTCTATAGAAAGACAGATAAGTGTACCCTCATACAAACGCAAGCTATACATTTATATCAATCTGTGGGATAGACAAGTATACAACACATGGATCCATGTCAGGTTTCCTTGGCATCTTACAACTGGATCTCTGGAGAAAATTTTGATTTGGGTTTATTTTAACACTTTACTGAACACTCATGTTAAGGTGGTACCATTGTAATGGAAAACAGCTATTTCCACTATAATATTATCCTAAAAAATTTGCTATGATTGAAAATGAGTATTATTGTACTACTTTGACCGAGCCACTTTTTCCATTTTTTCCTTCTTAGAGTTATCATTTATAAATCTAAGGCCACTCTATTCTCATTACAAAGGGAGATAATAATTACCTCCCTTTTCAGAAAACTAACAAAAATGTCAACAAATAATTTCAAGATAGACACCAAAGGAAAATCTGGTTGGTTAGAAACGTGCAAAAATATTATATCAGTATAAATCCTTATTTATCAACTAATAAGAAATTTTATCCCATGTTGCACTAGAAGCGTTAGGATGGTAATACCTTAATAACCCTGGAGGAAATAGGCAATTGAAAGCATCACGGGACAAGAACATTTTTTTTTATTAAAAAGCAAAAAAGTAATTTATGCATAGATGGTGGACATAGACTAATCTGAACAATCTTACAAAAATTAATTCCCCTCTAAATGTGGATCTGGGGTCCTGCATGGCTTACTAGTAACATTTAGGACTTGTTACCTGATGGCCATACGTTTTTTTCTGTGGGAGTGTCCTTAGGCAAGACACTTCAGAGCCCTAGCCTGGTACTGCTGAAACCCAGACATACATAAATAAGCTAGTTGTAGCAGTTATATGACTGAAATAATGATGAAAGCAACATTAAACACCATTCAATTAATCAAATGTGGATCTAACATTGGCCTCCCGCAACATTAACCTTTATCTGACATTTCTGTCAGCCTCACAAAATGTAGCTCTTAAGTTTTTGGAAACATTGGTAGACAAACAGATTATTCATTTATTTATTTATTTATTTATTTATTTATTTTTTTTTTTTTTTCATTCTTACCAGTCATTTTTCCCATTCCATAACACCATAAAGGATACAATGTGTTTTAACTAAGGTAACTGTGGCTATATTTTGCCATTTTGAAGGATGTTCAGAAAAACTTTTGAAACAACTTATCAAATTGGCTGAGCTTTATTTAGCTGTACTAAAAATCAAGGGTTTTCAGAAGGACTAGTGAAGGTGGTTTTTGTCTGAGATCATGCTTTAAATCAGATTGAAAATATTAACAGCTCACCCTAGGGTTTGTAAACATGTGAGCTTAAATAGATACACTAAACATGATGACTATATTTTCCTTTACCATAGTATTTTAAGCATTTATAAAATCATTATTAATTATCATAATGCAAGACTCTTTTGAAATATTGAGACTTCTGTACTCAGATATCAAGGTTTTGATTTTTAAAACAGCATTTTAGAAACCTAGTCAGACTATAAACACAACACTTTCTAAACTTTCATATAGTGGGTATAATCATGATGGCTGCAAACAATTCAAATCTAAGTTAGTCTGCCCATAGGAGTGGAGTTTTACTATGTTAGATAGTCTGATCTTAATCTGCTCTTGCTACAAAGGAAACAAACTGTCCTCATCCTGAAGTATAAAGCATGTATTGTTTTGAAACTAGTATGATTTAGTTTAAACCCTTACAAAACAATCCTGACCTTGAACGACCCTGAGGAAGAAGGCTTTTAAAAAGAATTTGTGAATATGAGAAAATGCTGGTAACCAGCAGTATTCCTTTTCCCACAATGTCTTCAGACCTTCCAAAAATAAAATTCATTTTTTGAGTCACATTCTGTTATCAGCACATGTTTTCCATTTGGACAAGTCTCAAATTTTGTTGGGTGGTAAAGAGTTAAAAAAAACCACTGGAGTCCTCTCAGGGAAATAGAAACAATGGCTTTTTGTATGTAATTTCTTACATTGTCCTTTCCATGACTCTAACATCTAGGAATCCCTTCAAGGGTTCTTCCTTATTACCACACAACTTGAAACTATTAATTGTAAAATGAAATACAAAATCAAACTAGACACAACAATTTGATTGTTCAGATACAATGATTTCTTTTTTCTTTTAAAAAGAAAATTCTTGGTTTTATTCCTGACCTAAAAAATGTTATGTAATAGTCTGAAAGGTGAAAACTAAATGGTGTGTTCAATATTTTCTAAGATTTAGGCCATGTGGAATTCATGAGTATTGAATATACCTTCCTTCTGTTACATAAATGAAAATTCACCTTGTATCATCATAAAGACACAAGGCAAGAAATAATGATTTCACAGAAGAAAAGTAAAGTTAACTCATGCACTGCCACAAAACATAAAATTGATTGTAACTACCTTCCAGAATAATTTGAGGTTTGACTGATTTCTGGTAGTTACATTAGTTTCAACACTGTTTCAGTCTTACAGTGACATCAACTAATTCATTTGTGTACGGCTTGGGTTTTACTAGGGCTAAGCTGATTCTACGCAGTGTCATGTCCATAGGCACTCCTACAAAATTCTGGCAACTAGGTGAGGGTAAAACCCGGAATTCCCATCCGACACCTTCACCAATCAGCCAGTCTTACAGAACCTCACAAAATAATGAACAGGATCATGTCATTTCACCACTATATTGATGTAAATATTAAAAAAAAAAAAAACATAGGCTGTATAGATTCAAGGTTAGACCTCATATTCTGCACAGTCTGAACTTAGATTATCATTCACAGTTTCAAAAGAAAAAAAAAAAACGGTGTAACATATAACTATAAAAAAATATGCTAATACGTAATAATGTTATGTCCATTTTATGAGCATCACATAAAACATAACAGACCTACATGTAATATGCAAACTCACATTCTTGGGTCCATTTCTATTCAGTCAAAAAATGCAGGTGTGAATAAGTACAATGTAAAAAGTGGAATTTAGTCTCACATGTAATGAAAGTTACAGTTAAAGTGCGATGGGATTTTGACATTTTGTCATTGATTATGTAAGTTTTATTCATTTACAATTAGATGTAGATTCATTTTTTGAAGTTTTGATATTATGTATTACATAATTGAACCACTGCAGGGACATGTGCAAAAAACACATGATGTAGCTTGACGAAATACTTGAAATTCAATATTAGCACTGGTAAAACAGCTATTCATTACTTCCAATGCAGTTTTGAGTGAATCCATTTTTATGGTCTGAAGAAAAGAATTAAAATTTAAAATCATCACTCATCACTCATCACCTGGAAGAACAGATATTATTTGCTCTTTGATATCTGCAAATCCCTGCCCTGGGTACAGCCGAAGCAGCCAGAATGGACCAAGATCACACTCAGCTCTACAAGTTGCCATGTAAAGTAAAAATTTACCTTTACATAACTAAAATGAAACTTTCAAGTCGATATTACAAATCCAAATATTTCAAAGTTATTTTTGGAAGAAAAATACCTCCTTACCGGGCAGTATAGATCAAAGATCAGACTGCACGTTGGGTGCAAATGGATTTTTACACCTTGAAGGTAATTGAGTATCTGAGGCTTAAAGTCCAGGATGTTAGGTTAAGTTAGTGGATGTCCAGTTCTCTGAGAAGAACACGATTTCCCATAGAAAATCCTCAGTATAAGTTCATGTCACGGGTTCGTACTTGATCGGGGCCGTTTGTGAACGAAGGATTTCTTTATGTCCCATCGATAACTGGAGAGAAATTTTGGAAGCAGTCTTGCATAAATCAAACGTCAAATATATATTTTTTAGACTACACAATCTTCATTTTTATAAACGTTTCATAGAAATGTTTCAAACAATTCGGAAATTCATTGATAGTGCTATACGAAGGGCGGTACCTAACAAGGTGCCGAAATGAATTTATGGGTTCTGTGTATTCGCTATCGAAAGGGTTTTAAATTATTTACGGCGAAATTCTAGCTAGCTATCTGAACAGTCAAAGATATTTAATATAATACAGAGTTGAAAAATGTAATTTCATTAAGAAATTATTGCTTAATCTCCTTGTATATTTCGGTAGTGGACGACACAAGTTGGAATGAACATTTCTTGAATGAAAATAGGGGCAGTCTGTGTAAATATTGCTCATACGCATATGGCAATATTTAATAAAAAAAAGAGAACAAACTTTGTTTAAGTATTTAAAGTATTTCAAACTGACAATTTTTTGTAGTTTTGACGAAATTTCGATAAAGAAATCAAACATAATTTGTATAATTTGTTCAAAGTCAGAGCTGAATATCATTTGTAGATCAGTGTTGTTCGTCCCTACACCAGCCATGCAAAACTGAAAGTGAGCGCGCATGCGTCGTTACGCATGATGTATTTGGTTCCGGCCAAAGCGATCACAGTAAGCAGATTTGCTCTATAGCAAATCCGCTAAAATAGAATGACACAAGAGTATGGAGTCGTCATCGGTTAGTTGTTTGGAAGACAAGTTTGATAGTGTGTTATACCTTTTTTTTGTATTTTTCCTGTGTCATTCAGTGTTGTAAATAAAACCGCTAAATTTGAGCTTGATTTTGCCCTAGGTCAAACGTTATATCTGGAAAAAAAAAATGCCCCGACTTTAAGTATAGATCCAGAACTATGTGATGACTCCCTTGGTATAATACATCGCGGAGATGCATTAAACTCCCTTTTGACATAGTATGGCTCATTCATTTCGTAATCAAAGAATTAACCAAAGTACAAACGCTCACCTGTATCATTTTCATTGTGATGTCTTTCCTGCTTCTGCTGTATGTCATCTGTTTTTCTGAATTTACTACGAAGTTGTTGGGTTAGAAGCTGAGTTTGATCTGAAATTATGTATTGTTTTTAATCATCCGTTCATTTATATTGAATATTATTAAAGTCTGCATTTCTGCTTGCACGGATCATGTTGAGTTCTGTGTGTAAAAAGGTGAGACTGAAGGTCGAATCCGACGCACACCCCTTTACATACTAAAGGAAACATGATCAGACCGCGCAGAAATGCAGACTGTTGTATTGTTCCTTTTGTTATATACATGTACCTCCCATTATAAACCTCCCAAATTGAATTACAAATAACAAAAAAATCAGCGATCTACTTGTTATTGTACATACAATATATATGAACGGCGGGTGAATAGGTAAACAAAGGTAATTCTACATTTATCACTCTATGCATTTCAAAAAAGTGGTTGCTTGTCCTCGAGTCATTACAAAATAAAGAACTTTGGCTTAGAATTATTTCAGTGGTTTTTATTCACTGTCAAGAATACGCTCGCAGCACGGTTTTTCCTTTCGTTTTAAAGCGGGAGGCGAGTTACGTTTGCCATCATTTATCGTGATTTTGCAGAGTAAAGCATTTAGAACATAGATACTCAAAAGTAGTCCGTGAACACGGTCATGATCTACACAGGGTTCATGACTGACACGGAAAAAATTCTGGTCAGTTGTATCTATGATTTACTAATAGAATTTACTGAGATCATTTATAGGTTTATAATTAATTGTTTGTAATGTTAGTGTCTTTATTTTTTTAATCACAAGACACAATTTTGAACTCGTCCAAAATCGAAATAATTGCATACGACATTTGCATGTAATTTCGCTGATAGGAATGGCTTCTGAAACACTGTCCACCACGATTTTCACATGCTTTTTATTCAATCTGCTTTCTCCATTAGAGTCATTCAAATAAAAAAGTCTTAAGATTTCGTAAAGACTTTTGCATACCTGGTACGATCTGAGGTTTTTTTTTGTTTTTTTTTTAGCGAAAAGTGCTCATTAAGTTCGGACGGCACAAATCTGAGGCACCCATCTTAAAACACTTGGTGAGATATTGTCATCAACAAGTCTTGAAACCATGGATCTACCATGACGGCAATTTACTCATTCAGTGTTTCCTGAATTACACCTCTAATGGTTTAGGATACTTCAGGGTCCGTATTCACAAACCGTTCTTAATAATATTCTTAGTCTTACTCTTCAAGATTCTTAATTTGAAACTAACACCATTTCTGATTGGCTAAACCAGATGGTTTATTCCATCTCACCGTGTGGTAAAATAGATGTCGCTGCAATCGGTTTTCGAACGTAAATGACTAAAAATAGATACTGAAATTCCAATAACCTCGGTTTGATCACTTCCTGTTTGTGAGCTATTGTTGAAAATAGTGACAACAATATTTCAAACGGGTTATTCACAATTACTTTGGACGATAGTTTAACAATAACAAGGGTTGTTGAAGCTCGCGATTATTTTGATGGCACCGACCGGTTCGGGAAGTCACTCATATATGAAATCACTCCCGCTGTATTAGAATTGGTTATAAAAAAATGTGCGAATTCATCGTTTTCAACATCGTGACGTCACGCGATAAGCAAATCTATTATTAGATTATCTGCACAATTCATAGTCATGGGGAGACCCTTGCATGTCCCCAGGCGGTAATGATAACGGAAGCGATACACAGATAGCTGCCGAAGATCTATAGCAGACTCCGATTAAAAGAAAGTGATGCGGAGTAATTACGGAGTAATCAAAAAGTTATTACCGGCTGGACACAAGCTAGAAAACCATGTCTCTGGCTATCATGAAGAAATACACAGAGGATTCTTTTTTCTGTAAAAGATCGAAATTTATTTCATCGAGTGAACATTATTGGTAATATTTTCACAAGTGGCTGGCTCGATGAAATAAATTTCGATCTTCCAGAAAAAAAAATCTATTTATTTCATGCTTCTAACACCTAATTTGTTGGGACTTTCCTCACAATCCAGTACAGCTGTTTTCGGTAATTCTCCGTGGCGTACCCCCCCCCCCCCACATAACATCGAATTACAATATTACAGGATGTCCGGGTAGTAAGGTAACACATTTGTATATCTATTATATGACTTTTAATTTAAGATACAGCGATAAAAATATATGTTCATGTATGAAAAATATGTAAGTTTTTTGTGTGTGATGGCATTCAGTTTTCATGATATTTCGCAATTATATACAGATTTCAAATCAGAAATATCTTTTAGTCATTGGCGTCATTTAAGTAATGAATGACGTACTCAGTGTGACAGCCTTTTATTCTGTTTCCATGCTCAACATGTACGATGAAAGGAAGAAGTCACGTGGGTTGAGTTCAGAACTGTGAGCATGTCGCGATATTACGCTATCTGCTGACATTTTTTCGATATAAACCTTTTACCGAACGTCTGTCATAGTATTAGATGTCTGTACCGTAGCACCATCCTGCATAACCCACATATTTTGCAATGTAGAGGGCTTCTTTTCAAATGCGGTAACAGTCTTCCTGTAGGGTTTTTGAAGTCAAAGGTCTACAATCTCAAGCCAGACAACACAGGCATGTCGTTAAAGAACATTAAAGGTGAAATCATGAGCATGAGGATTGTTATTGGAGTGTGTGCTAAAGTGATTGACACTTCCATCGTGTGTGTTTGGCATAGAAAGAGTATAAATGGCCGTCACAAAAAGATTCTTTTGATTTGAATTCTGTATAAAAGTGCGTAATATGATGACAATAAAATGAAATTACTATTCAAAAAAACTAACACATTTTATATACATATATATTCTAATCTCTTTATGTCAAATTAAAAGCCATATTATAAATGTACAAAAGTTTTACTTTACTTTCCTGACGCCCTGTACTTACAGGGCGAGAAATACAGGGTAAATGCACGTAAATTGCATTATATTTCCCTCTGGTTGAGTGGCACGCGCTGTTTACCTAGGTAGCATGTTATAATCTTCCGCTAAGTGGCCAGTACATACGTATCTGATTTGGGCATTCTGGGTACAGAACCGGACTTCTTTTCAAAACGACAACCGTTACTTTAAATTTCAAAATAAAATAAACGTTTACTCAATAAAACGCTTTCCAGTACGCTTCCTCCAGCTATGGTTAGCCAGCATGTAACCTGTGCACCAGTCATTCATGAAAACAGCCCCTACAGGCCTGGGAAATAGTTTCAGTGTAAGCCCAGATATTTCTTGTTGATAAATCTATGGAAAAAACCCTGCAAAAATCCTAGTTCCCCTAAAGCCTACATTTAGAGACCGTATTCAAAAATGAGCAGTAAAACAATAGTATTTGTAAAAACTACTTTTCCTTTTTGAAATAATTATTTTTTTAAAAAGAAATCTGGAGCGAAAAACCGGTTATACTTTTCTACAGAGGTCTTATCTATAAGAAATGTTCTGTATTGCTACTTTATTTGCTGCGAGTTTTAATTTACACACCGCGTATTCATATTTATTGGAAGCCGCTCGAAAGCGGCTTCCAGTAGGAATGTACCTAAACTATTTACTATGTAGATGATCAGTAATTATTCGATTGGTTTTTATTTTTGGAAAATTTTCTAATAATGTCGTGTTCGTGTTGCAAAAATACTCCACATGACTCTTTCTTAAATATTCAATCAGACCTACATGAAAATCAAGTCTGTTTTTTCTTGCAAAATAAGTTCATTGCCAAATTACAATAAAAATACAGAACGATACACTTTCCTTTTATTTTCTAGTCCCCCCAATTTTTCCGACTAATAGGATTCCTTCCGTGTTTCCCATTTAAATTGTAATGTTTTTCGTTTATCATAGGCCTTCCCACCTCTTAACGGTTTTCGTATTTGTCTACTTTTTTGCAAAACTAACTAATGATGATTATGAAATGGAGAGGATCTTAGAATATGATAATCAGAAGCAGTTTTATGTACAAGTTTTTCGTGCAAGTTTAATCCGTAAAGATAAAAGGGCGGTTAAACTTTGATCAAGGGATAGACTGGTTACTTCCGTACACAGTAAGAGCTGACATCAGCTATTTATAGAATACTTGTGAAAAGATAACCTTTATTTTTCCCCTTCGTCGACACTTTAACCGAAGGGATTTTGTTACATGGAAGATCTACCTTACGAGCCCTGTAAAATTAAGCGTTTAATGTAGTGTGTGTCGAAGCTGTTATAACAAGTTGGCTTCTTTAAAAAAGAAGCCAGGAGAGGTCAGCATCTATGTTTACAAATAGTTTATTGGCTATTAATTTCAGTATATTTTGGAACATGTAAACAAACAAGTAGGACATTCAATGAATGAAAAAAAAAAAAAACGCAGCGTAGAAACCTCTCATGCAGTACATGGCAGTCATGTGACCTTCTTCCCGCGGTTCCAAATCACGTGATCTTTTACCGCGGTGTTCTGTCTCTTTTTTAACGAAATTTTCTTTTTTCCCCTTTTGCTTAGACTATTCAGCTTAATTAAAAAAAAAAAAAAAATACAATTCTGAGAGAGAACGTTTGCAATCATATCCATAGAAAAAATCTCTTTTGATATCCGTCAAATAAAAATAAACTAGTCTATTTCCTATTTCAGTTTTTTGATTTCGGTTTATTTATAAAACCATGACGAAACAGACTGTGTATCAGAATAATTTCGCAAAGAAAACTGATTTAGACAGCAATTTCTGAGACAGTCTGCCTTTTAAACTCACCACTGTTGGAGAGGTCTGATGACCTTTCGAATCAGACTGCACGTTCTATACAATATAGTCCTGATCTACAATACCTGTGAAAAATGTATGGATCGTGATGTACATTGTCTACAAAAATTACCAAAGTGGTGCCTATTGCTCTAAGGGTTGATACTGCTCGTAAATGACAGAAATAGATCAAGATCAGACGGCACATAGCCTGTGTAATATTTTTAAATCTTTTATAAAATTTCGTAAGCGTAAAAATTTCATGTTTCTTTTTCTTTACTCAGTATATTAATTTCAGTGTGTAGTCGAAGGGTTAAAGTTATTACCGAACCTATTACTGTGCATATACAACTTTTGACGTTGCTGCTGGTCATAGGTTTGGAATGGCACTTGAAATTTACATTATAAGTTTTATAGATTTGTACAAGGCCTATGCAGAGAACTACTTTTCATTACACGAAATATGTATAGTAATAGTTATTATGATGTGGTTAAATAAATCCAGATCCTTAAAGACTTAAACAATATTTATTTTGGTTTGTGCCAACTGTGAAGGCTATGATCAGAAGACTTTTGGAGATGCCATGCAAAAGCCTGTGATTCTGGAGTTGAAATGTAAAGATATACTTGGTTACAAGCAGGCTAAGATACTTTTTGACAAGCAGGAAGATCATGTTTTAGAAGAAAGTTGTGTGTGTGTGTGTGTGTGTGTGTGTGTGTGTGTGTGTGTTATATTTTTTTTTTTTTTTTTTTTAAATATAACTAAAAAATAAAAGGCCACTGATAAAAATTGTAAATACATGTGTGTGCGTGAATAGCGATCTAAATATCACTTTGAATAATTACTAACTTATAAAACTCCGTAGTATCGCCTTTGATGCCCCTACAGAAATTTGCTTTTTAAAATCATTGTAACAAATGGAAAATGGTGTAAGTGAATGCGCAATTTCGCCATTTTCAAATTTCGAGTAGAAATTTAGAAATTCGAATGCTTTTTTTTTTTTATGTTTTTTCACATAAACATTATCAGTAAATAATAATGATATAAGATAATTTAAGATTCCTCTCTTAATCATGGTCTACACTTCTTTTTAGAATTAGAATACCTATTAAATTCTGGTTATTTTTTTCCCTGCATCTTAGTACCATTTTTCAAGATTTTCCGTTTGTGGGGAAAAAACAGATACAAAAATGAACAATACTCTTTCAAGAGAGTTGAAGTATTTCTGAAATTGTCCACCAAAAGTTTGCGGCTTCTATGATGCTATACATGATAAATTTGTCTTGTCCTTTACAGGATAGTGATGCGTCATAGCCGACAGGTCAAATCTTCGAAGAACATGACATGCGCAGACAACGGGTAACTTGTGCGCAGGGAGTACTGTTTCCGCCTTCAATTGAAGAGTTAGAAAAATGAAATCGGTATTTTTCACTGGTCGTAAATATGAAATATCAAACCATAATCCACCATTATTTTTCGCTAAACTACCGAAAAACATGAAATAAACTCCAATCAACACTTTTAAGGTTGATCAACTGAAACAGAAGAAGAGGAAATAACAGTGAGCAATCATATATGTGAGAAAACAAAATGAGAGTCGTCGCGAAAAAGCATGTCGGCTGAGTTAAGTGAGTTTTTGAAGAAAGAAGATAAGTGCATGCAATTTCTTATTTCATCAAGTAAGGCAGATGCTGCCATGGAAACAAGAGTTAAGTTAAAAAGGGCATAGTCAACGATTTTTCAAGACCATGGGTCCAGCTCTGGTTGGATTGTTACAAATATCAAAACATTTATTGTGAGTAAATAAAGGTCTCCGGCAAAATATACGTTAAAATTCGGGACTGTGTGGTAACGGGTTAAACAGGCCGCTCAAGAGCAGAATATACGAGAATAGGTGAAGAATCGCCATTACAAAACTGTTACACTTTATGTCGAGTTTTAACCACTTCCAGGAAATGGGGTTTTTGAAAACATACTGAAAATAGTGGGAAATGGTAGTAATCCACGATGTTCTCTACCCCTTCAAAGACAAAGTCAACAGTTTGAGACATTTGATTAGTTGCCTACATGTAAATGCTTTGGATTTGGACAAGTGCAAACTTTTGGTACATTTGGTAAACATTTAAAGCCGCTTAAACTTCGTTGAAACCATTGACCCTTTGGTTCCCAAACTCGACTCACTGATCTTTTGCGGACAGTGTAGGTCAAGATCACGCAGAACGTGCAGTCTGATCTTGGATCTACACTTTCCGATGAGAAGATTTTTTTCCCGACCAAAATATATTGAAACAACATCATTCGGGCTTTTACTATCGGCTGAAAAGTTTCATTTTATTCATTTATTTTATTTTTTTAGCTGAATAAGGGGTAAAACAAACATAATATACCACAAACCGACATTTATCGTGAGCTCATCGGCAATTTAATCCTGATTTACAAGTCCGGGTGTTGCGATAAATACCATTTGGCCTGCAACACGCGAAAAGGGGCATTCGGACATTTGCGTAAAGTGTCGTCTCGGATCAGCCTGCGCAATCCGCGCAGGCTTATCCGAAACGACACTTTCCGTCTTTATGTAATTTTCTGCTCTGTGCATGTCTACTGTAGGACAAAATCTGATGTAGTCGTAAAGTACCGTCTCGGATTAGCCTGCGCGGAGTGCGCAGGCTGATCCGAGACGACACTTTACGCAAATCTCCGAATACCCTTTTTCGCATGTTGCAAGCCATTTAATACTTATCCTGCTAAATAACTTAAACTTTCTAGCCGATAGTAAAAACTGAGTTTGGATATTCCAAAGTTAGTTTTTGGGGAAAAACATCTCCTCGTTGATCAGTGTAGATCCAAGATCAGACTGCACGTTCTGTGCAGTCTGATCTTGATCTACACTGTCCGCAAAAGGTCAGTGAGTCGCGCTTAGCAGCCTAAGGGTTAATAGCCATTTTTTCCACAGATATTGGACTGAGAGGTCCAAACATATATAAAATTATTTTAAACAGGTATTTGTTAAATGACCCATGCATGAATTAAACCGCATTCTACGATTTTTAAATGTCCAGTAAGTCATTCTGGCTAATTGGGTGTACGACGGTATACAATAGGCTTGTGCCCTAGATTGAAATCTTTATTTTTGCGACCGATCAACTGCTTGTAACAACCCTTCGCTGTGGACCAGTCAATTGTTAAAAGTACATTAGTATCCCAGTATTTAATGTAAATGTATACGAGCCATTCTCTATGAATATGGCGTTTAATGCATCTCAGTGACGCATGATACCGAGCATAACATAATTATGGATCCATAGTAGCCACTTTTTTTGACAACCGACTTAATCATGAGAAAGAATGGTCTATGAACATACAGACAAATGACTAATAGCGAAAGGTTTCAGCCAAGGTCAGCTTGCGCTGACTGCGTAGGCTGACTTGGGTTGCTACTTTTCGCAGGTGCATTAAACCCTATTTCCACAGAGCGTGGCTTATATCTATACCTGTATTTCGTGGAAACGCATCCGTTTGTGAGATCAGGACCTTCTAAAACGTGTTACCTCACTATGTGGAGACACTTTGCAGTCTTTCGATTCTGTATTGCTTTAGATTGAGCGGCGCTCTAGCAATGGGGTTATAGATGCATCTCCGATATACATTATATAAAGACAGTCGTCGCAAATTATGGATACATTTTGTCTAAAAACCAGCTAAATCTTGAGGTAGAGTAATCGTTTGACTAATCCATATGAGCCAGGCTCTGGCGAAATGGAGCTTGATACTTCTACATGATCCATGGTACCACTGAAGCTAGATCACATAGTTCTGGATCCATAACAGCCACTTTTCTTTTAATTTTTTAACGATGACTTATTCATGGGGTAGACTGGTCCTTGGACATACAGGAAATAGACCGATAGCGAAAAGTTTCGGCCCAGGTCAGCCTGCGCGGCCTGCGCAGGCTGACCTGTGTCTATACTTTTCGCAGATGCATTAACGACGTATATAACAAATGTTCGCGCGCATGCTACAGCGCAAGTGTTTTTGTCACGGATAGTGAATTAAAAGTACACATATGTATTTTTCGCACATATGGTAATACTGTTGGTGCATTAAAACTAGTAGCACTTTCTTCGGATAGTATTAGTGAAGAGAGAAAAAAAAACTGGATCTGTGAATTGTCACCATGAAATAAATAGAATAGTGTTGACACGGCGTTACACACCAAACAAGCAAACGAAGGCAGGAAATTTAAAGCTGTGGATTTATAGCTGTTTCCACTTTGAAAATCATTGTAGGAAAAGAAGAAATCGCTCCTAATGAGCAATTTCTCCTTTTCCCAATATTTCTGCTGAGCTTATATCCTATTTTTTTCTTTGAAAAAAATAAGTTCCACACTGACCTTTATCCTTGTTTTTGACAAAATAAGTACGGATAGGTGCCATTTTTATTTTTTCTTATTGTTAAGAATTATAAATACTAAAAGTGTGGAAATTTTAAGAAAAATATTTCCATTAGAAAGTATCTATTTATCAAAGATTATACCTTATTCGGTAAAATATCTCCCTTTTTAACGCAATGGTCTACATATAACATGCATATTTCTACATTTACCATGCCCAAAACCAGGCTTTTATATATTTTTTGAGCAAAACTAAATTAATTTTCATTTAAATGATAGATATTTGTATACTCATCCGGTAATTTTCCTGTTTAACTGACTATTAAAGAAAGGCGTGTTAAATCTCGTGTATGCTGAATTTTGGAATTCTATATCTCCTTTTTAAAGGAAAATTTCTCAGAAACGAGCACGGTGACCCATTATTTTTTTACTGTAATCTCCTGGAGACATGTTGAGCTTTGTATGTGCAAAGTTTGAAAAAAAAAAAACTGTTCGTTAAAAAAGATTTGTGATATTCGTCGTTAAGCGCCTTTTCCACAGAACACGGTTACACGCTTAGGTAGCTTTCAACATTTACCTGTCGGACATTTCACTTTTTAAATAATAAAATTTCATTTGATATGTAGTATATAGACATAAACTCTTATAAAAGTTAATATACTACACCTTTTCTGACAAGTCCATTTACAACAGTGACGTCTATTCTTAGCAATTCTGACGTCGAGTTTATTGTGAGAGTTTTTCATTACAAGTTCTCGATCCCCTCCCCCTTCCGATATTTTCATGAATGTTTTTTCTTGATTGCGGCTTTAAAGTCCTAAGTATCTCCTGGCAATGAGCTGTGCTCCTTTTAAAATGCACCCTACATGAAAAAGTCTGGAGGGTCAGAATATCTAACCGTTCCTGAAAGAATTTAATTTTTGCCTGGATGTTTTTCATAGTCATTCAGTTATGTTTCCGGTCATGTGTTATGTGGCTCCACCTTGCCAAAATCAAATACATGTACTAGTATCCGTGTCTTCAATGTTAATACTTTTTTCTGTTGGCATCAGAATGAAATTCTTCCTGAGAATGTTCAGATAGCCCTCCTTATTTACTGTGTCGGCACTGTGCTCGCCATCTGCGAAAAACATGGGAACCACTATACTCTGTAAACAGCCCATGAGATAATTGTCTCATTGTGTAGCAGTTTTTCATTATGAAAGCCCGTTTTCTCTATTGCTCTACACTCATTTTGTTGCTTGTAAACCAGTACGCTCCTAAGATAATCTTTCAACAACAGCTGACGTTGTTTAAAATCCCAAAATCAAGATGTTATGCAGGACACTTGTAGTGAAATGGGCATGTCAGAAAAAGTGTAGTGTATCGAAGAATGTTTAGGTAATGTCCGTATATTATATATCAAATGAAATTTTATTATGTCTGCAAAAACGTAGTAGCTCTTCATTTATTTTAATCTTACATTTGTAAACAATGTTCATGTTTAGAATAAGGACATATATTATGAAACACCCTGTATTTTGCATGTTACGTCTAAACAGGTCCCAATTCACTTTTATGTAGCAAGCCCGGTATTGTTACGTAAAAGAACATCATTTACCTTTCGTTACCTTTAGAAACAACTTTATTAGAAACAACTTTATTAGAAACTATTCAACCGTTGTCTTAATTAAAATGGCCAGGTCAATTCAGAATTCAATCAAAACATTATTATGTCGGATTGTACACGCAGTCATTTTCATGTTCTTCAATCTTGAATGCATGAGTAAATGAATGAATGGAGTTTTATGGCCCGTCGACACCTAAGGTCATATAAGGTGCACTAACAACTGATTTAATTGCAGTTGTTAGTCTTGAAGACGGTTTCATAACAGACCAGATTTGAAAACAGATTTTTTTTAATGAAATCTGATTCGATAATGAAACTAGACCATGCCGAACAAATTTTGTTCTAAAAAAAGACATTATATGATTCTGTAACTTGCTTTTGTAGAGTTTCTTTTGTAACAATCTCATCTATTCCACAGCAATTCATAACAAAACAGGGCGATGTTGAATCGGCATGGATAGGCAGGTCTTATACAACTATCCTTTATCCATCTTGAAATCATTAAGGAATCTTACTTTTGATGTATATTTTACTGAACAAGTTCAGTTAAAAGTGTTCATGATATTTTTACCGAGAACATTTTTATTGTCTAGATAATATTTCCAGGAAGGTTTGTTTGATCGCGTTCTCTTAAACTATCGCAATAGTTATCTTGTATCTCGTGGCAGAAAAAAGCCGCCATAGAAAATAGAATATATTTTTGTTGCTAAACAATATCATAGATCTATCATTGACTACCTTTCTAGATGAAACTTTTCTTCACTCCAACTAAATTAACAGACGTCGATGAAATGTTTGATCATAGGCTATTACTCGTATGTACAACGACGTCATATTTACGTCATAAAAGTAGATGTCCAGACTAGTACAGATTGCAAATTCCTACTTGAAATTAGGCCTACATAATGGGAAATTGCGCACTTGCATTCTTGTAGGATCATGTGTTCCACCCCTTTTTGGCTGTCCATTTCTGTTAAACGTTGTTAATTATGGACATATGCTGAAATTACATTTCAATGAAACTATTTCTATGAATTTCTTTGAAATCATTTCACTACACTGTCTTTATCAAATTCCGGCATTGTCGAACGAATGAAAGTTTGTTTTTTTTGTGACCTAGATTGTTGAGATAGCATATTTGAATGGTATCTCGGCTCTTTTTTCATCGCTTGTCACATCGATATGCAAGGCGAAGGTCGTAGACAGCCCTCTTGTAAACATCATGTGAAATCTTTGATCGAGCAAGCAGAGTAACGCATAATCCCATTGGCGTTTTCTGTCTCTCGTAATCTCTGCAACCTTGAAACCGTCTGTTCTTGTATTTAGTATGAAGCCACTGGAATAACTAATTTGAAAATTGCATAGGATGAACTGACATAGTTTCACCCTACAGTTTTTCAGTGGAAAACAAATAATCGAAGGCCGCTCAGGAAAAACAAAATACCACAGCTTCTTATTTGGATACAAAAATCTGACAACAGCTCAGGACAAAAAGAATAAAGTCCGATATATTACCTGAACTATCTGGACTATATATGTATTTTTCTTTCTTTCCTTCTTTTTCTATTTATTTATTTATTCATTCATCTATTTATTACCCATATTTATTTTCGTAGTTTTTTATCATTTGTTTTATTTTTCAAATTTCCGTACATCTTTAAATGAAGCTTTTTTAAGTAAAACAATAGGGTCATCAAGGCTTAATACGAGAAAGAATCTGAGCATAATGCTGGCAATAGACTATGATCTCACACAACAGGTTGTATAAAAATGATCCGTGCCTTGGCAAGTGGGGCTTTAATGTATCTCTCTGATGCATTATATCCAGCAAGTCATCATATAAAAATACATCCTTAAAATAAATTTTGTCCAACGAATTTGCCAACTGAATCATGAGGTAGACTGGTCCTTTGACATGCAGAGCATTGCTCCTTTGACCAATAGCAAAAATTATCGACCCAGGTCAGCCTGCGCAGTCCGTGCAGGTTGACCTTGGTCAACACATTTTTTGCAGATGCATTCAACCCCCTTTTCACAGAGCATGGTTCAAACATTACAAAACGATACAAAGTTCTGTATAACTTGCCTGTAAGCCAGTGGCCTGTATACCAAACTCCAAAAAGGCAGAGGACCGCACCTGTACGCCAGAAATGTTTCCGTTTAAAATCCATCGGTTTATATCGGCATCTATAAGTAAATAAACAAGGTCTATCTCCAATGTTAGTTCAAACAAAAATGAATAGTTTTCCACCCGTTTTCAGACTATGTTATGTGGAGAGCGCCGGTGATGCGAAAAATGATAGAAATTACTGCTCCATGAAATGTTCACCGTATATTTTCTCTTAAGAAATACATGTATACAGGGAAAACTATGAACTAGTCACAAGATCCAAATAGCGAGTCTATTTATTCTTAAGGTCTACGGCCCCTAACTCATCGGTAAACATCGACGTTTTCGTAAAGGCTATTCGACCAATCTCGACAGCTTCCGTCTTTTAATATGAGAGTTAGGGGCCATAGACTCTCTAACTCATCGGTAAATATTGTCTAACATCGACGTTTTCGAAAAGGCTATTCGGCAAATCTCGGCAGCTTCTGCCTTTTAATATGAGAGTTAGGGGTCGTAGACCTTAAATCTCTACCAGACGGCAAAATCTGGACTCTATTAGTTGTACGGTCAGTTGGCAGGGGACTTGGAAACTTGTTCACGGCTGTGGAGAATAATGTCGCCCCGAGCCGAAGGCGAGATGGCGACATTATTCTCCACAGCCGTGAACAAGTTTCCAAGTCCCCTGCCACCTGACCGTACAACGAATTTATTATACTGCAAAGTTTTACCATTCCAACGTGTTTTGAGTGAAATTTACCTGTTATTTTGGTTGAGTACGCTGACGGAGTAGAATTTCCCTTCTGAGTGCTCCAATTCAATGAAAAATGACGTCACTGGGACCTGACGTCACTGAAACCTTGTAAAAACGTGCAGTTTGGTGCATAATCTTGATGTTAATCTTGATCGACGCCGCCATTTTGGATGTCGTGTTGAAAGTGTAGTCATGTATACGGGGCTCCCGAAGGGAAACTGCTTTTATGTTGGTTTTGCCAGTGGACATGATATATATGTTCGGGGCATATTATCAAATCAGATCACGAGAAATGTCTTTGCCGTATAATAAGATAATTTGAATTGATACGCAGAGGAGAAATCAAAGGATGCTACTATAGTTGAAATGGTCTTTGACATGGTAGAAATCATTCTTTGAAAAAAAGAAAATGCAGAAAACGAGCATTGTTCTTATTTTTCCACAATGTTTTATAAAACTTTCTTTTGAAGGGTCGTTAGAAATCGGGATTGTTTGGGACCGCATTAGATAAAGATACAACCCATAAATCACAAATCTTTACCAGACTACAACATTTTGTGACTTCCACAAACTGAAAGTGTTTGCAGATGACGAATTAGATCTAAATATGGCTTATATAGCTAAACTTGTCTCTCAATCAGTAGAAAACATTGTGGGAAAAGGAGGGTCAGGGAAGATTGAGGATGCAGACAGAGAGAAATGGGTTGTTTTGAACTATTACTGGGATTTTTTACATGGATAGTAAATGGTTGATATTATTTCTCTTTTTTTTGTGGGTAGGGGGTTGCTATTGACAGTTTACTGCGATTAGCAAAAAATGTTAAATGGCTATTTACAATAACTGTAAAAAAAAACCGTAAAAATGGCTATTTACAGTTCACTGTTTGCAGTGAATTTTAAATAGCCATTTTTATGTTTTTTTTTTTTTTTTCTTTTTCGCTATTTAGATGTACTTAGCAAGGTCTACGTTTTTGGCTATTGACAGTTAAAATTGCATAGTTTGGCTTAAGTTAACATACGACATGAAATACGTAAACAACATTTTACCGACAAAGGCCAAAAATTGGACTTTTGTAGACGGCTTAGATCAAGATCAGACTGCACAGAACGTGCAGTATGATCTTCGATATTTACTGTCTGCCTGTTTAGTCAAGCTTGTAAGATGAAATTCTTTTTGAGATTCATTGGATCGTATCTGAATCCGTCAAAGAGGTCGAGTTTATATATTGCACGCTGAAAGAGCATTGTGATATATAATAAATGAACAGTTTTGTTGCATGTTTTTTCGGTAATTCATTGGGAAAGAATGTTGGATTATAAGATTTGATAATCCATGGTATACGACCAGTGAAAATTAACCGATTTCACAGCTACTAGTACGGCACTACATAGATTCTTTTACCATGTTTATAACTTTGCCCTTTCAAACGCATCAGATCTATTTCAGACCGATTAAAAACGGAATTTTAGCTTAAGTTTAAGCATATTTTATTTGTAACATTCTTACATACTAGAATACAATAAGACAGATACAAAATACATATACATGTACATTTGATATGCTACAAAATGGATTGGTACGGAGGCGTAACTTTATATTGTCCTTTTCAATGGATTCTTGATGGCGTTAAAGTCCTATTTTATTTAATTTTCACAATGACTTGACGAGCGAAAAAAAAAAAGGCGCTATGATAAGAAAAAAAAAAAAAGGAAACAGCTAGGGATACTATGAAGAGCTCGTGCGATATGGCATTTTCTCGAACCAGTATTAAAATTAACTCTGTTTTCATTATATGTATGATATTGTGGTAAAACGAAATATTGTAAAATTGTTAAAAGATTTTTACATGGGATTTTGCTTATAGCTTAAACCTTCTGCTATCCTTGATAAAAGACAACACTTCTAAAAATAACGTAACATTTTTCATGACAGGTAAGGCTTTCGTCACCGTACAGCAGAACGTTTAAGCTGATTGTGGTGAAATTCTCGTTAGTTGCAAAAAGTCTATGTCTAATGATAGTATAATACCTACACTCTAAAAGATAATGTCGACTTATCTCAATTCCACCACATTGACACAACGGCGCAGCATCTAAATTATTTTGGAATATATCAAGATTTAGCGAACTACATTTGTTACGCAGTCTGGGGAAGATAATTTGACTCTCTTTCGCCAATGAAATAAAGCTTATTAGGTATGGTTTTGTCCCTATCAAGGTATGTCTTAAAAGCTGTCAGAGAATCTAGATTTCTAATTTCTAGACAAAATGAGACAATTAACAGTGTGGAAGATAGTAACTCTGTTTTTTGTTTTTTATAAATGACGGATTTATATTACAGCATAACTGTTTGACAAATCAAATCGCAAATCAATGCATGATTAGTCCGTGCGCGAGATACATCATCCTACCATATTTGGAACCGTATTTCACAGTGTGTAGATACGGAAATTTGTTGTGTGTGTTATGTAATCCGATTGCTACGCATGTATTTGAGTCGAAAAAATTTACTGGTATATAATAACTCCAATTATCCCACCTATTTAAAACGTTTATTAATCCTGTTAAATTCAGGTTTGTGAATTTTGTTGATGTGTTGTCGTTTCGAGTGAAAATATAGGCGGACGCTAAGGCAGAAGGATTTATTTGGCAATCGGAACATAAATAAAAATTTAAATTTGAAAATTGATATTTGTCTCTTTTTAATGAATCACTGTATGTGATTTTCTCTCAATTTTGATTAAACCACAATCCTGTCATAATACCTGAGCAGATTAAATCAGTTTTGACCAGTATCATGCATCTAGTGATGCAAGCATGAAACTTGGCACAGATACTCATATTGGGACCCTGTTTTGGAAAAACCCGTTAGCCACTTGAAATTTCAAAATGGCGGCCATTTTTTTTCAAGATGGCCACCAAGGCATATAAAAATACTTTAATTTGGAATTGCTGTGATGACTGTATAACAAAATGTATCGTTCTTTTGGTAAAATTGTAGGTCTTGTGCTAAAAAAAGACAAAATAAGAGTAAATAGGTGGTTTATAGATGGCTATGATGTTGCAAGATGGCAGCCATTATTCAAATTGGCCACTTTTTTCCCACCAAAATCCATTCTTTTTATTTAAAGCCATAGGAATATATATATATTTTTTTTTAACCTGCAATGGAGTTGATGATTTTAGAAGGTTTGAGATGATAAACTGTTGTTTCTTTTGGCCTTACGACACTGTAATTGGCATTTCAACAATCTAAAGATAATACATTGATGATTACAGACGACTTATACAATGGTATTCAGGTAAAGTGAGAATTTCGCTTTACGTAAGTCTAGAATTTGAGACCATATGACTTGCAGCCAGAGCTGCTATCCATATGTATATAAAGCTCTTAGGTTAGCATATTGTCCACAGATCTTGTAAAACAAAAAAGAACGTGTATGAAGTTACCGGCTGAATAGCATAGCCAGAGTTTTAAGCTAGCCACCAATTGTAAAAGTATCTTGTGACAACAACCGTGTGTACTTATACATGTTTTGCTGGACTTTGAAGCCTAGTAGATTAAGATTTTGAGAAACCTCTTTTACCCTTTCAGAACTAAGAGAGAATGTCATGGCAGAACCAGGGCACACTGATGACACACTGCTGTGGAACGGTGTTGGCTAAACATACTTCTTGTAAGGTTCTTATGTGTCTCAAAGGCTGTCTAGTGAGCCCATACACATAGTTTCCTATGTTTTACTAGTTAGATTCCCACATCTGAATTGACATGATGTGCCGGCTTGGGAGAGCCGAGTAAAGAGTAATGGGGCCAAGTGTGTAAAGATCGCACGGGACTTCAATGACACTGGATGAACAATTGGACTCGGTGTAGGATTTAAACAGTCGAAACCTAGTTGTATCCCATATCTAAGTGTGTCTAGTATATTCAGTATTTCACAGTTAAAAGTGGTACACAGATAGGCCCTTGGCCTTAAATTGTAATCCAATTACAAGAGCACTGCATACCGGTGCAAACACTCAGCTGCTTGATTTTCAATGAAAACTCCAAGTCAAAAAAAGGACATAACTGTGTCAAAGCTACTTTCATGGTTATCTGCCCTTGTTGTACGGTTTTCCTTTTTGTTAGTTAACAACTTGTCGTCTGAGATTGAAGTAAATATCCTCAGTAATAACAGAGATATAAAATGTCAAAGTATTTGTACGATGACGACGCAGATGACAACACACCTTTTTCAAAATAGCCTAGATAAAAATTTCTAATACAGTGTATAAGCTCTATGATTCAAACTGACAGAAAAAAATGCTGTCTCTGTCAGACTCAAAAGAGAGAACATCTAAAATCCACACCAGCAGTAAGCACTGAACAAGATTGTTATCAAATGCTAGTGACAAAAACTCCGCTATTCCAAGCCATTAATCAGTTACCTAGCATTCTAGATCCAACTAGATTAATATGTACATATATAGTCGCAAAGAAATAAAGCACTGATGGCCGTCATCTTCAAATTTGAAGCAGGTATTGTTAGTCTTTGCAAACAAAGACTTGCACAATTTAGCCTTTTCCCTTTTGCAAAGAGCTGTCAAGTAAGATCTATGGCATTTAAGTTCTTGTGCTACTAAACTGTTATCGTCCTACCCATCCCCTCCGCCTCAGGACTGTCTTGCTAAAAGTTTTCTATCATTTGGGTTTCATGATCATTCAGCCAATTGTAAAGCCTCAATGCCATAGCTTGTTTCAGTTTAGATGTTGCACCTTCTGAATCACATAAATATACTGCTGACTTTCAAGGCTTGCTCGTCTTATTGTACAGCGCTTTTCATGTGCTGAAATTGCAGCACTGGCTATAATCTTTCTTGCACGCAAGTTTGGTAGTTATAAACAAGAGTTGACAGCACTGATGGTACTTTACATTGTTTATTCGCAAAGATTTTTTTTTTCTTCTTTCCAAACCTTCACCTTTATCTAATTTACTTAAATATGAAATGATAGCTAACCGATTGATGGATTGAAGCAGCATAGTGTTTGTCGGAGTTTTTGTCGCTAGCATTTAATAACAGTCTTGTCCAGTGCTATCTGCTTGTGTGGATTTTAAATTTCCCTTTTAATAAAGACAGAGACAGAATCTGATCCAGTCAAATTGAATCATCGAACTTAAACATTTTATGGGATCACAGTTTAGGCCGAGGGACTATCCTTTTATCATCTTCCGGAATTGTAATATACTCAATATTCTAGAAACATTCAATTAGTGGATAATGCTAGATTCAGGTATTTAAACCCTGTACCTAGCCAAACCGCTCATCCCATCTTGTTTCAGTCCAGTGACCGGACTCTGCGGTGAATTTCACAGGAGTGATGTCACCAGTTTGCCCTGGTTGTGTCATGACATTCATTCATATTTGAAAGTTTAAAAGAGAATTCTCAAAATGTTCATCTACTAAGCTTCCAAAAGAAGTATAAGCTATTTCTCCCGTAGTGTTTAATAAAAATTAGATTATAGAGGTAAAAATTGGCCAATTTTAAGAATAGGTACCACCTTTAAACATTGTCATCATCTCTAAACCATTCATTAACTTGTTACAGTAACTATTATTTCGTCTCTGTTTAGCATAATTATTAACTAAAACTTCCAAATATATGGCAAATCTTGTCATACAGGGATTACGAAAATCCAAAAAAACAGTATTTTGACATGCCTTGGCAGCCATCTTGAAAAATGACGCCATTTTGACTTTTCAAGTTGCTCAGAGGTTTTTTTTCAAAACAGGTTCCCAATATAAGTTTCAGTGCAAAGTTTTATGCTGGCGTCACTAAATGTATGATTTTGGTGAAAAACTGGCCTAAACTGCATCCCTAAATTAACATTTTATCATCAATATAGACCAAACAATGCTTAGAAACCAGTATACCGTATCAGCATGCTCAAAATCAGTTTCCCCATGTTTGAAAGCACGCGTTTTGACACCAAAATTTTTAAAGTCGGTCAAATGTGTCCTGTTTTATGTTAAAAACGAATCTTAAAAACCGGAGATGGCGGCCATTTTTCAAGATGGCCGCCATATTGAAATTTTGCGTGGCTAACGGTCTTTTCAATAAAAGTATGACCATGTCAACATACATGCCAAACTTGATGTTTGCATCATTAAGTGCATGATTTTTCACCAATCTGCTCCGCTATAAATCTGGTCTATGCCAACGAACTTTGTGAACTGGTTAAAAATATTCTTATTCTTATTGTAATGCGTTCTTATGTGGGGGAGGGGGACGCCATGGGGCATTAAGGATTTAGATGAAAGTCCTAATAAAAAAAGGGTTAGAAACATGGAATAGGTTGGATATGTGTTATTTTTTTCGATGAAAGATCAAAATTTATTTCATCTCGTGAACATCATTGGTAATATTTTCAATCATGGCTGCGACTCGTAAACACCATTAAATTTCGATCTTTCACTTAAAAAAGAAAAACAAATATCCTCTTTATACCCTGTGAAAATGGGATTCAATGTACATTTATCTTCAAAAAATATCGACCCAGGTCAGCCTAAGCAGTCTGCGCTGGCTGTTTTGCGTCGACACCTTTTGCTATTTGTAACTTTTCTGCATGTCCAAGGACCATTCTACCGATTCAGTCGGTTGTTTGTCAAAATGGATTTTATGGATCCATAATGATGTGACAACTTTCTTATTATACTACATCACGGAGATGCATTAAACCCTCTTTTCCGAAACCTGGCATCGAATCGTAATGAATGCGATTGAGTGCACTGCATATCTAAGCTTAGAAAATATAAACTATGTAAGTACATGTATCTCAGTTGAAACGATGAACATTTCTTCAAAATAGACGAATCTAATCTGTGCAATCCAAGGAGCATCAGCTCTACCGATTGGTTTTGTCTTGGAAATGAAAGGAAACAGTTGAGGGGATGGGAGAAAGTGTTGGCTACTTGTATTTCCTCTTTTACTCAGTATGCTTTTTTTAGAAAAGCCTTTTTTTCGCTTGGCGTTGTTCGGTAAGGGTTTAATTGAGCATCAAAGACGTATTCACTTGCATGAATTTTATGCAATAAAATATCAGTAGAAGATCTGCACTGCAATCGAATGCGCCTAGGATAGTAAAGTATTTATCCGTAAAACAAATTATGGTGCACACTACTAAATATAATCTAATGACAAAAATAGTAGTTATGATACGACGACGATGATATGATGATGATGACGATGACACACACAGCAACGACAACAAAGACGAAGACGAAGACAACAAAGACGAATTCAAAGAAGAAGAAGAAGGAGGGGGAGGAGGATTAGGAAAGAAGAAGAAGAAGATTATAATAAATGGAAACAGTTGTTGTTCTTGACTATCTTTATGTAAGGAAGATATCTCTCTTTTTAGGGCGAAGGTGGTGGTGAAATAAGTTTCATATATTGTCATAAAACGACATTAAATTTGTATACAAATTTGAAACTTATTTTTTCTTTTCATTACTCTCTTTGCTTAAAGCTACACATTTGCTCATGTTAATGACGTATTATCGGGTTGTCAGTGCGCAACTTTTCCGCGCATGTCTCTTCCTTTCTTTATATTCCTTGCGCGTAATTTTGTTCGATTGTAATACTATCATCAGATGAAAGCAGTTACAAATGACTAATTAAAAATGCTTCAAATTGAAGTAGAAATTTTGATTTTGTAGAAAATATTGTGGGGAAAAGCAAAATTGCCTATGAGCAATTCCACCTTTTACCATTTGTTTTACTAAGGATGTTAAATCAAGTATATGTCAGGGAAATGATTAATAATATCATCTTTGTTGTGAAAAAGACATGATTTTGTGATAGAAAATATACAACTTACTAAGTAATTTGACTCTTGGATGTTTTGTGTCATTTTCATTGTTCCAAGGGAGGTAACTGAGTTCGAATATTGGGAAAAGTAGCCAGGCAACCCATCTTTTTCTTTTGCATTTTTTGATAAAGGATATAATCATGTATATTTCTGAGAAAAATGAGAAAAATCTTCGAGCTAGATTTTTTTGAGGGTCAAACAATGTCCTGATTTTCTGTGATAAAATAAGCATTTTTGTGTGCTAAGGGTTTTATTGAAACATAGATAGCGTATCATTAATTTGAAATATCTGTTAATATCTCATCAAAGTCAGAGGATCCATTGGTTCACTATGAATTTAAAATACAGAAACACAGAAAACATGATTTGACTGAAATTACAGATTTTAATCACAAAATTCTGACGTATGCTGCAAGAATTGGGTTTTTGTGCAATTTGAAAAAAGGGTTATGTTCTTCGTGGGCTCAGAACTTTTTGGTTCATCAGACAACGTCTGATTATCTCTTCGCATATTGAAAGGACATACTCTGAAGTGTTTCTGTGTCAAATTTCACGAAATTCTCTGCGCTAGAAATAACTCGCTGAAACGCCTTTAAGCTAAATACAAGTTGGCTTCTTAAAAAAAGAAGCCAGGAGAGGTCAGCATCAGTGTTTACGAATAGTTTATTGGCTATTGATTTCAATATATTTGGTACATGTAAAACAAGTCGGACATTCAATGAATAAGAAAAAAAAAAAAAAGCCGCAGCGTAGAAACCTCTCATGCAGTACATGGCAGTCACGTGATCACCTTCCCGCGTTTCCAAGTCGCGTGATCTTTTCCCGCGGTGTTCTTTCTCATTTTCAACGAAATTCTTTTTTTTCCCCTTTTGCTTAGACTATTCAGCGTAATAAAAGAAAAAAATTATGAGGAGGATGTTTGCTATCAAATCTATAGAACAAATATCTTTTGAAATCCGTCAAATAAAAACAAACCACATCTATTTCCAATTTCAGTTTTTTGATTTCGGTTTATTTATAAAACCATGAAGAAACAAACTGTGTATCAGAACAATTTCGCAAAGAAAATGGATTTAGACAGCAATTTCTGAGACAGTCTGCCTTTTAAACTCACCACTGTTGGAGAGGTCTGATGACCTCTCCAATAACCAATTTCGTCAGTTTTATCAAATTATGGTTATTCTTGTGGCTTCATGACAAATATTACACCTTGCTGTTACGAGATTGCATAGATTACGACGGATAGAAAATGTAATTTTGGACTTGGCTCCTATCCACTCGTTCAATCGAGGATACCGTATGATCCTTGTCACGTGACTGTGTACGACCTTCGTCTTGCATATTCATGTAGCTGACTAGAAAGTGGAGCCGAGAGACACTACACAGGCCTACTGTCACAACAATCTATGTCACAAGAACCCAACAGCAATTTACTCGAGGATGTTGGATATTTAATCGAGAGTGTAGTGGAATGATTTTAGACAGTAGAAGTGTAAATTTCGTATGTGTACGTTAACATTTGGCGTTTTTGGAATGCTGAAAGAATGGGAAAGGACATCATCGTACAAATTGAGGCGTGCGACATTTCCCGTGTTGACACAACAAGTAGCCCAGCTTTCTATTTTAAGAAGGGGGTATGTAAATGACTAGTGATTTATTCCCTCATTGTTGACAATTTTGACTTGACGTAATTTTCTCCCGAAAAAGATTCATTTCTAACAACAAATCTGAAACTTCTTTTCATTCTTTGGGGCCATAGATATTTCTAATTTATTGATTTAAACACAATTCTATATTCGGCTAAAATGTGTAAATGGGTATCCTATGTACATAAGTTAGGGTTTAATGTACCCGAAGCAGATTTTATCGAAAGAATTATTCTCCTTCAACAGAAAAAACAACAACAAAAATTATATTTTGGAAAAAAAATTGAAAGAGTTATTTATGTAAATTTTATTCTACCGGTGCATTTTGATAAACACCCATAATGCTATAAAAAATTTTTTTTTTTTCTAAATTTCTCCCATTTTTGTTGTCATAAATATACGGATGTAGAAATAGTTGTTTCATCCTTTATCAAACAGTTTCTTGCTTCTCTTACCCTTGTGAACTATGGTTGTTCAAAACATTATTGGAAAAGGAGAAAATGCTTGTAAACAGCATTTTCTCCTTTTCCAGCAATGTTTTATACCCCTCCAAAAAAGATACCACTATTCCAACCGCTTTAAACATGTCGTCTGCTAACATTTTCAGAATGGGTGAATATAAAATTCAATCTTCTGGTCATCCTCGGTGACCCAGTTTCGATTCATTCTGTAATCGCCCCTGGGTTATTTCGCTTGCGTTTCCTCGTTCTCATGAATTATTAATGAATCATTGGTGATCTCAGTTTTTCTTTGAGAAAATTTAAACTATTTTTATCACAAATACGCCGCCATTTCTTTTTTTTTACTTGTCGATATCCAATCACATCATTCGTTGCAAATCAAGCTTAGCGATACTTTAAATATGGCGGCGCCTATCAACACCACAATCGAGAAGCGTTTAAAAGAGATTTTCGGCGTAACGCCGAAAGATTGTCAGTTAAAATCGTACACAAAGATCGATAGTGTCGTCCCTGTATTGCAGAATGGCATATCTCACAGGAGACAAGCACGCCGACGGCCGCCATATTTGTTGACAACCTCGGATTTTTTTCCAGGGTTATTTTTAGTAACGGAAGAAATAAAATTATCTTCTCTACAAGAGAGTATTATTATGTTATCGATCTTTCGATTGGCTATTAGGGTACTTCCCGACCATATGAATATTCATAAGAAACGACAATCTGCTAGTCAATTTTCCCAGGGGTGATGCATGGAGAGTAACGTAATGCTTCAAACCTGGGTTCCGAGGATGTCTTCTGGTGACAGTTTTACACTTAGAATACCTAGTAAATATATACAAATAAAAAGTTGAACCATACTCCGTGAGAATACCAAGTAAATATATACAAATAAAAAGTTGAGCCATAAGTACTCCGTGAAAAGGGGGGTTTAATGCATCTGCAGGAAGTATCTTCTTATATGAAAACCTAGATGAAAACTTCTTGCGTTTTGTAAATTTTCTACATGTACAAATACTATCCTTTCTCTTGATTCAGTCGGTTTTTGGCAAAATGAATTTTATGGATATATAATTATTTGATGACTCACTTGGTAAAATGCAGTATGAAGATGCATTAAACCTCCTTTTTCCGAGAGCAAAGCTTGCGTAAGTACCAAGTACCAAATTGTGCTCCTAATTTCAAAACTATTTTCGTGTAGCGAAAAAATATTACCTTAAACTGAACTATCAATTCGTTTGCTTTGTGCAGTTTGATCTAACCTACCTAAAAAAAAGAGCAAAATTGTTCATATATTTGATAATAAAGCCTTGTGAACGAAATATTTTATGTTTCTTGGTTATTGATTTTTTTCTCACAATCTAAGCAGACCGTTTTGTTCGATGGTTCAACAACGAAATAAAACAATCAATTATTGTTAATCAGTTTGACTAAATTCTCCTCCGTGAAGCTTTCTTTAACTTATTTACTGTTAAGGGCCACTTAAACTGCTTTTGTTGACGGCGAACATCAATATCAGACTGCACAGTACGTGCAGTGTGTTCTTGAATGAACAGGGTAGGCTCTTGCATATCAAACTACTATAAAGATGCATTTCATAATATCCTTGTCTCACACGTGTATGGGTCGCAAGTTTGAATCTCAGCATAAACCGTTCACAAAAAGGAATATGACATGTTTATATTACAGTTTCTTAGTTCAGTGGTACAAAATAAATATCAATGCATCTATAGCAGTTTTCTCTTTTTTTGAATTGTGAGTTTTGACAACGAAAATAAAGTTAATGTTATCTTTAATTCACGCGTAAAGTCCGGGAGCATTTCAAAAAGCGAGATTCTACGAAATGAAACATCAATACGTTTAGCTACAAACAAAATGTACATTGTATTGTGTTTTCAGCAGACCAGATCAAAACAATGAAGATACCCAGCAATTTAAAGCAGACATAGAAATCCAAATAATCATAATGAATGAGAAAAAGGCATAATGCAACATAAACTGAAAATTAAATGGACTGCACATGTACTTCATAGCTAAAAACTCGTTAATATTGATGGTAAAGTTGTGCGAATAGATATCAGCACAAAGTTATTTTTAATTGTAATCAAATCCCATAACATTCTAAAAAAAATTAAAAAAAAGAAAATGAGCAGTATATACAGCTTTGCTTAGTGTTCAGACCAACCTGTGTGCAAGCAAACGGAAAAGATCCAAATGCAGATTGCGTAATCATTTGATCTTTTACACCCGCAAAAAAGTGCATGCTTTAGTCTTTGTAGTCGGATGCTGAAATGGTTAAATTTTATCTGTGTTCATAGATGGCTTTGTTCCAAGAGTAATATTTTCACATCGATTTATATAAAATGTTAAAAAAAAATTATCTACAGTACGTTTAATTGTGCACGAGTCATAAATTTTCAAAATGAGAGTTACACCGAATACATGTATGTAACAATTTCCAATCGTATTCCAGCAAAGGAATTCAAAAATTAGGCGAATCTCTTTCAATATAGGAAAAAGAACTGCTGCCGTAAAGGAAATATTGATTGATTGATTGATTGATTGTCCTGTTTTCACTTTTCTTACAGTCTCATCACGGCGACAGCTTACTTTTCACGTGTTTCCCTAGTTACAGCAGAACTACGCTAGGTTTCTGAAGTGCCTAAAGGCACTCCCAACAAAACCTCAATTGCGTCGAGTGAGAATTGAACACAGGAACTCTAGTTTACCAATTTACATCTTGACGACGAAGCCACGTGGACCCTAGCAGACATAGAACCACGTGTCTTTCAGGAAAGCTCGTTTTCCGATGAGCCTATCTTACTAAAACTGTTGGTACATGTATCTTTCTAAACCTGGCAAAACCTCACATAAAGGGTCTTCATGCAAACGACCCAGTAGTATGCCGAAACCTAAATTGTCTTCGGTCAGTCATACAACAATTTACAGACAATGTCCTGAGCCACACTGCACGGACAATGCTCTGGAAAACCTGTTTGGCGTTGAGCTCGTAAATAAACATTTTTGCCAATTAGACAATGTGTTACTTTGAAAGTCTTTGAGAACTTCACTAAGAATGATTGGTGAACATGGGCCCTGTCGCGCACAGGTAACTACTTTTAGCTATTTTAATTCGTTACTAATCAAGTACAATATTAGTTGTACGGTCAGGTGGCCCCGAGTCGAAGGCGAAGTGGCGACATGATTCGCCTCAGCCGTGAACAAGTTTCCAAGTCCCCTGCCACCTGACCATACGACGAATTTATTATACTGCAAAGTTTTACCATTCCAACGTGTATTCAGTGAAATTCCCCCGTTTTATGTCATTACGAATAGAGTACGCTGATGACATAGAATTTCCCTTCTGCGTGTCCCAATTCAATGAAAATTGACGTCACTGAACCCTTAGTAAAACGTGCAGTTTGGTGGATGAACTTGATGATGTTACTGCGATAGACATTTTACTTACACATAGATTAACCCCGTGTATTTGTTTTAGAATGACAACAAACGATAATGTTGTAACTACATTCATTTATTTTCAAAAATAACCCATTCTTTCCGCATTAATGATAATCATCAAGAGAAACTAGAAATAATACGGTGCAGGCTACTCATTACGTTTGTCTTGTGGGCGGCCCGTATCGGTCGACGCCGCCATTTTTGTGTTGTATTGAAAGTGGGCCTTAAAAAGGGAAACTGCTTTTATGTGGTTTTTACCAGTGTATATGACTGTATGTACGGGGCATATTATCGAGTCAGATCGCGAGAAATTTATTTGCAGTATAATAAGTAATTTTATATTGGCCGAGTAACACGTCCGAGGTCTCCAGACCTCGGACCTGTTACTCGACCAATATTAAATAATTTAATTAAAGACAATTCTATTGATTAACGGCGGAGATTTGTGTTCGGTTTTGGATCTGATTTGCATTAGCGGAGTCTGCTGATATTGGGTGAGTTTTTCAGATGTACCTGGTATTGAATGGACCGGTTCAAATGCAATAACACACTTTTTTGATTAATATATCAATGATGGTGAAACGGCATTAAATATTTTTAACAAATAAGGGGACAAAAAATTGAACACGGTAAAAGACGTTTTTGGTAGTTTTCTTTGCCCAAACTAGTGCGCTTGAACCGACTTCTTCGTCCCTGGGCTTGTTCACCGTAGCTTGGTAGATCAGGCTCTTTCGTCGGGGCGCGTTCGTCCATTTGAATGATTTCATTTCTTTTCAAATCGAATCTAGAGCACTAAGAAGGCATACTAGTATAAAAGACGATATTTGTCTCTTCACGAAAGAAATAGTTGCTTAGAACTCAGTTTAACCGCACGGCGCAAAATCATAAACAGCGTAAACATGTTTCACTTTAAAGGGCATTTTGTAAAGAACTTCTAAGTTATACCGTATTTCAAGGGTTCAGGCAGCATTTCCAAAGAATGATACTAGAAGGAATCTAAGATCATGGTGCAGTCTGACCTTGATCTATGCCGTCTGCTTCCCCCCCCCCCCCCCATTTTTTTCGTCTTTGGCGCTGAAAGGGTTAAATAGTATTTCTTATCCAGGTTTATACTTGCCCAATGCATTATCATGACCAGCTTTCTACTTCAAACATTCTACGTTTCCCATTTAAAATAAATTTGAAAGTTTACCAGTTTACCCTCACCGGTCTTCATTTATTGGTGGTCTTTGATGATAGGTGATCTGTCACTTAAATTTGATGTATGTTTTTATTATTGTTTGTTTTTTTTTTACTTTACTAATAAGTGACTCTGTTTGTATGCTTCAACATAGTTTTGCGTAGTAAGCTTTAGGTAAAACCAAGATTTTTTTTGTTTTGTGAGTGTGTGTGAAATGTGTTTAGGTTGCCATAGAAACCGTTTCATAAAAATTTCAACCTATTCTTTTCTTTGTTCAATTTCAACCTTTTTTTCTTCAATTTGAAGAGAACATATTTCAAGGATTCTATACAGTAAAAATGGACAAAATCTATGGAAGGGTATTTTTGATATCTCAATTATACTTGCAGAACTTTTAATTTTTTCGCCCTTATTGTGAATAAAAATTGAAACAAAAAAAAAAAAATACGCTACTACAAAAAATGCAAATGAAATAAAATTGTCTGAATGTTAGGTGAATAAATACAAATATCTAGCTCTCAATTTACTTAAAATATAAAACTGAAGTGTTTATTTTATCACCTTTTTCAAGCATGATGGTATTACCTTCTTCATTTAACCTGATCCTGACCTTTATGCTGAATATATAAGGAGGCATATAAATAGAAATCCGACTATTTTTTTGGAAGTTGTATATACTGATATACACAGTTAAGCAATTAAATTCGCGCATACTGTACGAAATATTTTCGTGAACATTCGGGCGTTGCCTAGGGTAAAAGTAGAATTTGAATTATGTAAATGATGTTGACATGGGTCAGGTTAAATGCAGTAGACAGTATAATGTTACCAATGAAACAGGCGCTTAACAATAAAATGAATACGTCAATAAATCCTTTTTTCTTTATTTTTGTATTCATCATAAAATCTTACACTCTGTATGTGAAAACGGTAAACTTCTACGGAAGAATTATAACTGTAGAAAATGTCTTTAACTGTGAAGTGCAGCAGACGACAATTCTAGCAGATGTAAAGCTGCAACTGATTAATTCCTCTTTATGTTTGTTTGCAATCCTGAAAATGTTAGGAATTTTAGGAATGAAGACTTTTGAAACTAGAACTGTCGCAAAGCGGACAAATTAACCCCAACCGAGACCTTGTCACTGAAGCAGCTAACTCAGCGGACGGAAATGATCTTTAAAACAAAGTCAGCTGTGACCTTGACCTTTGACCATTGTGACCCAAAAACAATGGGGCACTTCCTTGGGTCATGAGCAACACTTGTATAAAGTTTTAGGGTCCTAGGTCAAACAGCTATTGGGTTAGAGGAGGGAAACAACTTTCAAACAAAAGACACTCCTTACTTCGGCCTTTAAAGATACCCATTTACTCATTTTAATCCAAATATAACCAATTTCTTCGATATTTTATCAAACTATAGTCATTCTTGTAGCTTCATGACAAATATTACACCTGGCAGTTGCATAGATTACGGTGAATAGAAAATGTAATTTTGGACTTGGCTCACATCCACTCGTTCAATCGAGGATACCACATAATGCTTGTCACGTGACTATACGACCTTCGCCTTGCATTCATGTAATTGACAGGAAAGTGGTACGAGATACACTACTCAGGTCTACTGCCGCAAGTCTGTGTCACAAGAACCCAACAGCAATTTACTCAAGGATGTCGGAATTTTATATCGAGAGTGCAGTGGAATGATTTTAAAGACATTAGAAATGTAAATTTCGTATGTGCACATGATTATTTAGCGATTTTGGATTGCTGAAAGAAGGGAAAAACCCATAAACCTACAAATAGACAAGTGCCCCATTTCCCGTGTTGAAACAACAAGTAGTCTAGCCTTCTATTTTTAGATGGGAGTGTGTAAATGACTGTAGTGATACACTCCCCCGTTGTTTACAATTTTGACCCGACGTAAATTTCTCCTGACCAAAATCCATTTCAAACAACAAATCCAAAACTTTTCATTCTTTTGGGCTATAGATATTACTAATCTATAGATTTAAATACATTTCTACATTCGGCTAAAATGAGTAAATGGGCATCTTTAACCAAAAAACAATAGGGCAACTCCTAAATGTCATACCTGTAAAGTCTCAGGGTCCTAGGTCAGAAAGCTTTTGGGTTAGAGCACGAAAACAAAAACGGACGGACGGACGAACTGACGGACAGACAGACAGACTGGTGAAACCAGTATACCCCCTCTACTTCGTAGGTGTTGGTATAAAAAGTCATTGGAAAAAGGAGACGGTGCCTTTTGAAAGACAAGCTGCATTCAACTTGTTGTCTGCAAATGCTTTCAATACAGGTGAGTCTAAAATTTTGCCGTTTGGGAAAGAAATTTAATCCTTTACCAAACAGAAAAAAATTTAGACTTTCCACTTTCCAAAATTGAAACCACTTGCAGAGAAAGATATACATGTGACTAAAAAAATGAAATTTGTTTTTTGGAAGGATAGAAAACATTGTGGGGAAGGAGAAAATGCTGGTTACCAGCAATTTCTCCTTTTCCTAAAATGTTTTCAAAAACTTTCTTTGTCAAGATTGTAAAAGGCCGGAATAGTGCGGATAAAGGCTTAAAAAAAAAGAAAATGAAGTACATTAAAAACCCTCACAGTTACCTTCGGATGTGTTTACCTTATTGTTGAAGGCCGTATGCAGCGCACTGTATATTTATTTATTTTTCCATTATAGTATTATTTCATAACACATTTTTCATCATATACTCATGACTCTCATTCTTACACCCTATTATTTCCTTTCATTACTTCTTCTTTGCGCGCTAAATGACCCTAGATGTCGATGCGCCATAAAACACGATACATTCATTCATTCATTCCGTATGCAGCGCACGTTTAGCGGATCGTTGCTTTTATTATTCGGTAACAAAGCTGTTCACCATTTTGCACAGCCAAATTTGTAAAACATCCTGTATTGTTGGATTTTTTATGTCTTTCTACAACTAAATGGCTTGTTTTTGTTGTATGCATTTCACATGACACCACGAAACACCCCTTCATACATATGTTACTCTTTTCCCAAACGACAAACTTTATTCAGACCATTCCAAATTGAAAACAACTGCAGACAACAAATCCCAAAGTGTACAAATGAACTTAGGTTCTTTGACAGAGTAGAAAACATGGTGGGGGAAAAGGAGAAAACAACACTAGGTCTAATAGAGTAGTTGGGGATTTCTTTGCACTGATAGGAATAGTTGTTTAACGCCGCTTTCAACATTATTTCAGTTATATCGCGGCGGCCAGTGCACCTATCCATGCTTTCCTGGAGTCTCTTTTACCAGTACTCCGCACAATTTTCTTTCCAAGCCACTGGCTGCTTTCCCACATAACCATCGTCAAAACAATGGTCAGCGGTGGGAGAGGAATGAATCCTGTCGCAATGACTATCATTAATCCTCGGAAAGAAATTGGCCGGGCCAGGGGTCTAACCCATGACTCTGTTCTCAAGTTCTGTACGCTACCGACTGAGCTACTGAGGCTCGCATAGTTATAATAAGGTGCTTAAATAGCTGGTCGTTTAGTACTGGCAAACTATATGAACCATGCGCTGGGAAAAGGATGTTTAATGCATCTCCCTGATGCATTGTACCAAGCAAATCATCACATGATTATGGATCAATATTATCCACTTCGTCTTATAATCGGCTGACCTTGTTTTGTGTAGATTAAAAACAAACGGCTTGAACCAGAACTTGCATGGAGTTTGTTCTACGCTGTGCTGTTGGCAAAAACAATCCTTAGCATATTCAAATTTAAAAAAAGATATGCTCTGGCAAAAGAGAATTTAATATAGCTCCGTAATGCATGATACCAAGCAAGTCATCATATAATTGTGGATCAATAAAATTCATGTTTTTCTTGCAAATTACGAGGCAACTGAATCATGAGGTAGAATGTTTTAGACATGCAGAAAATTAACCAAAAAGCAAAAGGTTTCGGCCCAGGTCAGCCTGCGCAAACTGTGCAGGCTGACGTGATCGATAGTTTTTGCAGATGCATTAAACCGCCTTTTCACAGAGCATAGCTCAAATTTGATAATTTGTGTTAATTTCACTGGCTGACAATATCAAAAGCCGTTCTTTTAGGACAATATCGAAAACGTGTTTTTAGTTATGGACACTTGAAAGAATCTATTTAATAGTTGTCTTCTTTTATGCGAGGAAAAATCAGAATTATATATTTGTTATAATTTTAGAATCATTGAAGACTCTCATACTTTGCAGATTGTTCAAAGGGAACGGCCGAATCTAAGTTGTAAAAACTTGTGGCCAGACCATTCTTGTATTTTTTTGCGTGCAGTATACGTTTATTGTTATTATGATTTGTATAAAGATAGCATTAAAGTATACTCAGCGTCAATGAAAAGTCACCAGGTACTAAAGTTGAATAATTTTCACCTTGCCACAAGAGAGAAATTTTCAGTTATGTTGAACGTTATTATACTCATTTCCCGACCCGTATCTGACAAATTTCACTTGCTTGCACATCTGAGTAGTCCATCTTTATTTGCACGTGCAAAAATAAATTTTAATCAATTTTCTGAAGGCAAACTATCCAAGGTTCACTTTCTTTTCGTCTCTTACCTGGTGACTTTTCATTGACGCTGAGTATATTTTAAACTAAATCAAAACATCTCTTAGGGATCAAGATAGGTAAAGTTAGCTACTAGTAGCCAGCTACTTGTTCAGGTAAATTTAGCTACTAGTAGCAAGCTACTTGTTGAGGTAAAGTTAACTTCTAGTAGCCAGCTACTAGTAGCCAGCTACTTGAGCTGGCAAAATTGGTTATTTGTAGCCGGCTACTGGTAGCCACCTTCTAGTAAGCAGTCAATTTTAGAGGAAAATCTGGCAATTCGTACCCAGCGACCAGTGTATAGGTAATTAAAATGGAGGTTTTTATCAGTTTCCTAAAGGTACAAGTAGGTGGCGAACCAAATGTCGACGCCTTCAACGAAATGTTTTTCTTCCAGAATACTATATAAATGCATCAGAAAAATCAAAATCAAATAATTTCCTGTATTATAGGGTCAAGCTACGAGATCTATCAATAGGATTTTTTTTTTTCACATTTGTTTTTAGGGATTCAAAATGTACAAGTAGCTGACGAGATTAAGACAGACATTTCAAACTATTTCAAAGAGTCACATTCGATGTACTACGGAAAAATTGAAAATACCATTTTCAATTCATTTTTAATTATTAAAGGGGCCAGCTACTCGTCATGAAAATTGGGACATTTTTCAATTTCACTTATAAAGGAATTCAAAAGTACAAGTAGCTGGCGAGTCTAAGAGCTGTTTTTGTAATTAAGTGCTTGTTTTGAATAAAGTAGACTATAAATGCGTCAGAAAACTCAAAATTGAAGCATTTCCAGCTTTTAAAGGGGCCAGCTACTTGATATGAAAACGGGACAATTTTGCACTTTTGCGAAATGATGATTTAAAATGTACAAGTAGCTGGCTAGATTTAGAGAGATTTTTCAAAATATTTCAACAAATCATATTCAATCAATGTATGTGCATGCTCCACACTATCCAATTTAAACACTGGTTTGTGGCAGAGGCTTGAGTATAGGTCTAGGATAGTAAAAAATAGGAAGCAAATAATTTAAAATGACAACATCAACAAAGGTCAGGCTGCACAGAAGTGCAGTCTGGCCACTGCAAGTGCTGTCACTCCAATTAAGTGCTTAAGTTTGAATTAAAAGTTGATGCATCTAGATGGTAAACTTAAGCACTGATATATACAAGGATAATTTTACAATGAGGAAAAAATTAATTGGTAGATACTAGTATTTCAATTGTCATAGTAAGTGATCAATCTAATAATGCAGCAACTCTTATTTTAAGACACATCATAATTGCTTAATAAGTTAACTCCTTTCTGTTGGATGTGAACCAAGATCTGTCAGCATGGTGTGCTGAATGATCCCGTTCTGCATCAAAAGCCACATAGGTTGAGAATAGCAAGATAAGTCATGACATAAAGATAAAAAAAAAAAAAGAAAAAATGAAGATGTTAAAGGCTTTATGCAGCTCAATAGCATAACATATCATGTAGAGTGTGGGTTAAGATCAGTATGTACTTAAGTACTAGCTGATCCTAGTCTACACTTTACAATGGTTAAAGGTAGCGATAGCAATACGTGCTTACAAAAAAAAATATATAGACAGCATTTGTTTATTTCTTGCATAATTATTTCTTAAAATTGGAAATCTTTGTCAATGATTTTGCAATAGCAATAATAACCTGTAAACATGATTATGTTCGAAAAACTAGTTTGACTGCATTTGTTTATTTTCTTGCATAATTATTTTTATAAACTTGGAAATGTTTATCAGAATTTTGAATGACTCATTTCTCATAAGCCCATTGAATTTGTACATGTTTGGATGTTTGAAGTTGTACCGTTTAATGAAAGATTTTCTTATTTGTTCAAAATGCCGGCATATTAGGAGCATGTGCATTTCATCTCCAATGTCATTAAGATTACATAATGATGGTTTCCTGTTCTAAATTTAAGGATATTAAGGAAATCAGTTTTCTTTAATTTTGTTAAATACATTGGCATTTCCAGGTTCTGCTTAATGTGATAATAGTTTTTGCCCTTATTTGATTCTTGTGTTGAAACATACCATTTTTGCAAATATTGATCAAGTAAAGACTGTTTTACTAGTTTTTTTAATGTTTTTACATGTTATATTGTTCTGATTCAACCAAATATCAGTCATACCACATGTGTAATTTATCCATTTTGAGTTGAAATTAGGGATATTAAGCATGTATTGATATATTCTGTAGGAGATTTTGGAATTGCTGTTTGTAAGTAGGCTATTCCAGTAACCTATCATTCTGCATTTAACAGTTATTTCTAGAGGATATCTGCCTGATTCAGCATAAATCACGTAATTTGGGGTACTTTTTCTTAATTGAAAAAAAATTTTGATAAAGTTACAATGTATTTGTTCAAAACAGTTTACACTTTCATAACCCCAAATCTCTACAGAGTACATAAGTATTGGTAGTACAGTATGGTCAAATAGTTCAAAGGCAAGGTCTGGGGGTAGATTTAGATTAGATATTCTTTTATATAATAAATGCGTGGCTTTTTTGGCTTGATCTGCTAAATGTAAAATTGTTGCTGTAAACTTACCATTGCTGGTGAAATGTGTGCCCAGATATTTATAAGACTTGACAATTTCCAATTCCTTATTCATGATTTTAAAATGTAATTTTTTTTTTTTTTTTTGTTTTTGATCCTAGGGCCATAACTTTTGTTTTGTCAATATTAATATTTAGCTTTCAATCTTCGCAATAACTGACGAAATTGTTTAGGGTGATTTGGAGTTTCTGTGGGTTATCTGATACTAGAATTGTGTCATCTGCATATATCAATAAGAGTATTTCTATATATATAGGGTTTGGTCAATGTTAGGATCACATAATTGAGGATTTAAAGAGGAAATTAAAGGTATCAAAATCAATCCATTCTTATAATTTAAAGGAGCCAGGTACTCGTCAGGAAAATTCGGATATTTTTTTCAATTTTACTTCAAGTGAAATCAAAAGGTACAAGTAGCTGGCTAGCCTAAGAGCGAATTTTGAAATTAAATGCTTGTTTTGAATAACAGATACTATGAATGTATAAGAAAACTCAAAATTGAATCATTTCAGATTATTAAAGGGGCCAGCTATTTCATTTGAAAACTGTACAACTTTGCTGTTTTTCGAAGTAATGATTTCAAATATACAAGTAGCTAGCGAGATTAAAAGAGATTTTTCAAAATATTGTAACAAATCTTTTTGGGGACGCTTACCAGAAATTGTAAATACCAAAATCAATCCATTCTTATCCATTTTAGGGGCCAGCTACTCGTCATGAAAATGTGGATATTTTTCAATTTTACTTGGAGTGAAATCAAAAGGTACAAGTAGCTGGCGAGCCTAAGAGCGATTTTTGACATTGAATGCTTGTTTTGAATAAAGATGACTATAAATGCATGAGAAAACTCTAATATCCGGTTATTAAAGGGGCCAGCTACTTCATCTGAAAATGGGACACCTTTCCACTTTTGCGAAATAATGATTAAAAACGTACAAGTAGCTGGCTAAATATAGAGAGATATATTTTAAACGGATTTAACGAATCATATTCAGGATACTTAAGAGAAATTAAAGATATTAAAACCAATCCATTCTTATTCATTAAAGGGTCCAGCCACTCTTAATGAAAATGCGGATATATTTCAATTTTACCTAGAGTGAAATCAAAAGGTACAATTAGCTGGCGAGCCTAAGAGCGATTTTTGAAATTAAATGCTCGTTTTGAATAAAAGAGACTATAAATGCGTCAGAAAACTCGAAATTGAAGCATTTCCAGCTATTAAGGGGGCCAGCTACTTGCTCTGAAAATGGGACAACTTACCTCTTCTGCAAAGTAATGATTTAAAATGTACAAGTATCTGGCCAGATTTAGAGAATTTTTTCAAAATATTTCAACAAATCATATTGAGGATACGTAGGAGAAATTAAAGATATCAAAATCAATCCATTCTTATTCATGAAAGGGGTCAGCTACTCGTCATAAAAAATTCGGATATTTTTCAATTTTACTTCAAGTGAAATCAAAAGGTACAAGTAGCTGGCCAGCCTAAGAGAGATTTTTGAAACTGAATGATTGTTTTGAATAAAAGAGACTATAAAGGCATGAGAAAACTCAAAATTGAAACATTTCCGGTTATTAAAGGGGCCAGCTACTTGATATGAAAACGGGACAATTTTGTACTTTTAAAATAATCATGAATTAAAATGTACAAGTAGCTGACTAGATTTAGAGAGATATTTCAAAATATTTCAACAAATCATATTGAGGGGAAATTAAAGGTATCAATTATCATTTGAATGGGCCAGGTATTCGTCATGAAAATGCGAATATTTTTCAATTATACTTACTGTGAAATCAACAGGTAAAAGAAGCTGGCGAGCCTAAGAGTGAATGTTGAAATTAAATGCTTGTTTTGAATAACAGAGACTATGAATGTATCAGAAAACTCAAAATTGAAACATTTCCGGTTATTAAAGGGGCTAGCTACTTGATTTAAAAACGGGACAACTTTGCTGTTTTTCGAAATCATGATTTCAAAAGAACAAGTAGCTGGCTAGATTTAGAGAGATTTTTCAAAATATTTCAACGAATCATATTGAGGATATTTAGGGGAAATTAAAGGTATCAAAATCAATTAATTCTTATCATTTAAAGGGCCGAGCTACTCGTCACGAAAATGTGGATATTTTTCAATTTTACTTCAAATGAAATCAAAAGGTACAAGTAGCTGGCTAGCCTAAGAGCGAATTATAAAATTAAATGCTTGTTTTAAAAAACATATACTATGAATGTATAAGAAAACTCAAAATTGAATTATTTCGGTTATTAAAGGGGCCAGCTACTTGATTTGAAAACTGTACAACTTTGCTGTTTTTCGAAGTAATGATTTCAAATTTACAAGTAGCTAGCGAGATTAAAAGAGATTTCTCAAAATATTTCAGCCAATCGTTTTGGGGACACTAAGGAGAAATTAAAAATATCAAAATCAATCCATTCTTATTCATTTAAGGGGCCAGCTGCTCGTCATAAAAATGTGGATATTTTTCAATTTTACATAGAGTGAAATCAAAAGGCACGGGTAGCTGGGGAACCTAATAGCGATTTTTGAAATTGGATGCTCGTATTGAATAGAAAAGAGTATAAATACACGAGAAAACTCGAAATTGAACCATTTCCAGTTATTAAAGAGACCAGCTACTTGATCTGAAAATCGGACAACTTTGCACTTTTGCAAAATCATGATTTCAAATGTACAAATAGCTGCCTAGATTTGGAGAGATTTTTCAAAATATTTCAACAAATCATATTGAGGATAGGCAGGAGAAAATGAAAATATCAAAACCAATTCATTTTTATTCATGAAAGGGGGCAGCTACTCGTCATGAAAATGAGTATTTTTCTATTTTACTCAGAGTGAAATCAAAAGGTACAAGTAGCTGGCGAGCCTAAGAACGGATTTTGAAATTAAATGCTTGTTTTGAATAATAGATACTATGAATGTATAAGAAAACTCAAAATTGAATCATTTCCGGTTATTAAAGGGGCTAGCTACTCGTCGTGAAAATTGGGACATTTTTCAATGTCACTGAGAGAGGAATTCAAAGGTACAAGTAGCTGGCTAGTCTAAGAGCTTTTTTTAAAAATTAAATGCTTGTTTTACATGAAGGGGATGATAAATGCACTAAAATAGTCAAAATTTAAGCATTTCCAACTTTTAAAGGGGCCAGCTACTGATCTGAAAATAGGTCAACTTTCCACTTTTGCGAAGTAATGATTTCAAATGTACAAGTAGCTAGTGAGTTTAAAAGAGATTTTTCTAAATATTTCAACAAATCATTTTTGGGACTCTTAGGAGAAATTAAAGATATCAAAATCAATCCATTCTTATCCATTTAAGGGGCCAGCTACTCGTCATGAAAATGTGGATATTTTTCAATTTTACTTAGAGTGAAATCAAAAGGTACAAGTAGCTGGCGAGCCTAAGAGCGATTTTTGACATTGAATGCTTGTTTTGAATAAAGATGACTATAAATGCATGAGAAAACTCTAACTTGAAACATTTCCGGTTATTTAAGGGGCCAGCTACTTCATCTGAAAATGGGACACCTTTCCACTTTTGCGAAATAATGATTAAAAACGTACAAGTAGCTGGCTAAATATAGAGAGATATATTTTAAACTAATTTAACGAATCATATTGAGGATACTTAGGAAAAATTAAAGATATTAAAACCAATCCATTGTTATTCCTTAATGGGTCCAGCTACTCGTCATGAAAATGCGGATATCTTTCAATTTTACTTAGAGTGAAATCAAAAGGTACAGGTAGCTGCTGAGCCTAATTGGGGGTTTTGAAATTAAATGCTTGTTTTAAATAGAGTAGACTCTAAAGGAGTCAGAAAACTCAAAATTGAAGCGTTTCCGGTTATTAAATGGGCAGCTACTTGATATGAAAACGGGACAATTTTGCACTTTTACGAAATGATCATTTAAACTCTACAAGTAGCTGGCTATACTTAGAGAGATTTTTCAAAATGTTTCAACAAATCATATTGAAGATACTAAGGAGAAATTAAAGATATCAAAATCAATCCATTTTTATTCATTAAAGGGGGCAGCTACTCGTCATGAAAATGCAGATATTTTCAATTTTACTTAGAGTGAAATCAAAAGGTACAAGTAGCTAGCGGGCCAATGAGCGATTTTTGATATAAATTGCCAACTTTTCATATGGGGGTCGAATGATAATTCGACACCGCCTTACGCTATTATGGGTCTGCGAAACTTTGGTTTTGAAAGCTAGGTCTGTTTAATACAATCAGAATTTGCTGGAAGTTGTCGTTCATGGTCTTTCCTTATTCGCAACCCATCTGTGCTTGACCAACTGCTGTCATTTATGGAGTGACACCGCTGCGAACTCCTTTCGGGTCGAAGTAGTCAAAAGTAGGCCCATTTCAAAATTTGACACAGGCACTTCTTCTGCATTGTTTTATCAGAGGAAATGAAAGGACATGTCTAAAATGTGTTTCGGTTGTGAATTTGATGATTCCTGTGGAAACTGAGTACAAGTTTGTTATTTCATGGGGAACTTTTTTGCATCCGTGCCCACGTAAAGGAACATGGTCTGCACCAAGAATGGCCTTTTTTCACTGTGATTTTTCAAGGGTAGTTGTATTTGAGCTGGAATAGCAAAAAAACGTAATCGGTTAAGGTGCCAATTTTTGGCAGATGAAAGACGTTTAAAAAAATGTAAAAAAAAAATTATCTCCCGTCTACAAATATGGCATTGCCCATCATTCGCTAAAAGCTTTTGAAATATCTCTCTTAACCCTTTACCACACAATGCCGACATTCCACGACCCTGGGAAAGAAATATTTTGAAAACATAGTGGAAAAAAGGAGAAAATGTTGGTAACCAGCATTTTCTCCTTTTCCCACAATGTTTTCTACCTAATCAAAGAAAGTTTGCACCATTTGAGCCACATTTAAATTCTCGTCTGCAAATGCTTTGAATTTGGGCAAGTCTACATTTTTGTTGTTTGGTAAAGAGTTAATATCGCCAGCTACTTGTACATTTTGAATCATTATTTCGCAAAAGTACTAAATAGTCCCGTTTGCAGATCAAGTACCTGGCCCCTTTGATAACCGGAAATACTTTAATTTTGAGTTTTCTGGCGCCTTTCTACTCTTCTTCATTTAAAACAAGCATTTAAGGTAAGACCTGTGTAATGGGCAGTATCAGCAACATGCAATTGCACATTGTATTGCTATTCTATATCATATTGTGCATTTAAATATGAAATATTAAAAGTTTTCACCTAGTCGTTCAATAGTTACAAGGATTTTTGTTACTATCCCATTTCGGCCATTGGACGCCAACAGAATCTCTAGGCCTCCATTACAAAATGTTGTTTTTTTTACAGAAAAAAAAACCAAAAATAACTTTAAAGTAGGTATTCTATTCACCAGTATACATATTGTATCAAATAACATCAATTCATGTACTGTCAACAAGGTTTTCAGATAATAATGAGAAAAATAAATGGTAGTTGGGGTTAAAAATGTCGAATTTTAGGAATGATATTTTTTAAACATATTTTTTCTAAGTTCAAAATTCATACCTTAAAATGAGTGTAGCCACATAATTTTGGTACCAAAATTTACCTCAAACTGTAGGCAATAACATATCTGAAAATCAAAAACTTTCACCTTCTGTTTTCTTTTTGACAACTCTAAATTTATGGCATCCCCTGAAAATGCGGTGACAACTTTTCCCTAAAAAAATTGCTGAAGACATCTTTCGCCCTTCTTTTCACAACTAAAATATATCTAATGTGCTTTTAAGTTTCTGTTTACAAATAGGCTACTCCTTTGAAAGATCTCTGAATACATGTGAGAAGGGTATTCAGTGACTTTAGAAAGAAAGTTGTGGTACTTAGTATTATTGGTGTGAGAAAGCCAGGAAAACGCGATTGCGACATGGAACGCCCCAATATGACCTAAGCTGTTGAAAGGGGCATTAAATCCCATTACAATTCATCAATAAATCCTTTGAAAGATAAATAATTACAAATTACTAAAGATTAACCCTTTCCCAAATGACAAAATTCAGACTCATTCAAATCCAAAGGGTTGGCAGTTTATTATTTCATATGTTTTAAAAAATAGAAATTTGTATAGAAAACATTTTGGGAAAATGAGAAATTACTTGCTAAAAGCAGTTTTTCTTTTTCCCAAAATGTTATCAAAATATTTTAGCTGCAGACACATAAAAACCATTATTTGTTTGGGAAAGGTTGACAATGAATTTTAGAAATAATACATTGAAGCATTTGTCTGACAGGCTGAACTTATTTTTGACTTTCAAAGTATGACACTAATTTTGGGACTACAGCCTCTAATACTCTTTTACAGTTTGTAACTCTTGGTAAGCCTACACTATTTCTCATTGTAAAAACATTGTACAGTCCATCTTCCCCGTTACGCTGAAAAATTGATTGAAGATTTTTAAAGTTCAACCCGGAGCTAGCCACATTTTCTGCAGTTGAGGACTTCATGACACCACTTGAAATAAGAACTGATAGAGATGGCAAGTTTTTCTTTTTCTCTATGTTGGAGTCCATATTATGTTTAATATCATTAAGGGAAAAACTTTTCACTGTCAGACTTTTCTTATCATGTTTGATTGCATAACTGACTAGCTCTGACAAACACGCAACATCATCCATGGCATTATGAGCATTGTATTCTTTTGAAAGCAATACACGGGCAAGGTGCTCCTGCTTGTAAGAATCACTTTTTGGATAGATGGATTTGAAAACAGGAAGGGTGTCTACTAATCCTAACACACATGAACAAAATTCACTAAACAGTTCAGTAGCTAGACAGGCGTTTACAATTACAGGGAAGTCGAAACGCCTTCCATTGTGTGCGATCAGTACAACATTTTGGAACCGTTTTAGCCAACTGAACAATTCTCTTAGTGCACATACAATAGATTTTGCTTCAACTGGAACACCATTTACAGACATATTTGTACTGTTTGTCACAATGATTTTAGTCACTTGTTCAGCTGAAGCACTCATTGGTAGCTTCGGTAACACATAACAGCTGAAGCTCTTCTCAGTGCTCACTTGTTTGGCAGCTATCTGTGTTATATGAGGGTACATGTCTCCTCGAACTGAAAAACACAATCAGTTTGCAGTTTTATGCCTTATCAATAGTACATGTATTTCAGTTATGTAACGACGACAGTTCACAAATCCTTGTTTCCTGGAAACAAAGCAGAGATTAAAAGTGATACTTTGCAAACTTACACTAGCTTAGATCATCAGTTATATTGAATATGCCACAAACTTCTTTTGCAACACAATATTGCATTTACACAAGTTGTACATAGTTCTCAGTACTATATTTTAGTAGAACAAGTTTGCAAATATATCCTTCTTTTCCAGTTTATAAAGCTGCAATAAAACAAATCTTAAACTAGAGCTGTCACTAAATGTGACATAATACCCCCACCAGCTCTTTGACAAACTAATCAAAGTTTGCCCCTGACCCTGACCTTTGACCTTCATGACCCCAAAACTATAGGGCACCTCCTTGAGTCAAGAACAACACTTCTGTAAAGTTTCAAAGTCCTAGGTCAATTGGTTCTTGAGTAAGAGCACGGAAACAAAAAGTCTACAGACGGACTGACAAATGGACAGACCAACACAGTTAAATCTATTTACCCCCTCTACTTCATAGGTGGGGGTATAATGTGTAAATTCGGTACCATAAAAGATAATTGGGTTAAAAAAACTACTGACAACAGTTACCAAGTAATAATTTCTTGCTGACTGCTGACAGTAGCTTTTTCAGCCTAACTAATATGACAAGAACAGATAACAATACTTACTAAGGTCAGTGGTTTCAAGGTCAATGGTGATGTAAGATGGTTCACCACTTAAAAAGACTGGCTTGAACACTCCACGTGGAATAGGATCAGGGATTCTGTCGATATCAATATCATCTTTATGGCTAACTTCTGTTGAAATATAAATTAGTCAGAAATTTATAAAAAAAAAATTATAAATCTATATAAATCTGCATAAATAATTTACAAGTTTGTATTAGGTGTAATACTATTTTCAACATCTTCACGCACATAATTTCCTGGCTTACTCACACCAGTACTGACACTCCTTCTTTCCATGACTTTGTCTTTACACTCACATGACCTGAAATAAATCAGAGCAGAGGCGAGGATTATTAACAGCCGACAAGAAAATTTCTCTTATATTCAACCAACAACCTTTGGATCATTGGAGGACCACTCAACCAAATGAGCTATTCAGACAGCATCAAGATTTTAGAGGAGAGTATTCACAAATACACATCAAGGGGGTGGAGTCCGAAGACTATAATGTTGGAAGAAATAATATTAACCCTTTCCCAAACAAGGTCTGGGTATTATGTGTCTGCAGTACAAATCTTTGAAAAACACTGTGGGAAAAGGAAAAATTACACGTAACGAGCAATTTCTCTTTTTCCCACAGTGCTTTCTACCTGTTTGAAGAATCTTCCTTGCATTTTCATCAAATTTGAAATTGCCATCTGCAGACTCTTTCAGTTTGGAAGAGTCTAAAATTTGTCATTTGGGAAAGGGTTAAATCAACTTTAAATAAAATACTGGCATTCAAGAGTTGAACTTATTTGTTTGTTTGGAGTTTTATGCCGTATCAACAATATTTCAGTTATTTAACAGCCACGATTCACAAATCCATGTTTCCTGGACAATTTTTAAACCAGTCTATAATCCAGACACTGGCGAGCAAGTCGTAATGCTATCCCTATAACCTGAGCACCAAAAAAGGGAGCCACTACAACCACTTTTAAAGACTTTGGTCTGTCGCAGCCTGGGATAGACTTCAAGAAATGGAGTATGCATTTATGTGTCGATTAACCAGAATACTGTTAGCTGTACGAACAGACATTCTTGAAGTTAAAAAACCCTACCTGACTGATATGTCATTCCTTCCAGTGATTCTGTAGCTGACTGGTTAACAGCTCGCTCTTTTTTCAGGTACAGTCTTCTCCCCTTGGAGGATGGCTTACAGAATGTTTCCTGGCATTTCTGACGTCTAATGGCACACTGCTTTGCATACTCTTGTGTGTAGTGACCAGGAGACAAATCAGCACTTTTGTTGACCTTTTATATCAAGGAAAGAAAATATATATTGTCATAATGTTAGAGATACTGATTTGATAGAAAGCTTATGGTTATATCATTAACATATAATCTTACACACAGTCTTTGGAAACAATTTATGGAATATAATTACTAAAGCAAAAAGGAAGAAATGTATGTCTGTCAACTTAATGGAATAAAAGAAATACACATTTTTAACATAGTTTACAGTTCGCACTTATTCATTCATTCTTGATTGCGAAATAAGTTCTCACAAAAATACAAATCAATGTTTACGAGAGAGAGAGAGAGAGAGAGAGAGGCAAATGAATTGAGGCAATGTCAATTGATTGATTGATTATAATGGGATTTAACGCAAATTTTAACAGCTTAGGTCATATTGTGCCAGTCACTGTCACAATCACGGGTTTTCCTGGCTTTCTCACACAAATACTAACACAACTCTCTTTCCATAGTCACAGACTACTTTTCTCACATGAGAGGGGAGAGGTGAAAAATAGCAAGAAGAAAAGTTCTGCTGCACCCGGGTATCCAACTCCCAACCTCAAGATCATAAGTTTAATAAGCTACTGACTGAGCTACCAGGGTGGCCTGAAGTAATGTAAAATCATTGCGCATTGCCCAAGAGCACTCAAAAAAGGATAAAAGGATTAAACTCATGACACTTGATCCAAAGACAAACTCTCTGCCAGTAGGCCAGTAATGAGTATGGTTCAACAATAAGTATAATACTCGTAATTTTACCTGAATTACTACTGATGTCATTTTACATACTGTATTGTAATACCATTGAAATTGCAAGATATGTATTTTCTGTTATTTTCAATGTTTGCAACATTGTAAAGCCTTAAGATTGTACACTTACTTGAAATGGTAGAAGACAATCCATCAGTGTAACTAGACTGTAAAACAAGAGTAACTGAAAAATGAAAGAACAGTGAAACTATAAAAAAGCCAGATATCAACAGGCTGCAAACAATACGTTTCAAACTCAAGCAAACAACAAACAAGCAGAAACAAACTTTTCAAATTCAGCAATTGGAACTTTTATCTGTTGTAAAACATCTGCATTTGAAATTCTTCACATTTTGTAACATTCTTTAAAATCTGGAATAATTACTTGTCAGTTCCAATTGCTATATGAAAGAAACAAAACAAGAGGGCCCTGAGGACCAAAGGATGCTCATCTGAGGCATCAAGTCTTATATAGCCTGCTGTAAGTCTTTTTTTTGTGTGTGTCAAATAACATATATAGTGTTTTCATAACATTTACCAACCTATATAATTTTCAAACATTGTAACACAAAACAAACAAAACTAGAACAATTTTCCAACTGTGCTTACCTCTACTATATAGTTCCTCCCTTCATTAATAAAAGCAGCAGTGGCTTGCACTCTATAGTCTAATGCTTCAGTTCCACCATAATAGATGTTTTTAGGAGCTTTGAGGGACACTTCACGGTTTGCATGTTCACACTGTTGACTGGATCCCAATTCAACCAGCTGACTTGCTTTGGCTATGAAAGGTGTCATAATGGCATCCAACCGCTGTCTAAGAGTCTCACCAGTCAAGCTTGACTTGTGAGGTAGTGAACGGTGAATGTAGGATACGTCTTTATTACGCAGATGAGCACAAAACCTTGGTTGACACAACTGGTGATCACCAAAATTATGAGGAATGATTGCTCTCAGATTCTCTTGTAAGCCTTTTAAGTCCCCACTGTTCTTGGAGAGGGCATACGAGACACACTTTTGTATATGGCTAATTGTTATCTTGCTTATCTTTATACATTTCTCATTTTGTAAACCATACAAGCTCTTGCCTAAGTTTTTAATCACATGATTTTTGTCATATCTCTTTTTCAAACTGATTCCATGCTTGCTTTTTAGCCTGGCCAATAAAGTATTGTCACCATCACCTTCCAGGATTTCCACTGGGGTACCTGCCTTTGCTAGATCCAGTATGGCTTTCTCTCCACTCTCGCTCTCCATTGAACGGGCACTACCGGAGTGGTTCCGTACACAATTATGCTGTCGTACTGGCTGGCCTGGACGGTGACGTCTCCACCAATTGCATGTTGAGCACTGTCGGTGGCTGACGACACTCTTCAGAACCTTCTTTCCCAGCTTCGAAGAACTCATAAAGAATGTATGAGCTGAAAGAGATATATTTTGACTATAGAACTGTAGCCTTGGGGCTAACCTTTACCTTGCCTCTCCCCTACAGGACAAGGTTACAGGTTAATTAAATGCTTTGTCGTGACAAATGCTATAAAAATAACAAGTCATCGCATGTGGGTGCATTTTCTGTGAAAATTATAAGTTTATCAAGGGACATAACTCTGGCATTGTGTTGAGAGTTACCTGCCCTTGTAGTATGGCTTCTCTTCTGATCATGAACAAAGGCCCCAAGTTTGAAGTAAATCTCCTTTGTAATTACAAAAATATCACCTAGTGTAAAATTTTCTGCATAAAGCAGACACCGCCTAGGACAGGGCTATGATAACACCTTGATATTTTCTTCAAAAACAGCTAAGCTAAAAATTCATCTCTAAGCCAAGAGATATTGAATATTTATCTGGAATTTAGACCTTTCCTTTGTAGATAGGATTCCTAAAAATTTCTGGAAAATGTGCCAAAAAATATTGGAGGAGAAACACACACAAAATTGTGTCTACTGAAGGACAGACAGACCACCATTATCTGTTTTCAACCCCTCAAATTTTATTATGGAAAAGAGGAGGACAGGTTGGATGGTTGATATGAGTTTTATGCCTTTTGAATGATATTTCAGCCATATGACAGGTCAGTGCACCTGTCAATGTGGTCCTCAATTCTGGTATTTCCTCACTGGAACCACAGTCAACATTCTTTCCAAGCTAATGACCACTTTCTCATATAGACGGAGCCCATTGGTGAAAGACAAATGAATAGGGAGAAGGAGAGGGGTGTTGATAAAAACACAAACAGAAGAAAAGGGCTCACACGTGAGGCTGTCAAATCCACGTTTCTGCCAACCTGTATCAGAAGAGCAAGACATGCCAAAACGACTCTTAACTTTGTACTTGGATAGAAGATTTTTCTTGATGGTTGTGTTTCTATTGTTACAAAAGAGGATTTGATTCATTCTACATCTACATCTATGTGGTGAGGGAGATGGCTCTTCAGTAGATTCCGTTTCATTACTTGCTGTCAATGACCGTTGTATGATAGACCTGCAAGTGTTTCAAAATTAGTTCATAAACTGTAACTAAAACAAGCACAGGTAGTACCGGATAATGCTCCCAAATCAGTAACTCCTGAATTGAGCCACCAAAAGTTGTAGTTCTTACACACTGCACTTCTCCTCTATGTGATCTATCTACCATTGAAGTTTCATGTTGATACCCCTTATACTTTTCAAGTCATGCTCTAAACAAAATTATGACCCATGGAAAACAGGACAGACAGACAAAACGGCCACTACATGCTCTACTTTTAAGCAGCATGAAATAGTACAGACTATGCCAAACAAAGTGATACATTTACCAAGACTTTTTTTTAATAAACTTACAAATTATAAATTGGAATAAAAATGTACATTTGGTCACCAACTATTGTTAACACTTGTACTATCTGAAATTTGCCTGGATATGGGACAAGTAATTACTGTACAATTTTGCACTAAATTTTGTGCAGCAGTAACTTACTTTATTGTTGGTGATGCATCTGGTAATGCTGCCACACCCAGATCTTCAATAACACCATTCATGTTCGCTTCTGCCATTTTGGACTCCTCTTGGGAAATATCACTGTAGAAAAGTAATATATTTTACTATATACAAAAAAAAACCCATGATTTTTAAAAAGTTATCAATAAAACATTGAAAAAGGACATGAGAATGGTCAGAAAATGGAAATAGTCACACCCTAGAATCAAACCCAGAACCTCTCACATGCAAGGCCAGTTATCTACCAGTGGATCATAATGGCTGCTGTGACATGCCCAGTGTAAACTATTTATAATTTAAACTGGATTCAAACAGCCATCTCACAGGCTTACCTCTCATTGTATCTCTAACCTGAATTCCCCTTTCAACAAAACCTATGTGTCTGACGGAAATTGCCAGCCCATACATGTCTACACTACCCTGTTAGATGTATATTAAAATGTGTATTACCTCATTTCTTTTTGAAAAGTCTCTTTGGCAGCTGTGTCCATAGATTTTCCAGCAAAAGAGCCTACAAAAGTCCCTGCACGCCTTTCCATATCTTGCAGATTCTTCCTATTTACTGGGGCAATGTTTAGGGTGGAGAGAACGTTGTTCACCTTCCCGGAACCTCCAACACTATCTATCATGGCTGAATAGAAACAAAGTTCAAAATGATATTCATGCAGATCAAAGCGATTTTTCCATGAATAAAGGACTATTTCCTGTAAAGTCCCTTAAAAATTTGCACATGTAGAAATCATTTGAAAATATTGTGGGATTGTCAGAATGAGCAATTCCTATTTTTCTCGCAAATCATTCCATCAAGGAACAGCAACTTGTTAGAACCAGTCCTCAAATTGTTGGTTGCAGATGCTTTCAATATGGAAGGCTTCAAGAGTCTAAAATTTGTCGATTGGTAAAGAGTTCAACTACTGTATGTACTTTGAGTGAAGATGAATGTGCTAAGTAAACGTATGACATTACATGAAATATTTTCTATATAAAAAATACCTTCACCCCACACGTAATTTACAATTAAAATTTCCCCACAAATGAGAAAATTAATCTTTTACTAACAATTTTTTGACCTGCCGTGGTATCATGTAAAAGGTCGCATAATTACAAAAAAAACAAGATGTGTTTTTGAAACACTAATGCCCCCAAATCAGCCATATTTTGAGAAATGTTGCCTTGATATTTGACCTTGACCTTTGCAGATGACCTTGACCATGGTACCAGCAGATGTGTATTGATGAGATGTGCCTTCATATCAAATATGAGCCTTGTAACCAAAGTAATTTAGGAGTAATGGGAAAATGTTAAGTTTTCACGTTAAGTTTATGCAGACAGACAGACAGTGGTAAAACAATATGCCCCCGATCTTTCGATACGAGGGTATAAAAAAAAAGAAAAAGGCAATAGAAATACTTATAAAAAATTAGAAAAACTTGAAATTGTGTATCTGGATAGTAATATAACCGCAAATACTTAGATCTACATGTACCTTCAGTGTAACTGTTAGTAATCATATTTTCCCTTTTACCCTTTCCCAAATGACAAATTTTAGACTATTCCAAACTGAAAAAGTTAACAGACGACAATTTCAAATTCTATTAAAGCAGCAGAAAACTCTCCAAACGGATGGAAAACACTGTGGGAAAAGGAGATATTGCTCATTATGAGCAATTTCTCCTTTTCCCACAGTGTTTTCAAAAGACTTGTTCCTCAGACATGTAAAAACTAAGGCTTGTTTGGGAAAGGGATTTATGAGGGAATGCATAAACCCATTACTGATCAGTTCCATGACTCAGCAGTGAAAGGGTTAGGAAAACATTATGGAAAAAGGAGAAAACCAAACACAATTTTTCACATTTCTAATTTGTTGTCTTCAATTACTTTCATTTTGTAAAAATAGAAAACTTGCCTCAAACAAAAAAACTGTTTGAAATTTGTTGACCTTGTTATTTGAGGAAATGTGTACTCAATCAGAAATGACAGATTTAATAAAAAAGACATACTGTTATCAGGTCAAAATGCCCAAATTCCAAAACGGCATGGGTTAAAACGATCCAACTCAAAAACGGCCCAGGATAAATTTATTTTGTCATCTGCACTTGGCAGTGGGCCCTTTAGACCCTGATTCTGAAACACTAATAAGACTTTATGTTGTTTAACCCATTACCAGATGTCAACATTTTAGACTGGCCAAATTGAAACAAAATGCAGACGACATTTTAAAGTGCATTCAAAATTAAAAATAAGTTCCATATGATACGGGGTAGAAAACATTGTGAGAAAAGGTGAGATTACTTGTTACAAGCAATTTCTACTTTTCTCACAATGTTTTCTACAGCTATATATATTCAGTGCAGTAACAGAAAATCTCAACTAAAATCTATTACTTACCGATACCAAGTTTTGTATTTATGGTGAAGCAAGGCATGCCTTTTGCTTTCAGGCGGTGTGTCTTTCCGTAAGTAGCAAACACCACGCCTGCGCAGATCAGGGGAGATAATTTTTTTTTTTTTCCGGAAATATGACCTCACTAAGGGTTAAAAAGATACGCGCCAATTATGGAAAACTACAGCTTTTCCTGACGTCCTATGTCATTGGAAGCTAAAGTCTAAAGATAGGAGTTTGCGAAATGGCTTGCCTTTCGCGCGAAACGATTTGAGAACCCCAAACGGGAACCGAGAGAAAATTTCACTGACCGATATTTTTTGGAAAAAAGGTTATTTCACTATTTAAACTGGTATTTTTTTGTAGTTCGATAATCCATTTATACCAAAAATGTGATTTGAAATACAAAAATTGCGCGTGGATAATTGTTTTTAAGCATTTTTCTAACTCGGTATATTTCATGGTAGGGGAGATAAATCGACACCGGAAGTGAAACAGAGTTACAAAATAACCCTTGACGACAGGCTCTGTGGCTAAATTAAACCATTATTTCCACCCAAGATGTTCATATAACGGTCCAGTTTGATAAATTACAACTAATTGAATATGTACATAGTAAATTTTGGTTAGATTTACGAATCAAATTCTTAAAATTGCGTTCGTTTTATAGCAGGGATTCGTACTCAAAATTCAACGTACTGTTTCGTAACCACAGGGATCTTATATACGATCCCTGGTAACCAGGATCTACATGTTCTGTATTCCTCTAACATATGAGTACTGCACAGCATGATTGTTTTCTTATTCATAATTTTTGGGTTCTCACACAAAACCTTGTGTCAGATATATCGGTTTCTTTGCATTAATTAGTAATATTGTAATATCAACTGGAATATTATGTTATTACTTACTTAATTATTGGCAACCATCACCTTATTCAAGTAACTTTATTAAGTCAAATCTCCAAACATTTGCCCCATTTGAACAGAACCGCACATTTATAATTATGGTACTTTACTAAGTAAATATGCATAAGTATGCATTTGAAAATGTACAACTTTGTATTTACAGACTGAGTAAGTCTCAATCAGCATGTTCATAGGCAGTATGATCAGAGGCTACACATTTTGTCAGAACCTCCTGCATAGCTTATCATTTCATATGTAAGCAAATAAAACAATGGAAGCATCTGCAGATTACAAATTATATGTGGTTCAAATGATAGAATTTGTCTATGATAGGGTAGAAAACATTGTGGGAAAAGCAGAAAATACTGGTTGCTACCCTTTTTTGTAGGGTTGTTGAAAATCCTGATTATCTGATAAAGTGTTGAAAAAAAGCTACTATCACTTGAAATTAATAGGTGTATATCTCTTCCCAAATTGACAGAATTCCAATCAATGTTACAAAAATTCCATTTTCTAATTCAATAAATCCTTCTCTCAAGACTGGTTATAAATAATCTTGGATGCACTGTACTGAAATAGAAAGGAGAAAACATAGACAAGAAATAAGTGTCATGTTTTAAATCATATCTGTGGTTCATACATTCTCAAATGAGTCCATTTTTCCAATAGCATTAACCTATATTTTCCCCATTGTAAAATGGGTGGGTGGGGTAACGTTATTTCCTTTATATAACATATACAGCGTTTTTTGGGTGCATAAACCTTTCAAAACTGAATGGAAGATCATTTTATCATTTACAAGCTATTAGATGTCATCTAGATGACTTTAACTAAGCTCAAAAACCTTACATATTGTAGAAAGTGTGCTTTTTCTCTTTTTCAATATCAAAATGGGTTCAGTCCGACAGATATAACATCAGAAAAAGACACAACAAAATCACCTAACAGCTAAGGTAGAGTATATAATTAATCATTGATGTTCTGCCCACCATGTGGACACTTCATTAACTGCATATCAAGCAGACTCTTATAGTTACAGAGTGAGGTCATTTTTTCCTGAAAAATTAAAATTTGTGTTTTCAGAAACATGATTTTTTGCCTTTTGTCAAGGTATTTTTGACGTAAAGACATAGTACAACCTATATAAACTATATATTTCCTGATTTGTATTGATGAGATCTTTTAGAAAATGTATAGTTTTTACAGATTAGACTCCTTTCAGAAAAAGGGTGGTGGTTGCTACCGTAAGTGACTCGATTTATATGTCCACAGTCACCATTACTACATCTTACGTAGAAGAATCCGGATAAACCCTTTCTTAACTCCCCAACAATAGAATATTTAGTCAAAGACACAGGTCCAAGCCCACATTTCTCACAAAATTCAAGATTGTCCAGTAAGACACCAAACTCCACGATACGCCGCCCAACCCTCCATCCATCTCGGCTTACTTTTCTAGGCAAGTTTATTTCTTCTTCAGTTCGATAGTCGTCTTTCAAACCTTCTGCATGTAGAACTGGTTTTTTAGTAGTGTAATTATGATCCAACCTTATTGTCCGCAGCAGTTTATTCGTTTTATTAGTTGGTTTCGTTTTCACATATCGGCCTTTCGCACCTCGCAACGCCATTTTGAACACCCGGATCAAGCACTGGTTTTCCGCGTTCGCACGAGTTTTACATTCAAAGCAGGGTACCATGTTCGGAATTACGTAAGACTTCGTTGCATATTCGGAATGCAGCGAACATGACGGTAAAGGACGAAATATGTCGAAATAACCGGAAGTGTATTACACAGGTCTTGCCTTAATTTAAAAAATCGCTCTTAGGCTTGAAAAATATCGGCATTTTTATGACGAGTAGCTGACCCCTTAAAATGATGAGAATGGATTGATTTTGATGTCTTTAATTTCCGCTAAATATTCTCAATATGATTCGTCGAAATATTTTGAAATATCTGTCTAAATCTAGTCAGCTACTTGTACATTTTAAATCATGATTTCGAACATGTGCAAAGTTGTCCCATTTTCAGATCAAGTAGCTGGCCCCTTTTATAACCGAAAATGCTTCAATTTTTAGTTTTCTCATGCATTTATAGTCACTGTTATTCAAAATAAGCATTTAATTTCAAAATTCGGTCTTAGGCTCGCCAGCTACTTGTAACTTTTGATTTCACTCTAAGTAAAATTGAAAAATATATGCATTTTCATGACGAGTAGCTGGCCCCTTTAATGGATAAGAATGGGTTGATTTTTATATTTTCAATTTCTCCTAAGTGTCCTCAAAATATTTGTTGAAATATTTTGAAAAATCTCTTTTAAACTCGCTAGCTACTTGTACATTTGAAATCATCACTTCGAAAAACAGCAAAGTTGTCCAGTTTTCAAATCAAGTAGATGGCCCCTTTAATACCCGGAAATGATTCAGTTTTGAGTTTTCTCTTACATTCATAGTATCTGTTATTCAAAACAAGCATTTAATTTCAAAAATCGCTGTTAGGATCTCCAGCTACTTGTACCTTTTGATTTCACACTATGTATAATTGAAAAATATCCGCATTTTTCTGACGAGTAGCTGGCCCCTAAAATGAATAAATATTGATTGATTTTGATATTTCTTATTTCTCCTACCTATCCTCAATATATTTTGTTGAAATATTTTGAAAAATCTCTCTATATCTAGCCAGCTACTTGTACATTTTCAATCATAATTTTGCAAAAGTGCAAAGTTGTCCCATTTTCAGATCAAGCAACTGGCCCCTGTAATAACCGGAAATGCTTCAATTTCGAGTTTTCTCGTGCATTTATACTCTCTTTTATTCAAAACGAGCATTTAATTTAAAAATCGCTCTTAGGCTCGCCAGCAACTTCTACCTTTTGATTTCACACTATGTATAATTGAAAAATATCCGCATTTTGTATGACGTGTAGCTGGCCCCTTTAATGAATTAAAATGCATTGACTTTGATATCTTTTATTTCTCCTACGTATCCTCAATATGATTTGTTGAAATATTTTGAAAAATTTCTCTACATCTAGCCAGCTGCTTGTACATTTTAAATCATTATTTTGCAAAAGTGGAAAATTGTCCCATTTTCAGATCAAGTAGCTGGCCCCTTTAATAACCGGAAATGCTTCAATTTTGAGTTCTCTCATGCATTTGTAGTCTTTTATATTCAAAACAAGCATTCAATGTCAGAAATCTCTCTTAGGCTCGCCAGCTACTTGTACCTTTTGATTTCACTCTAAGTAAAATTGAAAAATACCCGCATTTTCATGACGAGTAGCTGGCCCCTTTCATGAATTAAAATGCATTGATTTTGATATCTTTAATTTCTCCTAAGTCTCTTAAATATGATTCGTTGAAATATTTTGAAAAATCTCTTTTAAATCTCGCAAGCTACTTGAACATTTTAAATCATTATTTCGCCAATGTGGAAAGTTGTCCCATTTTCAAATCAGTAGCTGGCCCCTTTAATAGCTAGAAATGCTTCAATTTTGAGTTTTCTCGTGCATTTATACTTTCTTTTATTCAATACGAGCATTCCATGGCAAAATTAGCCTTTAGGCTCGCTAGCTATCTGTGCCTGTTGATTTCACTCTAAGTAAAATTGAAACATATCCGCATTTTCGTGACAAGTAGCTGGCCCCTTTAATGGATAAGAATAGACTGATTTTGATATTTTTAATTATTCCTTAGTGTCCCCAAAAAGATTCGTTGAAATATTTGGAAAAATCTCTTTTAATCTCGCTAGCTACTTGTACATTTGAAATCACATCATTACTTCGAAAAACAGCAAAGTTGTACCGTTTTCAAATCAAGTAGCTGGCTACTGGTAGCTGGCTACTAGTAGCTAACTTTACCTGAATAAGTAGCTGGCTACTAGTAGCTGGCTACTAGTAGCTAACTTTACCTATCTTAGGGATCAAAGGGTTATTCTAATACTGTTAAACCGGACATGTTCGCAACGTGGACACATTCGCGATTTTTGCGTATTGATAAAAATCACAAAGATATCTGCTAGCGTAAATAAGGCTAGATTATGGTAAATTTGGCTAGACACCAGCTGGGCCCCGTTTTACTAAGCTACTTACGCAAACGTAACTAAGATTTTCGCAAGTTTTTACGTAACTCCGAGTTTTGCGTTTTACTAAAGTTCGAACGTAAGTTTTTGCGTAACTTTACGTACAAAAATATCGGTCGTAAGTGAGAACGTAAATATGGAGGCATTCCTTCTACCACGTAGACGCCTCGACAGGAGTTTTAGAGAAAGACCAAATTTGCTTCTGGAATTGTCGGAAGAGGAGATCGTACAAAAGTATGCATACAGGTTGAGAGAAGGGACTATTTATACTTTGTTGGAGCTTGTAGAAGAGGATATTCGACCCATATGCAACAGAAATCATGCTTTGACACCATTAACAAAAGTAAAATCACTCACATAGATCTGATAAGACTTAATTGCAATAGGCTTGCAGTGCAAATTCATAAAGAATAATGACATTCGTGAAGTGAATTTCTCCATGTAACAAAAGTTGTAGTCTCATAGTAACTTCCCCTTTCCAACGACCTTCACCTTGTTCGTTATAGACAAAACAAAAACAAGATTTAAAAGTAATTTTTGTTCAGTATTTTCATATTGTAAAGCCGGGTAAATGAATCCCGCTCAGTAGTTTTTATAATGTAAGAAAACCTGAAATTATAGTACGCAAAGGTTGATGCATTAGATCTAACTTTATACTTACAATTTTCCCATTAGTGACTTACCGGGTGCTGTGGTGGAGTGGATACGACTGTGTGCGCAATATGCAATTTACATTCACTTCCGGGAATCAAATTTCATCCGTTATCTAATTTTTTTTTTTGTTTAACATAGCAAAGTGGGACATTGTTTTAGGTTTATAATGTATTTCAATTTGTTTTGTTTTTATATTTTGTTTCTTCTATTATGACTTTCAGCTGCTGGTCACACTACAATTTTTAGCCAAGGGAGAATTTTACAGCGAAGGAGGACTTACACATGGCATTTCGAGGAGTTCAGCCTACACAAGTATCTGGCAGGTCGGTCATGCTCATTTACTTGTACATGTATGGTTGATGTACCACCGTTTTCCAGGGACTTTTTCGATTATTCATCATATCAGTTTAGTAAACCTTTTACTGCACAATCCAAAGTTTTCACGACTGTGATACAAGAGGCTATTGAAAACATTGTGGGAAAATGAGAAAAACCTGGTGACCAGCATTTTTTACTTTTTCCCAACGATTTTTTTCAATCTTTTAAAATTAAAGACAGATTTCATGATATTGATCCAGGTTTAATGTGTCGTCTGCAAGTACTTTCAATTTTGAAAAGTATAAATTTTTGTTGTTTGGTAAAGAGTTAGATGAAGTGTTGAATAATTATCCTCGGAGGTCCTTGAGTCGTTACCCTAAGACTTTGACCCGATTCCGAAACTATTATCAACAAACTTATGAAACGAAACTTTGCTTACCTCAAAAACAAATCATTTTCCTTTTATTTTCAATCATCCACTTTAAAATACACAAATAAGTCTCCCTCTCCGGTTAAAATGTAAGTTGAGAGTGTTTAGCAGCCGCCATTTGTCGAGTAGGTCCTAGGGTCGTGACGTCATATAGTATAAATATTTCGATGCCCTGGAGTGAGCATTAGAGTAATATTACCAGGATTAAATAAGGCCATATATATTTTTTTTCATGAAATATAAATGTACTTTAGACACTTTTTAGCTTCTTCAAGGGGATTTACTGTTTTTCTTTTTATTTTTTTAAATGAAATATAGGATGCTTGGCAAGTTCAACTAGTTGAAAAGAACATGTATGAAAGAAATGTCTGAAACTGTCTTCTAAGCAAGAGCTATTTAAATCTTCTAACAGTTAAAACTAGGTATGGAAATCAAAACTATTATTGGCAGCGATGGCACTTGAATGTGTCTCCTTTTCTGACAACTCTTATAGGTGTACCCAGAGCTGACAAGAATCACATTGTGCCCATGAGGTGAATACTAATAAGACAGAGTCTTTTAATTCTTCTGGCTGAAATCTTCCACATTTACAGCATAGCTCAGAAGGGTCAATTTCAGTGTCAGTTTCTGTTTCACTTCCAGATGTGACAATATTAATGGTGGAGGGACCAGGCTGATCAGTATTTGCTGCTGTAAAATGTGATTTTTTGGGTTTAATTGCTTTTTCAATTTTTTTTTCTTTGTACAGTTTGATGAGAAAAAACTTTTAGAATAACACTTTTTACCCTTTTGCTTGCTTTCATGATCTTTCATTAATTCATGGGTGTTTCCTGATATTTCCCGACCTGAAACAATTTTACTCATTGTGTTTCTTGGAGCTTTCCCATTTTTACTCTTAACTAATTTCAAGTTTTTTTTTTTCCTTTGAAAGAAGACACTATTCATAAAACATATTATCAGGTACACAAACATTGTCAACATGGTCTCCCTTTTCATCTATTGGTAGTGAACCTGAAGAAGTAATAATTCCACCTTTTACAGTCTCTTGACTATCCTGAAGACTTGGTTTATATTGAAATACTTCAGCTGGTTTTAAGTATTTTCCTGGTACAGCTCGAGGATTGAATGGAAATATACCAGTGCGTCTAAAAACAGTCTGGATATTCTCTGCTAGAGCTGTAGAACACACATTACAGGCTATCTTGCATATGTTGTACCGAGTAATGGTTGATGAAGACCCACGGATAAATTTATGGCAACTGGCATTGTATATTCGTTCAAATGTGCCATAACTGGCAACATCCATGGGTTGACTTGTATATGCAGGTAAAACAAATATGGTAATTCCTTTCAGGATAGCCCATTCAGTTAAGTCTACAGAAAAGTGAGACCAATGCCTATCCAGGAGAAGAAGAACCTTCTGGTTGTCACGCCCTGGTACGAACTTTAAAAAGTGATTATCCAAGTAATCTCTGAAGATTACATCATTGGACCACCCAGTTTCGCTAACAGTAGCACTGACTCCACATGAACCACCATCTAATAACTCATGTCTCATCCTTTTCCCATGAAATACATAGAAAGGTGGGATGGCAATTCCACTAGCACTTCCCCCTCCTATGACAGTGATTGTCTTCCCTCTACCTGATGTTACGGCCTGAGGACAAAATTCTGAACCTGCTACAACGTGAGGTGGTATGTGGTCGACAGATATTCCCTTTTCATTTACATTATATATCAAGTGTGGTTTATCTAATAACTCATGTTTAATCAATGTATCTTTCAAGTTGATAAAATACTCTGCTACAATTTCTTTTGATGCTATCTTCGCGCTTATATGTTCCAATCCCATAGGTTTAAGAACTTTTAACTCTGGCCAGCGTTACAGCAAACCTCGCATTGTGAAAGGTGCATTTACTGAACGTTTTCCGAGATGAATAGCATAATCACTTGCAATGTCCACACATTCTTGCCTTGTATATCCATATCCATATGATGCCATGGTCTTGAAATGCTTTACTAGGGTTGCCTCTTCAAAACAATCTAAAACTGGAGTTTTTCCAAATACTGCTGTATCCACATTTACTTTTCCAAGTACCCTGTCTCTTAAGGTAGTATCTGGTACATTGCACATAATGGAGGCTTTTCTGACAGAGAAGTTTTCTTCTTTTACTAATCTGAATGCATTTATCATCTTGCGAGGTGAGTAAAGCCTGTACTTGTACTTCATTGGTATTGGATTTAACTGAAAAAAGAGTAAAATAATATTCTAATGCTTTTCCCTCCACATTTTTCTAGTTGAATTTTTAACATGCGTTAGTCTATAATCACCAATTACGATGCAGATATAATGTACTTTTGAGAAAAAAAAAGAATGAAGTCTGTATAACTGGCTGATAGGCCTTAATCTTATTCATTCTAAAATATCAGTCCACTACCATAAATGATCTTGGTAAACAAAAGCATATAAGACACCTTGATATAAAAACTAACAATTTCAATATAGTGCCCTTAAAATTTCATCAATGTGATAATTGGGCCCTGAAAATTATTCATAGTTTGACGGGCGCAGTGACAGAAATTTTGCCAAAAAGCAGTATTTTGCGTGTAAAAATACCATGGAAATGTGTAAATAAAAGGGAATAAAAAAATCTGAACATTTTTCCAACTTTTTTGAAAATCGTATCGCAAAATTACCTGTTTATGCCGCATCTTTTGCCGGTATCGGGAATCGAACGTAGAAATCGTAGTAGAGCGGAATGGCTTCTTTATTAGAAATTCTTAGTCGAAGACAGGGGTATAGCCAAGTCAAAAATGTTTTGAGAGTTAACTGCTCTTTGTAATTGTTGTCCTCTTTGATAAGCATCCCGAATTCGAAGTAAACGTCTTCAGTAATAAGAGAGATATGAGAAAATGTCAAAATTATTTATTACTGACACAGATGACGCTTACGTCAGCCAACAACAGGGCTTTGGCAATACCTCATCGTGTTCTTAGCAAACAGCAAGGCTAATAATAAAAATAATAATAAAAATAGAAAAAACAAAACAAAACAACAACAAAAAAAAAAAAAAACGTCTTTAAACCCTTTACCACACAGTATGAGTTTAAAATACATTGAAAAATATGTCTTTTGACAAAAGAATGTGGAAAAAAAGAAGAAAAGCTCATCCACATAACCAGTTTCTTTTCTTTTTCTCAACAGTTTTACCCTTTCAAAGACAAATTCAACCACCTTAGTTGCATAACTTATGGAGATAATTTGTAGCTTTAGCACAATTTTAAAGGCGTTCACTATCAGATGCTGACAAGAAAAAAAAAAAAAAAAAAAGAAAATAAATAAATAAATAAATGACATAGCCTTTACTATGTGTAAGAGATTTAAATCTGGAACTAGCTGTCTTGATATAATTAATTTCTCCATATTACATCACTCTGATACATATGAACTCTTTATAGTGGTTCATATAATATTGTTTAAATGTAAACATTTATTACCATTCTTTTGTAAGATTAATCCACAAACAAGAGCAGAGATGGCTTACAATAACGCCCACTGCAGGACACGTATAGTAGTTGAAAGGGTCTTTGGACTGTTAAAATCAAGGTTCGGGTATGGTATTCATTTTTGTTATCTCCACTGGCCGAAGGCCAGCAGGCTGATGTCATGGCCCAGTGTCTGTTGTGTGTGCGTGTGTCCGTGCGTGCATGCATGTATGCGTGCGTTAACTTTTATTTCAAACATCTTTTTCTCTAAAACTACCCATCTAATTCTGATGAAACTTGACAGAAATGATTCTGCCATGGTCCTCTTAAGAATTTCTAGGAAAAGTTTGATTCCATGGCAACAAAAATGGAAAAATAATAATAATAATAATAATAATAAAATCTTTGATAATATTCTTGTCTGAAACCATAAGGCTACCAAATTTGGCATGCAGCTTTATCTAATACACTTCTTCCAAGTTTCTTCAAATTATAGCCCTAAGGTTAAGATTAGCCCCGCCCTGGGGGTCACAAGTTTTACATGGGCTTTTATAGTGAAAACTTTAGAAATCTTGCTGTACCTTGCCATAAGGCCTCGGGCTACAAAATTTTGCATTTAACTTTATTTAGTGGGCCTCTACCAAGAGTGCCCAAATTATTGCCCTTTGGGGTGAAATTTGGCCTCGACCCAGGGGTGACAAGTTTTACATGGGCTTACCTAGGAAAAACTTTAAAAATCTTCTCGTACCTAGCCATAAACCATAGGGCTACCAAATTTTGCTTGCAGCTTTATCTAGTGGGCCTCTACCAAGAGGGCCCAAATTATAGCCCTGGGGTAGAGTTTGGCCCTGCCCCAGGATCACAAGTTTTACATGGGCTTATATAGTGAAAACATTAGATATCTTGTTACTGACCATAAGACCTAGGGCTACCAAATTTAGCCCTGTTTCAGGGGTCTCATATTTTGCAGGGCCTTTTATTGAGAAAATTTTGAAAATCTTCTTGTTTATAAACATACATCCTACACCTGTATTATTTGGTATGGGGTTTTATCTTATGGACTGCTACCAGGACTCAAGTAATTATCGCTCTGTGGTAGAAAATGGCTTTGCTGTAGGGTCATAACTTTCTCGTGCAATTTTATAGAGAAAATTTTGTATGTCCCCAAGTTCGAAACCAATTGGCCAATTCTTGTAATGTTTACCATATAGGGTTCTTACTTATTAGCCAGTGGAGCAATACAGGGCTAACATGGCCCTCTTGTCTATATACAGGCACATGTGTATATGTACACCACATATATATACATACACCAGCAGTTAGTTACATAAAGGTTGAAAGCAAAATTTCTAAAATATGAAAGATCATATGGACACTTTATGTATCAAGAGTCTTTATATTTTGGTGGACGTAGGTTGTGTGTCTTTTGTGCCTTAGATTTGGTCATAGAGTATGTTGGAAATGTCTTTGAAAGCAAAGTCAAACACCATTTAAACAAATCAGTGTTTCAGACAAATGCCTTTGTCAAGAATAAGTCTGCTTTTAATCCACCAAGACAGCACAGGTCTTGAGAAATCATCCTTAGGCAAGGCACAACATAAATCATGTGTTGAAACCAAAAAATGAGTATCAAGTGAGCTGTAGTGGTGATAAGATTGAAAAAAAATAAATAAACAAGAGGGCCATGATGGCCCGGAAGTCTCTCACCTGAGTCTTTTGACCAAACATGACCCATTTTCAATCTCCTTTGAGATATCATGACAAACATTCTACTAAGCTTTCATAATTATTGGACTGAAAATTTGGCCTCTAGCATGTACACAAGCTTTTTCTAGAATTTCTCTAAGTGACCTATTTTTTAGCCAACCATAGCCAATTTTCCCATTGTAGATATTATCAAAACAAAGATCCTGGCCACCTTTCATAAGTATTGGACAGAAAATGTGGCCTATAGAGCATACGCAGGGTTTTTCTAAGATTTGACCTACTGACCTAGTTTTTGACCCAACATGACCGATTTTCGAAGTCGTCTGAGATGTCATCAAGACAAACAATCTGACCAAGTTTCATAAGTTTTGGACTGAAAATGTGGCCTCTAGAGCATACACAAGGTTTTTTCTAGGATTTGACCTAGTGACAGTTTTTGACCCAACATGAACCATTTTTGAACTCTTCAAAATATCATCAAGTCAAACATTCTGACCAACTTTCAAGAAATTTGGACTGAAAATGTGACCTCTAGAGCATACACAAGATTTTTCTAAGATTTGACCTAGTGACCTAGTTTTTTGCCCGACATGACCCATTTTCAAACTTATTCGAGATATCATCAAGACAAACATTCTGATCATTTTTCAAGAGTTTTGGAACAAAAATGTGGCTTCTAGAGCGTACACACTGTTTTTCTAAGATATGACCTAGTAACCTACTTTTTGACCAGACATAAGCCATTTTCGAACTCGTTTGAGGTATCATAAAGATAAAGATTCTGACCAAATTTCAAGAGTATTGGACTGAAAATATGGCCTTTTGAGTGTACACAAGGTTTTTCTAAGATTTGACCTAGTGACATAGTTTTTGGACCAGCATGACTCATTTTCAAACTAGACCGAGATATCATCAAGACAAACATTCTGACTAAGTTGCATGAGTATCTGACTGAAAATGTGGCCTCTAGAGCGTACACAAGGTTTTTCTAAGATATGACCTAGTGACCTAGTTTTTGACCCGACCTGACCCATTTTCAAAGTCATCCGAGATATCATCAAGACAAACATTCCGACCATTTTTCAAGAGATTTAGACTGAAAATGTGGCCTCTAGAACGTACACAATGTTTTTCTAATATTTGACTTAGTGACCTAGTTTTTGACCCGACCTGACCCATTTTCAAACTCGTCCGAGATATCATCAAGACAAACATTCTGACCAAGTTTCATGAGTATCTGACTGAAAATGTGGCCTCTAGAGCGTACACAAGGTAAAAGTTGACGACAGACGACGCATGACGCACAACGAACACGGACGACTGACGCCGGACGCCGGACACAGCACTATCACAAAAGCTCACCTTGAGCACTTCGTGCTCTGGTGAGCTAGAAACATAATTTGGGCAAAAGGTGCACTTTGCATAGATCTCTCTTTGAGAATTAGTTATACTTGGTTTTGAACATCATTTATTAACTGGTAGGTCAACATACCTTGATAACAATATTTTGTTTCACTAAGATTAAAATATCAATCATCCAATCAGATATTTGCAGCTTATGTCTGATCTTCATTACAGATTTAATAGATATGTTGAAATTGTTTGCAGGTGTTTGCATAAAACAGGAGAGGATCTACAAGTAAGGCCAGACTGGGCAGCAAAAGTGTTTCTGGCTTGTGCGAAGTTGCATAACCTGTGCTTAGATGATGGTCAGTTGCCTGAAAGCAACATTCTAGTATAGGGAAATCAAGATAATGAAGAACCTGTACATGAACAACCTGACCACGGTGCATTGTAAATTAGGGAGGCACTAATCAGACAATTTTAATACATGTTTTGGGAATGGACATTGTGATGTTATATTTCTTTATATTCATACCACAGGGTGTCCAAAAATATATGTCCCAGTTTCAAAATTCAAATATGCTTCTAAATATCCAACGTAACTTTTTTGGCAATTCTTAATATTATTAAAAACATATATAATTCTGTATAAGCAGTAATTTTAAAGTCTAGTTTAGTTTAATTCCATCATGACACATGCTCATGGGGAAGTACAGATGATTACAGAAGGAACCTGCCAAACCATCATTAACAATTTTTGATGTCATGTCAGACTCCTGCTGCAGAAAATAAGTGGTCATGTAGAGCATGTATTATGATGGAATAAAGGAAAACTGGACGTTAATATTACTGTTCATACAAACTTTTAGATATTTTTATTAATATCATTAAGAGTCATCTAATTATGTTGAATATTTAGTAGCAAAATTGAACTGTGAAACTGGGACATACATTTTGGGACACCCTGTATTTCCATTTATTCAAACCATATGCAGAGGCTCAGCTATGAATTACAATAGTTGGAATAGTTTTGTTACACTCCACTAGCAGTATAAGATTACGTGATTATTCAAAAACAAACTAAAAAAAAAAAAAAGAAAGAAAAAAGAATAACATTCAATTTATACGTAAATGGTATTTATAGAATATCAAATTCAGGATCTTCTTCAAATGTTTTTTATCTAACCTGTTTTTGTCTAACGTGTCATTCAAAAATGATAAAGTCTGTGCCAATCCCCTCTTATCAATTTTGAAATGAATTTTGAAATTACATGAAAGCCATCAAAATATGATCCAGCATGTAATATCCTATACATCATAACATATCTATTGAGGGCTGGTGACATGAAGTAGTGTTGCACAGAGTCACTTAGAATGATCAGACTCTCAGGAATCTATTGATCCTTTACCACAGGACATAATTTCAGACTAACCCAAACTGAAAGCTTTTGCAGAATACAAATTGAAGGTGGACCTAATGATGAAATGTGTTCCTAATAGGATAAAAAATATTTTGAGAAAAGAAGAAAATCCTGGTTACCAGCCTTTTCTCCTTTTTCAGCGATGTTTTCAAAAGCTGTCTTTGTTGGGGTCATTAAAAGTCAGCATTATGTGTTAAAGGGTTTATGTAGATAACGCCTCAAACTTTGAATAACCAACTGTAAGTTTAAACTGCCATTAAATAAATGGGGAATAAGTTAAAATTGTTATAGATTCAGGCATAGTAAGGGTTAATACAAATAATTTGCCTATATTCCGGGTCTGCTGAAATATTCACTTTCATTTTGAATTGCACTTTATTTCCAAAATGACAGAGTAATGACGAACTATTTTTTTTTTTTAATTTATGTAAAATAATGAAAGTGGATAAGATACAAATTTCTACAACAGGTAACAAGTAAGTCTCCTTTACTAACATTGTTTCCTGTAATTGTTTTTAGCATAAACTGTGTTTTTGTGCATTTTTTTTTCTTTGAGTATTGGTTTGATTTTATCAATAGATATGAAACAAGACATGTCACTGAGAAGTGACCGATGCCCCAAGAAATAATTGTCACCTTTTCTTGTGAGCTGTGCACATGAACATTGACTATGAACATAATTATCACTTACAAACATTTCTGACCTTGCCTTGTCTTTGACATTTGACCTATGGTTAAGGTTCTTGTGTGCAACAAATGGTTTCTAGGTGGTTAACAATTCTGCCAAGTTATACTGAAATTCACTCATAAATGAAAAGAGTAACAGGTCGAACACAAACACAAGCACCGAAAAACATATTAGACCTTGCTGTGACCTTGATCTCAACCTATGGACATGACTTGTGTGTGACACATTCTCTTGATGTGGTTGACATTATGCTAAGTTATTTTGATATTAAGTCATATGGAAGAGAGTTATGGCCTGGGCACAACAACTGACATTTGAACTCTTTATTACCTTGACCTTTGACCTACGGACATGGTTCTTGCTTGCTACACATTGTCTTTATGTGGCTAACAATTCTGCAAAGTTATACTGAAATCCATTATAAATTAAAAAAGTTAAAGCCAGACACTAATACTACTCCCACAAACATATTTGACCTTGCTGTGACCTTAACCTTTAACCTGTGGACTAGGACAGATGACTGTCCCCAAAAGAGATGTTATTTTTTGACTGGTCACCTCTGGGTACAGATACGATCGATAAAAACCCAGTTGAAATCTCCACAGAGATTTTTTTGCACCTGTTAAAACTCTCATATTTTCACAAATGGACAACAAATGTAGAATTTGAACATACCTGCTGCTCGCATATTCAACGAGCGAATGTATCAGCCAGACTGCATTAGCCACTGACAAACAGTTGTGTTTTTCTGGTAGAAAAATGTTTTAGCTCTCAGCTGTAGAAAAAAATAGGAGAATAACTGATGGGGTAGAAAAGATACGTTGTTTTTTGTAACCGGGGGCGAGTAACGGACTGCATACAGTTAAATCCCTTGTTTATAATATATAGTCTATGGGTGCCAGGAATCAAACTACGAACCTCTATGCTTGAGACTATGCAGTGCAAAGTAAATGTCCAAATATGAAAAGAAGCAGCGTAACCGGATTATTACTGAGACTAACCTACAGACATATTTCTTGCGCATGACACATAGTCTTGAAAAAGTCAACATTTGTGCGAAGTTATTTTGAAATTGAGTCATAGGGAAAAAAAAAAGTTATGGGTCAGACACGAAAAGGGGCAGATGGACAGATAAACGGACAGCCAGACGAACAAATGGACGGACTAAAGAATAACTACATGCCCCCCCCCCCCGAAAAAAAAATTCGGGAGCACAAAAATGAAAGGCACACAAGCAGAAGTTATTGACTTAAAGGATAAAAAAAACATTGACTTAATATTCTCTGTGTTGTTCTTGTTTCTCTGTAAGAAGCCTGTTCTGTTCCCTTAACAGGTTACGTACTTCCTTTCTTTCTTCAGCATCTAAAAAAATCACATACAGAAAGAATTAGTCAAACCTGATTAACAAACAATGCTGTGACTGGCTTTTTTCGCAAAAACTCAGTGTCTGTAAATATCAAGTCATAATGACTAATTTTCCAGCAACAGTTACACCATGCAGTAACATTTGCTACTGTTAGCCTACCATGAGAAATTGCTTTCCATCATTTTGCTGCATACTGTACTCACTTTTCTTTTAAAGCTTTTAGCTCACTTTTTTCAGGATCAATAAAAGTTGACAGGTTGAACTAGAAGCTCCATCAGGTTTCTGTCTTATAATTATTTTAAGTCAGATCTGGGGCCTTGTTAAACGAAAAGTTAATTTTATTTTTCAATCTTAAGACTAACTACTTGTTTGCTTAACTCTTTACCAAACAACACAATTTTAGACTGATCCAAGTTCAACATTGTGGGAAAAGGAGAAAATGCTGGAACCAGCATTTTTTTCCTTTTCCCACAGTGTTTTCAAAAGCTTTCTTCCTCAAGGTCGTTAAAAGTAGGGATTGTGTGGTAAAGGGTTAATGCAAAAATGTCTCAGCTATATAGATGGCTGAGAACTGCTATTCAAACAATATTTAGAGTGATTAGAGAATACCATTTCTCGGGCTTTTATGTTTCTGAAGGGTGAGAATATTGTGTCTGTCCTTCTATTTCTCCTTCCGTCCGTCAGGAGCATATCTCTGGAATTATAAAAGGGACCTAGAAGAAATTGCACACGCTGATAGAGAGCAATGAGAAGAAGAGCAGAGCACAAAAAGCATAACCCTGTCAAAAGTCATTACACATCTAATTACCTTCTAAATTTTTTTTCAGTATTTTGTTGTGTTAAGCATATCTTTGAAAGTATAAAAGGGAATTGAATGAAGCTTCAAACATTAATAATGGGCAAGAAACAAGTACAAAGCTCCAGACCCATATACCTGTCATAATTCATTATACAGTAACTGTTATTTCCAGTCTTAGCTTTTTAGTATTTTGCTTATGGCCTTTGAAATTTTGGTCCCTAATTTAGTTTATGGACTTTTTATCAGCAAACAATGAATGTAATTCAATGAAACTTTATGAGAAGCTTTGCAGTTAGAGGGACATGCACTGTGGTCAGCTCTGTCTGATTTGATGATTTTTGTCACAGTTATGGCCTTTTTTTCTAATGAACTGTTTTAAAAAGAGAGAAAAACAAATTAAGTTACCTCTGTTTTTTCTTGATGTTGAAGTATATGCCGGTGCCATCTCCCAGTCTGTTTCTGTGTTACTACAATGGGTAATAATGAAGAGGTTAAATATATACCTAGTCTCATACTGAGTCAAGAATATAGTTAATAACACACTTTAATGTTTAAAAGGTGTCACAGCAATTTACTTTGTAAGTGTTCCTATAAAAATTCTGGACAAAGATGAGCTTTAATTCATTTTAATTCATAATTTGTTCCTCCTACTGTGTACCAAGAAAATATTTCAAGGAAATTGATACCACAATGCACATTTCATTCCCATGTGGTATTCATATACCCTTCATGAACATGTAAATTTCATTTGTTTGTGATAAATATGCATGTTTATTCATTCACATACATTTAGTGACTCTCTTCAATACTGCTAAATTCTGTTATCTCAAGGATTCAGATGGTTATGAAATAGGTTAATGATCACAAGTCATACCAATATATGAAAGTTGTTGTCTAGCAAAAAACATAATTATTGATTACTATTTATTGAATGAATGGTGTTTTACCCTACTTTTAACATCATTTCAGTCACATCACGGCGAAAGTTCACATATTCATGTATTTCCTTGGTTTCACCAGTACTAGGCTAGGGCTCTGAAGTAACTTGCCCAAGGACACTCGCACGAAAACCCGAGAGGATCCAGTGATGCTCAAACCAGGGACCTCCAGGTTACGAGTCCTATACTTTACCACTGAGCCAAGTAGGATCCCGTATTAATCACTAAAAATGGGTTCTAATTGCCAGTGTCTTATCACTGGTTTTAGGGAAGATCTTAAGAAATATTACTGTTTGAAGCCAAAATAGCCCCAAATTCTGTACAGGTGAAAATACTTATTACAATTTGAGTAAATGTATATATTGACATATATTACAGCATGTATTTTCCACCATTTTTGTTTTGTTACTGCTTAAATGTTATTTGGCATACCTATGGCAAAGCTTGATAAGCCAAGCAGGTATGGAAAGAATGTTGTGAACACAACTGGCTGAATAAATACCCTGAATGTATGATCTTACGAACATGAAAGTTCGAAATATATGCATAGCTCAAATACAAACCGCACCTGGCGGGATTCGAACCCGTGTGGATACATATCCTCGTTTTTCGAGGTTTAAAAGACCAACATCATAACCACTGAGCTAAAGAAAATTCTCCCTAACGCAGTTGTTAGGTATTGTTTATAAATCGGGATGAAGCCATGCATGAAGGAGTGGTCTTCCGTAACAATGAAAAGATGCAACGTGTTGGAATACAGCATATTACAGAAATACTGATGAAAACACTGATAAACAACAAACAACGAAGTGTAAGATAATTTTTCTTTAACTACCAAATACTTACCTTATAGGTCCATTAAATTATGCCCCATTGTCTCCACCTGTTCCTAAGTTGTTATTTGGCCCTGAAATTTTCAACAGACATGGTCAGAAGTTGAAGAAGAGATCAAATGCAAGTATATAATATTTCCCCATTTTTTTCATCTTTTCAAGAATAAATCTCATCATTTCAGCTACTTTTTAGCATGTGAGAAAAGTAGTCGGTGGCTTTGGAAAGAAAGTTGTGTTAGTACTGGTGTGAGAAAGCCAGGAAACACATGTGCGTCACCGACCGCCATGATATGACCTTAGCTGTTAAAGTGGCGTTAAACCCCAATACAACCAACCAACCAAATCAGCTACTTTTTATTTGTTGTCTGTACATGTATATGCTTTCAACTTGGATAAGTCTAAAAGCTTGTTGTTTGGTATAGATAATTTTTTATCCCTTCACCACACAACAAAATTTAGTCTCATTTGTAGATGAGAAACTGCACATGACTCAAATGATGAGATTTGTTTTTGAGAAAGAAAAAACAACATTGTGGGCTACCAGCATTTTCTCCTTTCCCCACAATGTTAGCAAAGGCTCTTTCCTCAGGGTTGTTAAAACTCAGATTGAGTGGTAAAGTGTTTAAGTCTCTCGTATTTTCTATCTTTTTTTCAAATTGCTATTAAAGATTACATAGAGTGAAATATTGTACAATATTCTTACTGAAATTCAATTATTGAACACATACCGGTACCACTTGAACTAGTGGCATTCTAGGTGTGTGACTCCAATGGATTACAGACAGGCAGACTGAAATCAATCAGAAGGACTTGCTGAGGGTTAATCAAGCAATACAATATTTTTATTCTCTCCGTTCCTTTTACAGAAAACAGGTGGTAAATATACATGAAAAACAATTTAAAGGAGGCGAGAGAGAGAGATTAAAAAAAGTTAAGTTTGAAAAACTTTGTTGAATGTCACAGACAATGCCTTAGTCAAATTTCATGACGCTTACAATTAGTGATAATCAGACAAACATAGAATAGAAGACAGACATTGGGTATTCAAAGTAACTCAGATAAGATAAAAAGTATAGCAGCATGGGTATCAAGTTGGAACTGCTGCTGCACTATTTTCATAACACACGTACACTTGTATGAGGAAGAACAAACTGATAGGTACATGTATCTATCTTTTGTTGAAGTTTCAAGAGAATTGTTTTAATATTCTAAACACAGATAAATTGGAAAGATTTTTTGAGACCAATTTTAAAATAAGTTTTCATTATCTCAGTAGATAAGTACACATATCAGTGAACTATAAAATATTTTATGCGAAATGCAAGTATCTTATACTCTTTACCAAACAAAAGAATTAAGACTATTCCAAGTTGTAAGCATTGAAGATGACAAATGGGACACAAAAACTAAAATTTGCTCTCGGAAGGGCACAAAACACTGTTGGAAAAGAAGAAAATGCTGGTTACCAGCCTTTTTTTACTTTAACCATAATGTTTTGATTAGGCGTCTTTCCCAGGGTCATGAAAATCTTGAATTGTCCGGTAAAGTGTTGAATTGAATGATAGTAGATAAAAAAACAACTCAGAAAAGTATCTAATAAAATGCTATCATGTTTTTGAATTTACGTTGTTTACTATTTTGTATTGCTTTCCAATAGCATTACCTTTTGGCTATCACTTCATCAGGCTTGGTGTGACATACAACGTCCTGTTGATGAATTATACCTGTAAGAAATAGTAGCATGCTATGAGTGAATCACAGCAAATAACTTGTGCTGGGATGACATGGTTTGGTGAACAACAAGTTTTGTATTTTCCTTGTCCTCTGTATTTATGATATTTTATGTTGTGTAATTTTGCTGATTTTGCCATAGTTAACATTTTTTTCTATAATTAAAATTTCGTTCTATTGTGGTCAAAAGCATATTTTGTATTCATTTGCTGAATGTGTAAATGAAATGGAAAAAAATGTTGAAAAAGACTCCTGTAGTTTATAGTTTTGTTTTTTACAAAACATATCGTCTACCTCATCAACTCTAAATCCAGCTCACGTCTTATTTTGCACATTATTAAGGTGTTTTATAAAAGATATATTTGAAATAATTTTAATGCATGAGATCATTCTTTATTATCTCTATTGTTATTGATTTCATTTGTTTTTTTAGATAAGCAGTAATGCACTTGACAAGCTTTGTTGACAAAAAACTTACTATTGTTGCATCGAAAAGTATCGATGCCATCAAAGCCCCCAATGGCCACATCCCCAATAACATCAAGCATCTGGAAAAGTGAACAATATTTCTGTCAAGAAATTTTTAGATTTCAATACAGTTAATGGATAACTTTAATATCAATATTTCTTGAAAAACATCATACATCGATATTGCTGTTTGCATTCTTTGGAAACATTAGTTAAATGTGCATTAAGTAGATGGTCATCAGCAGTTTTTAATAACTATTCCTACTAGAACTAGACACTGGTCATTTCAACACATCATTATGAAACTAAAACATTTGACAGTTTTTGACGAAATATTAAACTGATCTTTAAATCATCACCAATGCAGAAATTGTTTGCAAATTATATTTTAGAATACAAGTAATTTGGAGAAGTAAAAAAGCAGACAGTTTAGTACTACATAAACTGATAGGCTATTCCCTCCCAGCAGTACTTAATTTTATTTTCTACTTTGTTCTATATTGAAAATTCCCATATTCACTTTAGAAAACAGTTCTTAAAAACATTTTGCTCCTGTCAAAATTGTAAAAATTTCCTTAAGGCAGGCCTATGCTTAATGAACAATGATACTGAACTAGTTGGAGCATGATAGTATATTTAGATCTATTTGAGAAAAATGAAAATCTGTAAATTTAACCCTTTTACAGACTACCAGATTTTATACCGGTCTTAATTAAAAGCAGGTGCAGATGTCAAATTGAATTTGACTTTTTATTTTGCATTGAACTTTGAAAAGGTATAAAACAGTGTGGTAAAAGGAGAAAATTTTAGTTCCTAGCATTTTCTCCTTTTTCCATATTGTTAACAGAAGCCGTCTATCGCTGGATTGTTTTAAGACAGGATTGTTTGGAAAAGACTTACTAAAAGAGCATATTTACATGCTTTGAATTAAAGAAAAGAAATCTCAAACAGTCTGACAGTAAAAAATCAATACTAATAATAATAAAAAACCTTGTTAATTTGCTCATCATAAATTCTTAAGTGGGTTAGGAGAGAGAGAGAATGGCTGGTAATTTTTTTAAGTTTTGCAACACATCTTTTTACATGTAAATTAATTTTAGTCATATCATAGAGATAGCTTTCTTATCCACATTTCCAGGCTTTCAACAACACTTGGCTATGGCTTTGAAAAACTTCCACGTAGAAACTTTTAAAGAGGCACAAAGAAATCTGTGATTACTTACTTGCTCTTCCCAAGTTTCTAATCTTGGGGCTGGTCCACCACCTGTCAGACGAGACAGCCTCCTTCTCTCTCTTTCTCTTTTCTTTAATCCACTTTTTATATCAGACACTTTTTAACTTTTGCCACTGTCTTAAGGCACCGGCTCTGTGCGTTAACTGTAATGAGAACGAATAATGGTCAGATTATAAGGATTTGGATACTTAGATGATAGAATTAAAAATTTTCTGACTCAAGATTTTGTTAGTGAAATGAAAACAGTTTTCAGTTCAAAAGATTCAAAAATTTTCAGAAATCACTGAAGCAATAGAATACTAATTTTTGAACTACGATTAACCAAATTGTAAGTACACTAGACCAACACTTATTGCAACAGTACAAAGTTTGGTAGTACTATGGAGAAAAAAAAAACAATGTTTTTTCTACCAAAAAATATCTCTAAATCTTGCAAAAACGGTTTGGACAAAATACCTGTTGTGAAAAAGGTGTACAACAACAAAAAAAGGAAAGAGCAGTTGAACAGTTTTTTTAATGCGGTTATCTTCCTGTAATAATCACTGTAGCCTTGCGACACATAAGTTCACGATGACAAAAAACTCCTCGGTATCAACAACATACTAGTATTCAAACTCAAACAATATCATTACTATTTCTTAGCTTCATCTTTCAATAAGCGTCACAAACATTTCATTCAGACATTTCAAAGAAACCCCAACATGACTTTCGGCATTATCCGACAGCCATTTTACAATTGATTCATGTGACTTTGATGGTATTCATCAAAACGTCATTGCAAATTCATTATTTGGCTACATATAGTAAGGGGCATGATATAAATTTGATTTTTTTTTTTCGTATCAAAAAGATTACACTCCATCCATTTACCCTTTTATTTTTTTTATTTTAAAACACAATTTAAGTGTCATTCCCATCCCCACCCTTCTTTTTAAAAATCAGACTTTTGCAATGACAAATCAGCCGACAAGGCTGTAGTAGGCATTTTCGAGAATCGGGCGTATTCATTGAATGTTTCTAAAAAACAATCATGCAGTTTCCCCCCCCCCCTTTTTTTTCTAAAGTAATATATCTAAATAATTAATTTATTTGTACAATGTATTATTTTAAATGGGGCATGCATTGCACAAGACGATACAGGATAGGTTTAGTTCAACCATAAATCTACACTACCTCTTAACTATTTCACTCCAAGCCAACTCCTTATCTCGGGAAGTCAAGGAGTTGGTGAGACGGCCCTCAAGAATGGAATGCCGTTCCAAATATGCAGCACGGAGCTCCGCTGTCTAAGCTTTTGTCCAGTTTTCTTTCCTTCGCCTTGCACCGTCCATCTGTGTATGCAGCAGACGATGGATGTGTTGACATAAAGCGCGAGATATCCCGTCATTTTTTTTCCTCCGTTTGAAGAGTGCAAAGTGCGCGCGGTCTTTACGTACCTCCGATTAAAGAGTTACGAAAAAACTTACGTACGGTTATTCTCAAACCAGGGCACCGTTTTACTAACAATTCGTAAGTTTTTACGTAAGAATTTTCGTAACTTTACGCCTAAGTTCAGATTTACGGAATTCGTAAATCCGTTTCACTAAACTTTCGTAAGTTTGTGAATTTGCGTAAGTAAGTATTTCCGTAACTCTTCAATTGAAGGCAAAAACAGTAGTTCCCGCGCACTTGTTACCTAGGCTAACAGCGCGAGCCGTTCAAACTAGAAGAAAATGTGACGTAATTCATGTACATTTACCCTACATTTCCCGTGCCGTATGTCATCTCATACGTCAGTCTCTTCCGTCAAACACGTCAGTCTCTTCCGTCAAACATGGATACTGTACGTGTGAAAATCTTCTAAAAATGAAATGTATGACTTCTGCGGATAGCTGTGAGGATTATGATAATGTTTTTCTCAAATTTCTCCCTCTATAACGACGCAATATAAAAAAAATGGCTCCAGATTTCACCCTATGTTCTTACTTACGACCGATATTTTTGTACGTAGAATTACACAAAAAGCTACGTTCGCTACGAAAATTTTAGTAAAACGCAAAACTCGGAGTTACGTAAAATCTTACGAAATTTCTTACGTACGTTTGCGTAAGTAGTTTAGTAATAGTTTTCTAAAATAATCAAGATAGTTATTTCGTATCTCGTGGCAGAAATATACCACCATACTATAGTTACGTAAAACTTATGCAAATTTTATTCGTAACTACCTTAGTAAAACAGGGTCTAGTCATGTTGAAGCGATTGTCAACATCAATGAATGCCTTTTTTTTCATCCAAGTCGACCAGTCTAGTGAGGGTTAATACTGCCACTCACAAAAGTTTCATCGAAGCAAAATTTGAGATTTATGGAATTAATTATAAATTAGTTTTAGAGTACAAAGTAAGCGTAGACATTTAAGAGTTCTGTCTTAACTCTCGAGGGAATTAAAACACGCGTAAGGTCAGTATTTGGCTATCAAATAGGGATTGTTTGGTAAAGGGTTAGCCAAGACCGAAAATTCAATCATCTAATGCTACTACCATGAAGACTTGGCGAGTCTAGGATTTTCTTTTTATAATACTTACCCATATAAAAAAATGTTTCTGTTACACAAAATCAATCACAACTCTAATTGTTAGCTTTTGAAACGTTGTATTTTGTATGTTAGGCCGGTGGCCTCTATGTACACATTGAAATTAAATTGAATTGAATTGAACTGAATTTGGTGATTCGCGAAATTTTAGACCCGCAATATTATCCACTTTTACAGTAGGTAAGCGTTTACATAAATGCGTTTTGTAACTGATTGCATGCATGCATAAACTGTTGAAGGTTTTTTGTTCTTGTTGTTGTTTGTCCAATTGTTATCATATATTTTGAAGGACGCAAACGAAGCGTTTTAACAATTACGCATTTAAGAAAGCGAAAAAGTCGCGTGATAGATATAGAATTAACCTTTATTCTGCTCAATAAGATTAAACAGACATTTCAAATGCTAGTACATAGTTACAGGGTGTTTCATAATATATGTCCTTATATTCTAAACATGAATATTATCTACACATGTAAATTCAAAATAAATGAAAACAACCAAAACATTTCGATTTCAAGGTTCTTTTCTTACGGTAATCGGACAGTAACAATTCGGGATCAGACTACACGTTCTTTGCTACTTCAAAGATCAGAAGTATCTTGCATGTTGTAGACTAATGTAGCGCTCAGGTCACACAGAGTGTTTTATAAAGCTAATTTAAACGGACCGTGCCCTGGCAAAATTGGGTTTAATGCATCTCCGTGATTAATTATACTAAGCAAGCCTCACATAATTATGAATCCAGAAAATTCATTTTGCCTAACAACCAAGTAAATCATGTACACAAGGTTTTTCCAGGATCTGACGTAGTGACCTAGTTTTAGACCAGAAATGACCAATTTACAAGCTTACTCAGGATTTAATCAAAACAAACTTTCAGATCAATTTTCATGAATATTGGACTGAAAATATGGCCTCTAGAGCGTGCACAAGGGTTTTCAAAGATTTAAAATTGTGACTTAGTTTTTTACCCCACGTGACCTATTTTAAAATTCTTTTAGAGTTATCACCAAGACAATGATTCTGACCCGGTTTCAAGAGTATTAGACTGAAAATGTGGGCTCTAGCGTGTAGACAGATATTTTTAAAGATTACACCTGGTGACCTAGTTTTTGACCCCATTTTCAGACTCGTCAAAGATATCATCGAGATAAAAATTCTGACTAACTTTTATTAGTGTTAGACTGAAACCATTGAATGTACAGCATAAACAGAGTTTTTGTAAGATTTAACCCAGTACCCTGGTTTTTGACCTGACATGACCCATTTCAATACTTGTCCTAAATATCACCAAGACAAATATTTTGATCACCTTTCATCGTTATTGAACTGAAAATGTTGCATCTGAACTGTACTCTAGGTTTTTCTAAGATTTGATCTTGTGACCTTCTTTTTAACAATTACAGGTTTAGTAGATTTATTATCACACGTTCAATATGCTAGAATTAAGTTGAAAAATTCAAAACAAGATTGTTAGACCCAAGCAAAGTGAAAAAGAGTTTTAAGCTCTCTCTTTGAGTTTACTGTTGGATTTTTTTTTTTTTTTTTTTCAATATTTAGAGAAAATAAATTCAGCCAGCCATTTGAACTTCGGACTCCATATAGATCTAAAATTAGAAAGACAAACATTATGAAATTTCGTCTTTTTGTTTACATTAGTTTGACTTCAAAAGTAGTTCCGACACTGCTTAATTTCATTTTTTTTAATGGAGCTATGTATTTTTTTTTTTTTTCAGGCAATTAAAACTCGCAAATATTCACGAAAAAATTAGAACTCGCCAATGTTCACGAAAAAAGTAGAACTCGCAAATGTTCACGAAAAAAGTAGAACTCGCAAATGTTCACGAAGAAATTAGAACTCGCAAATGTTCACCAAAAAAAAAAATAATAATAATATTGAAATAATACTGAATTATTACAAAGAAACAATCTGAGATTGATCGATAAAAATGGCAATGTTTGGCTGATACTAAAACAAGTTACACTAAATCCTCTTCACACAAGACTGCCCTGAATCGCTCAGCCGGGGCTTTATGTCTTCAAGAAATAATAACAATTCCTTTTATAAAAAAGATACATGTATACTTAAGACCTGCATTCTGACTGTTTCGATGTTTTTTTTTTTTTTAGAGTTTAACTCCGTTTTAAAAGCTTAAGTCATATCACGTCGGTCAGTGCACATATGCATGTGTTTCCTGGCTTTCTCACATAGGTCAGTACCGACACAAGTTTCTTTGCAAGCCACTGACTACTTTTCTCACATGCATGAGAGAGAGAGAGAGAGAGAGAGAGAGAGAGCGAGCCGAAAATTCGCCGGAATAAAAAGTTTGCCTTAACTCATAACCACACGAGAAAAATGTAGACTTGTCCGAATTGAAAGCATTTGCAACCCTAAATATGAATGTGGCTCAGATGATAGAATTTGTCTTTGAAAGGGTAAAAAATATTGTGTGAAAAGGAGAAAATGCTACAAACCTGCATTTTCTACTTTCCCTACAATGTTTTCTAAAGGCCTCGTCTTCATGGTCGTTTAAACTCGGGATTGTGTGGTAAAGGCTTAAGCAGGTATTGAACCTGCAACCATGAGGTTACAAGTCAGATACGCTAACCACTGAGCTACCCGGCTGGGCCTGATTGTTTCGAGAACACTTCAAGAACAATATTCCTCCTAAAAAATGCTCACGAACTGTCTTTCATTTCCCTGCCTTAATTTCATTTAATGGTCTGCAATCAGATCTGAGTCATACTCTGTGAAAAGACGGTTTAATACATCTGCACATTCCACGGAGTCTGACCTGGGTCGAAACCTCTTTTCTTTTAGTAAATTTTCTTCATATCCAGGGACCATTTTACCTCAGGATTTAGTCGGTTGTTAAACAAAGTGAATTCTAGGGATCCATGATAGTTGTGTGATAATTTGCTTGGTATCAAGCATCACGGAGACGCAATTAACCCCCTTTTACCAGAGCATGGCTATATGTTTGTTCAGCTAAATAATTTATTGATGTCTGGTGGCACTAATATACCAACACTTACCTGAGCAAATAAGTCCGATTTTAGAAAAATCGAAAATAGGACAGAAGAGAATATTTACTTTGTCTGACACCATTTTACACTGTAAAAATGTGTTATAGTTTGCCTATCGTTATGTAACAATTATGGATTTTATGTAACAATTATGGATTATGATAATCCATAATTGTTACATAACGATTGGCGAACTATAACACCTTTTTACAGTACGTTTATCCGTTTTTTCTGTAATGTACAAGGGAGCGATTGTCAAATTAGGATTTTGTCCATAAGGGCACTGTCTACTTGGGCTAATGTCCACATCCTATTGTCAACACAGTGAGATAGTGAGAGACGGAAAAAAGAATGGAAGCATGTCAAAACAGATAAAAGAAGAACCAGAAGAAATGTGTTCTTCATGATATAAAAAAAAAATCATCGATTCGCCGAAGAAGATGGTTCGCAACACCACACCTCACTTCAGTAGGGTCCTGTCCAATTAACCGTCACCTATATCCTCGTTCCAGGAGCTAAAATTGAGCAACATTCTCCTGCTAAGTAAGTCAAACCAAACTTTCTAGGGGATAATGAAACCCATAATATTGCGATTTCAAGGGTATGGGGGGGGGGGCAGACAATATCTCCTTATTGGACAGAGTAGATCCAAGATCAGACTGCACGTTCTGTGCAGTCTGATCTTGATCTACACTGTCTGCAAAAGGTCCTTGAGTCGCGCCTAGCAGCCTAAGAGTTAAAGCATCTTCGTGATGCATAATATCAAGCTAGTCATCAAAAACGTTTGGACCCATAAAATCCATTTTACCTAACGATGGACTGAATCATAGGGAAGACATGCAGTAAATTTATATAAAGAAAGTTTTGAGCCATGTCAACCTGCGCGGACCGCACAGGTTGACATTGGTAAAGACTTTTAGCAGATGCATTAAACCCCTTTTCACAGAACATAACTAAAGTTTCTTTTTCCTGCTCAGATTACTCTTGTGTTTACCTGAGGGATGTTTTACATACATCTGCCAATCTTTTCTCTTATTCTCGACATTTTCATCATTTTGATTAAAACTGCCAGAACCTATAAACTAAAACGAGTCATAGGACTAGATTCCAAGTTACACCACTTTGAATATACCCCTACTAACCGAAATCCCATCATTGTAGCAAGATTTGTTATTTTATTCATGCTTTCAGATGGCCCAGTCTAAAGTTCTTTTATTCAGTTAAAGATTCAAAAACATATGAACCATTGTTATGTAATAGGATATACATGTAACCTATTTTCATTATCACTCTGAATACAGAATATTCTAGATACATAAAGAACATTCATTGGTTTTCCATTGTGGTTAGTTTTAGAAACAGGATTGTTAGTAAACAAGTTGTTTATCAATCCATGTCTATAAATAGCTTGTTGTCATTGTTCTAGAAAAGACTAATCTAGAATTTTCCAAGCTGATATAAATAGGAGAGACTTACTTGGTGATTTGGATTTTGAACTTAGACTTGTGGCTTGGAGGATACAGAATTAGTGAAATGTGTTGGATTTAATTTGGAATATACATCTGAAGTTGGAATTATCTTTTTATTAAACAGGTTGCTCATATCTATCTGCAAGTTAAAACTATTGTTAATTTAGGTTTTAGGAACCAGAAATTTCATACTTTTTGTAGTCTAAACTTAATTCTTAATTTTGAGAGACTTATTCTATTTCTTGTTCTAAGATTAAAAATTGTCAAAATTGAACTTAGACTTGTGGCAGATGACCTATAGTGTTTAATGCCCAACTCGTGCATCACTTGTTGGAAAATGCCAGACATAAAATTTGACCCTTGATCAGATTGAACAGATTGAACAGCTGTAGGAAGTCCTACAAAAGTGAAAAATTTCACTAAAGCTTTGAAAATTGTTTTAGATTTCATATTTCTTAAAGGTATTGCTTCAGGAAAACGGGCGAAAGCACATATAATAGTCAAAAGGTACTCATTACCAGCCTTAGTTTTTGGCGATGGACCTACACAATCAATTATAATCCTGCTAAAAAGTTTCATCAAATGCAGGGATCGGCTGTAGTTTAGCCTTAGGTATGACCTGGTTGGGTTTGCCTACCATTTGACAAGTATGACAAGATCTACAATAATCTGATACATCTGCTTTTAGACCAGGCCAATAAAAATGATTTAGAATTTTATGATAGGTTTTATTGATACTTAAGTGACCTGACATAGGTGTTTCATGAGCTAAGCTTAATATATCTAATGTATAAGATTTAGGAACGACGACTTGATGATTGACAGACCGCTCATCATCAACAGAGACTTCAGGAGGGCGCCACTTTCTCATTAGTATTCCATTTTTTATATAAAAACAGACAGGTTCCTGTAAAAGATCAGTTTCACTGACAGCTTTTTGAAATAAAGATGCAAGTTCTGGATTATTGTGTTGGTCTTCACTTAGTTTTGACCTTGACCTTGTATCATGGCCTTCATTAACTAAGGGTGAAGATATAAAATCAAATTCTGATGAATTATGTTTAGAATTTGTCTGACTTTCAGACAGGTTTTGTGAAATAGACCTCTTAATTTCATTTTTAAATAAATGACCCAACAAAGAATCAGATAAGTCAATATCAGACTGATTTTCAGTCAAAATGGTTTTCTTTGCCATAGCTCTAGTAACTGCACATGACGGGTAAAGGTCAGGAATTTCTTCCTCAATCGGATCGGGTGATTAATCCAAGCAAGGTATGTCAGTTACAAGTGGATTAACAATTACCTTATCTCCGGCTAAATCATTGCCTAATAACAAATGAACACCTTTAAAAGGTAAATTTTGTGTAATACCAACAGTCACTGGACCATTAATTAAGTCTGAAGACAAATAAATGTTATGAAGCGGAACATTAACAAATCCACATTTTACACCCTGAATAAGGACACTTGTCCCAGAAGAAGTCTTCTCAGAAAAAGGCAGGGCAAGCAGCTTCTTCGAAAGTTTAAACTTCTTTCTCATCTAAGAAAGTGTTTATATCTGAATTAATGTACCTTTTAAATTCTTCAACTAACAGTCTAAATTTTCCATGATCTGAATCTATTTTCTTTGAATGGCACCACCTATCAAAAAATTGTTCTTTAGTTCTAGCAAATTCAACATGGGTTTGACCATTTTCTTTCCTGCAATTCCTAGATTTTTGTCTATATGCTTCAGGTACGAATCCATAAACCTTTAGTATCAATTCTTTAACACCTCAGACTTGTTCCACCATTTCGAGAACAGATAGTTAATAAATACTTTTCACATTTGAAAGATTTGCCGAAAATTTGAAGTGGCCAAAAGAACACTGGACCTTACTCTTGCAAAGCGTTGTAAATGGAAAGGCTCGTGATATTTTATCTCAACTAAGTAATGAACAGTTTTCTAATTATGATAATGTTAAGGAATTAATTCTAAAGGCCTATGAATTGGTACCTGAAGCATATAGACATAAATTTAGAACTGCAGAAAAGAAAATGGTCAAACCCATGTTGAATTTGCTAGAACTAAAGAACAATTTTTTGATAGATGGTGCCATTCAAAGAAAATAGGTTCAGATCATGGAAAATTTAGACAACTACTGTTAGTTGAAGAATTTAAAAAGTGCATTAATTCAGATATAAAAACTTTCTTAGACGAGAAAGAAGTTGATACTTTAGAAGAAGCTGCTTGCTTAGCAGACAACTTTGCCTTGACCGATAAGGTCTCTTTTATAAACAAATCAAACCCTCGAAAACCTTTTTATTCATGTACCGGTCCTAAACCAAATTTTAATCAAAATAATGACAATTCCAATCAGAATAGTCCCAAACCCAAGTCTCCTTATGAAGCCAAAGATCAAAATCCCTTATCTCGACCCACTTGTAATTATTGCAAGAATCAGGCCATATTATTCCTGAATGTTCTGTTTTAAAAAGAAAACGCAGTTACTAGAGCTATGGCAAAGAAAGCCATTTTGACTGAAAATCAGTCTGATATTGACTTATCTGATTCTTTGTTGGGTCATTTATTTAAAAATGCACTTAAGAGGTCTATTTCACAAAACCCGTCTGAAAGTCAGACAAATTCTAAACATAATTCATCAGAATTTGATTATATATCTTCACCTTTACTTAATAAAGGCCATGATACAAGGTCAAGGTCAAAACTAAGTGAAGACCAACACAATGATCCAGAAATAGCACCTTTATTTCAAAAAGCTGTCAGTGAAACTGATCTTTCACAGGAACCTGTCTGTTTTTATATTAAAAAATGGAATACTAATGAGAAAGTGGCGCCCTCCTGAAGTCTCTGTTGATGATGAGTGGTCTGTCAATCATCAAGTCGTCGTTCCTAAATCTTATACATTAGAAATATTAAGCTTAGCTCATGAAACACCTATGTCAGGTCATTTAGGTATCAATAAAACCTATCACAAAATTCTTAATCATTTTATTGGCCTGGTCTAAAAACAGATGTACCAGATTATTGTAGATCTTGTCATACTTGTCAAATGGTAGGCAAACCCAACCAGGTCATACCTAAGGCTAAACTACAGCCGATCCCTGCATTTGATGAACCTTTTAGCAGGATTATAATTGATTGTGTAAATCCATCGCCAAAAAACTAAGGCTGGTAATGAGTACCTTTTGACTATTATGTGTGCTTCCACCCGTTTTCCTGAAGCAATACCTTTAAGAAATATAAAATCTAAAACAATTGTCAAAGCTTTAGTGAAGTTTTTCACTTTTGTAGGACTTCCTAAATCTGTTCAATCTGATCAAGGATCAAATTTTATGTCTGGCATTTTCCAACAAGTGGTGCACGAGTTGGGAAGTAAACAATATAAGTCATCTACATATCACCCTAAAAGCCAAGGTGCCCTTGAACGGTTACACCAGACTTTAAAAAATATGATAAGGTCATATTGCTTTGACACACGAAAGGATTGGGATGAAGGGATACATCTTTTACTCTTTGCAGTAAGGGAGTCTGTACAGGAATCTCTTGGTGTCAGTCCCTTTGAGCTTGGTTTTGGCCACAAAGTTCCTGGACCTTTAAATCTTTTAAAAGAAACATTTCTTTCACAAGAAGACTCTCCTTTAAATTTACTCCAGTATGTATCTGACTTTAGAAACAGATTATTCAAAGCTTGTGAGGTTGCAAAATCAAACTTAAAGAAAATTCAATGTAAAATGAAAGAAAGATATGACAAGAATACTAAAGAAAGAAATTGTAAACCTGGAGATAAAGTTTTAGCTCTTCTACCAATTCCTGGTAGGCCTCTACAAGCAAGATATTTTTCTGTAGAGAAAAAGGTCAGTGACTTAAATTATGTGATAACAACTCTAGACAGGCGAAAGCAAAAGCAATTATGTCATATTAATATGTTAAAAGAATATGTTGATAGGGATAAGTCAAATGTTTCACCAATAAATGTAGTTTCCTCAGTCCCTCAAAATCAAAATCACATTAACCATGAAGACATAAATTGTGAAGAAATAAACTTTGACAAGTCTAACCCTATTTGTTCAAAACTTCAAAATTCTGACATTTTAAGAAATTTAGATCAAAAACTTTCGCATTTAGATAATAATCAAAAAGATGAATTAAAAAAGTTAATTTCTGAATATGAGCACCTGTTCCCTGAATGAAGTTTGAATGAAATTTTGACAACTCTTAATCTTAGAACAAGAAATAGAATAAGTCCCTCAAAATTAAGAATTAAGTTTAGACTACAAAAAGTATGAAATTTCTGGTTCCTAAAACCTAAATTAACAATAGTTTTAACTTGCAGATAGATATGTGCAACCTGTTTAATAAAAAGATAATTCCAACTTACAGATGTATATTCCAAATTAAATCCAACACATTTCACTAATTCTGTATCCTCCAAGCCACAAGTTCAAAATCCAAATCACCAAGTAAGTTTCTCCTATTTATATCAGCTTGGAAAATTCTAGATTAGTCTTTTCTAGAAAGATGATAACAAGCTATTTATAGACATGGATTGATAAACAACTTGTTTACTAACAATCCTATTTCTAAAAATAACCACAATGAAAAACTAATGAACGTTCTGTATGTATCTAGAATATTCTGTATTCAGAGTGATAATGAAAACAGGTTACATGTATATCCTATTACATAACAACCATGCTCCGGCAAAAGGGGGTTAAATGCATCTCTGTGACGCATGATACCAAGCGACTCGTCATATATGAATGGATCTATAAAATCCGTTTTGTCTAATAACCGACTGGTTCATGAGGGAGAATCGTCCTTAGACATACAGAAAATTGACCAATGGCAATAAGTTTCCACTGGAGACTGCGCATGCTGACATGAATCAATACCTTTTGCAGATGCATTAAGCACCCTCTTCACAGACCATGGCTCATATTCAAAAGTATTACATACAGGGTGATTCATAATATATGATACAGTTTCAATCCGTAATACTTTTTTTTCTGCTAGCACATACTTTGTTATAATTTATATCACAATACTCTACAATATTTACAGTTTTGTTTCATATGCAATGTTAAGCATTTTTAATACTTACATGTTAAGTCAAATAGGGCAAACTTTTTCACAACATTTACATGATATACTATATGACGTCCATTCTGGACCATAGTGACGTCAAGCCTTTTTTAATGAAAGTTTACTATCACCGATGAACACATTTCTGGCGTTATTTTTCAAACTTCTCTACAAAAAGCTTGTTGCAACTCTCTAATAATATTTGGTTTATGTTACTTAACATTTTTTTTTAAAGTGTCTCAACATGAAAAAGTCCAAAGGACTAAGGTCCAGGGAATGAGGGGGGCCAAATATTGTCAGTTCTGAAGGAGATGAAGTTCTCCCGAAAGTTTCATGAAGCCACGCCAATACTGAATATGCTGTATGGGGTGCTGCTCCATCCTACTGGAACCAAATGTCTTTGATCTTTTTTCTCTATAAAGCTTGCAAAAACTTGTTTTTCAGCAATGTCAGGCAAAGTTCCCTCTTTCCCCGGACCATAGTCCTTTGAACTTTTTCTTGTTAGGGCACTTGAAAGAAAATGTATATTTACATAAACCAAACACTGTTGGAGAGTTGAAACAAGCTTTTTGTAGAGAGATGAGAAAAAAATGCCAGAAATGTATTCATCGGTGATAGCAAACTTTTATCAAAAGAGGCTTGACGTCACAATAGTCCAGATGGACGTCATATAGCATATCATGTAAATTTCGTGAAAAAGTTTGACCTGTTTTATTTAACATGTAAGTTTTAAAAATACTTAACATTGTATACGAAACAAAATTGTAATTATTGTAGAGTATTGTGATATAAATTATAACAAGGTATGTGCTAGCAGAAAAAAAGTATTTAGGAATGAAACTGTATCAGATATTATGAATCACCCTGTATACTCTCCCTCTTTGACGAAATAGGTAGGCACTACTGTAAAGAAAGATACCAACACGTTGTTTACTTCAGTTGAAAAAGCTTTAGTTAAAAGAATTATTTCAGAAACCCATCTTAACGTTTATTTCGAGGCAAGACCCGAAATATGGTAATGAGGTGTGCGACAATTTGCACACTGCAGGAATGTCTTAAACAGCTTATAACAAAACAGAACATACATTTACCCCAAAATATCTCCGTTGCTCGATTAGATGCTGCTTGTTAACACCATGTTCGATATTCTGTTTACTTCCTACAATGCGCACGCATCTTTCCTCCTCCTCTTCTATTTTGTCATAAGATATTTTTACGACGAAATTTCCAGAATTCGACTTATCAGTTTGCTATAACTGATTTCTTTGATTTTGTCCACTTCATCTGAATGATTTTTTACCGTTCTTTAGAAGTAAGAAAAAATGAAGAGGACGTGGGGCTTTAATCTAAGATATTGACAGCGAATAAAAGATGGATGGCGACCTGCTCGTTACTAATATTTCATTCGAATAAATGCTGTTAATATTTTTCAAAGAGGGGCGGTGGGGTTGGGGTAACAAATCAAATACAAAATATGTAGCAAGAGAATTAGAACACTTTTCTTACGTGCATAATTGCCCAATTCAGTCAATTTTAAACGGAAGGCTACCCAATACGACATTCAAACTTATGTTTCGTAATTCTTCCTCGTTTTCAAAAATTCTCAATCCAAGACGTTCCAGCACACTGCGACAATGTTTTGTAGTGGACTGGATTATTTTCCACTCTAAGCTAGATCTGTAAGAATCTGGATGAAAACCTTTTTTTCTAGGTTTACCGTTTTGAGCCAATGTTTGCAGCAAGTGTTCCGCCGACTTTGTCATCTCCATGTTAAGAAATGAGTACAAGTTTGTAGCCAATCTACGCGGGTCATGAAAATCTTCATATTGTATTATTTTTACTCTCTCTGGATACAATGTTTTAAGTTTTTCGATATCTTCAATATCTTTAGACATTCTCTTACATAAAATTTGACTGTCGGATTCAGTCGTATCGTCTTTTTGGTAGTACCAATCAGTTTCATGCCTGCTGTAAATGACCGCTCTTGGATCACGGAAAATCTGTACCAGTTTTAGCCGTTCATGCTGTTCGAGTAGAAATTTAGCATGCGCTGTTTCTAGCCTGAGAGCTTTTAATACCTTGTGTTTTGCCTTTACACATCTTTGCATTACAATATCGAAACAGGCTTTCGCAGGGTGAGGCTTGTGAGACTTTCTTGGACCTGACAGCATACGCATACACTCCTGAAAGGCAAGACCGGTCGGGCCTAAAATAGAATAACAAATATTCGGCACGCTCTGGTTTAAATTGATAAATTGAATGGTATTTTACGCCGCTTTCAACATTATTTCAGTCATATTAAGGTGACATCTCTCTCTCTCTCTCTCTCTCTCTCCTTTTTTTTTTTTTTTTTTTTCTTTATTACCAGAGGGTAGCTGTCAATGAGGGGGTGCCGTTAAACCATTAAATGGTTGCGTTTTTATTGTTTCTATCGGAGGTTTAACGCCGTTTCAATAGCTTAGGTCATAATCACGGCGGTCAGTGCAGTTATGCATGTGTTTCCTGGCTATCTCACATCAGCACAGACAAACCTTCTTTACAAGCCTACTTTTCTCACAAGCATCAGCGGTGAGAGGCAAAAATATCGCCAGAAAGAACGTTTTCCTCAACTGGGTATCGAACCTGCAACGACCGTGTCAGATACGCTAAAAAAATTGAGCTAAACGATCGGACTTAAATGAATGCAGGTATGAAGAAAAAATAATAGGGGTTATACCCTCTCTCTGTCTCTGTCTCTCTCTCTCTCTCTCTCTCTCTCTCTCTCTATTACCTCAGCAGGTAAAATGCCGTCGCTAGAAAGAGAATATCTACCTGCAGCAGCTGGCACCCTCTGCATCTTTCCATATCGCTCCCAGTGCTGAGTGAGATTGTCACATTTGTAGACATCGAGAAAAAACTGCAGAGTTTTATCAATAGAAAGCGTTGTGTTTCCCGATCTGAAACATCAATGATCAAAATGTCAGAATCGAGAGAGTTTAGTATAAGTTGTTAAAACTTGTTTCTCAATCGATGTAAATAAACATGTTTAAACTAAACTATTTAAAACTTGTCCGATATGTCATCAAAACAAAGATTCCGATCAAGTTATATGAGTATCAGACTAAAAAGTAGCTGGAGGCTACCAAAAAGGATTTTCCTAGATTTGCCCTTGTAACCTACTTTTTGGCCCAACGTGATCCACTTCCAAATTTGTCTTTGAAATTGTCAAGAAAACCATTCTGACCAAGTTTCTCGAGTATTAGACTGAAAATGTGGCATCTAGAATGGCAACAAGGTTTATCTTAGATTTGCCCAGTGACCTTTTTTTTTTTTACTAAAAGTGACCCAATTTGAAACTTGTCCGAGATATTTATCAAGGCAAACAATTTGACCAAGTTTTATGAGCACCAGACTGAAATTGTGGCCTCTAGATGTACGCAAGGTTTTTTGCCTACTTTTCGACCCGACATGACCAAATTTCGGCCTAGTCCGAGATATCATCAACAATTGCAAATTGTATGTAGTCTAATGTTAGAGGTAGGTATCTGCACAGACAATACCTTTTACCTCTGCTCCAATGATAAATTGAGTAACATAGTTTAGTGAAAAGGGTGATATCTAACACATTCCTTATTTTACCCCATTTGTTTAGTAACAATTCGGAGAGCAATATGACGGGAAAAGTTGGACATTGAATACTTTATTCCTTTCAACATTTGCTGCTGTTGTTTAAAAACTACAAAAAGTAAATTCTTATTTGGAAAAAAGAGGTGCATTACCTAGAAATTCATAATCTATATTTCATTTATAACTCTGGCACTGCGTAACCTTAAAAAGGGAATTATAGCAATTTAATCGCGATATTTACATCATTGGAATACACAATCAGAACAACCGTATAGTTTTCTGTTATGATCACATAGAGCACCTTTGAAATACATGTACATGTAGTGCGATGTATTTTGACTGCCCAACAGATTCATCAAGAGAAGTGTTTCTAAAGTTTGTATATAGAAGAACATTCATACAGGAAGAGAAATATCACAAGTCACAAGGGCAGACATCGTTTAAAGGTTCATGAATGAAAACATATTAAAGGCAACATTTAGTCATTTTGTAGAGAGTGTAAGTTAGACTGTCCAGAGCATACTGTCCTAATCCCTAATCTACACTGTCCAATGTTTTGTTGTAGACATAGTCTTATTTCTAACACTGCCATAATGAATTTGAATGCATTGCACATGAATGCAGCCTAGCATATATACAACAAAACCATTCAAACATTATTATTGCCATTGATTCAGGCACACTCTTATTTCACCTATATACCAAACGATAACATTTTAGAATGACCCACGGTAAAAGTAATTCCTACAAATTAAGGGTTGCCCAATTGATGAAATTTGTCCTTGATAGGGTAAAAGACGTTGTGGGAAAAGAAGAAAATGTTACTTATCAGCATTTTCTCCTTTTCCAAAATATTTTCAAAAGCCTTCTTCTCCAGGGTCGTTTTACGTTGGGAATGTGGGGTAATGAGTGTTGTAATGAATGTATTTTCTTCTGGCTATTGAATTTCAGAATAGCCCTTGCATGAGAATTTCTCATGTTTCCAGGCATAAACATATCGTTCTATGCAAGACCGTTCATCGTTTCTTTTGCCACAATATTTGAATAAGAAGTGATAGTTGATACTAATTATCACCCGCAACAGCAGAAGAAGAAATAGAAAAATTCATAGACCATGATACATCAGCCACATATTCTGTGTTTTCTGGTATTTGTTTATTTTCACAAGTTACTTTTTCAGATATCCCCTTTTACCGTTACATTTTTAGATTCCTGAAAAATATTTTGAGCGGAAAAAGGCAACATATGCACATATAACCCTTTTACCATGCAATGTAAACTCAATTTGCAGATATCACATAATACCTTTGGTCATATCTCTAAAAGTATTGATTTTACAGCCTAGATATTTTTACACATATATACAAATAATATTTGTTTTTATGCAAAAAAGTGAATTTTGGCCAAAAGTGCAGATACCCCCTTTTACCTGTAACCCCTTGCAATACTATCACAACAGCTCACATTTAGAACTTATTTGCTCAGGCGTGCTAAAAGGCTTGAACTTCATTTTGTTTGTTTTTGTAATGATGAGCTAAAGTTTCATCGTGTGCCACACCTAAAGCCGTGAAAATTCTCTTTTACAGGAAACTACAGTAAATTACGTGTAACTCTACAAACAAACTTGTCCGACACAATATAGTCCCATACATCTGAGCCATGCTCTGTGAGGTGAGGGGCTTAAGGCATCTGCAAAAAGTACCGATCCATGTCAGCCTACGCAGTCCGCTGGAAACTTTTTAAAACTCATTGGTATGGCTAAACTTATTGCATGTCTTAAAACCATAAAAACGGGTTTTCATATAGAGCCATAAGTATCTGATGACTTGCTTGGCATCATGCATTACTGATATAAATAAACCCTGTTTTGCCAGAGCCTGGCTCCTATCTAATAATTTACATTAACGATTAGAAAACAAGCAATGGACAGACTTATTACATTGTTTTACATCCAGGTTTGCTATAGTTGCACATCAGATGGTCGCCTGACAGAAAGTACCATTTGTGAGTGGTCCACATAGGCTCATACCAATAAAATGTGTCTTTTCTCCAGCCGAGCACCTTACCGACAAAGGAAGAACCACTGCGCATGTATGTCAATATCAACACATCACTTGGATCTGACGAAAAAAAAAAAACACAGCAATGTTTCATGACCGAGCTCGGTTTCACGAAAAAGCTTAAGCCTCTTATTTTGCTCAAATCTGCTAACATACTCTTTTTCCTTCTTAAGTTCGTTATTTGATACGCATTCACAAAAATTAAGGGAAAATGTGTTCTTAAGTTTTTTATTCTTAGCCAATGAATCCGTAGGTTTTCATCACTGTGGCTTTTAAACACGTACAATGAGACCATACGGCAGACGTTTTGATCCTTTACGCTTCTTTTCCTACCTAAATGCTTTCTACTTTTTCAAAGGCATAGTGATTCCTTTACGCTTCTTTTCGAACCTCAATGCTTTCTACTTATTCAAAGGGAAAGTGATTCCTTTGGGCTTCTTTTCCAATCTCAATGCTTTCTACTTGTTCAAAGGCAGGTCGCATCACTGAACAACATTCAATTGGTCGTTTGCAAACGCTTTAAGTATGGAAGATTACATGCTCTGTGACACGGGTTTTACGGCATTTGCAAAAAGTACCGACTCAGGTCTGCTTGCGCAGGCTAACCTGTATCGAAACTTGTTGTTATTGGTCGATTTTCTTCATGTCAAAGGATCATTCTTCAACCTCATGACCAAGTCGGTTGTTAGACAAAATAAATTTTATGGATCCATGATTATAACATAATGACTTGCTTGTTATGATGCATCAAGGAGATACATTAAACCCCTTTTTTTGCCAGGGCTTGGTTCAAATTACTGATCTCGGGTAATCAGAAACAGACGGTGCCAAGCTTTCGATTAGGTTTTGCGAAGGGTTAGGGACACTGTATTGTTAACCCTGAGACTGCTATGCACGATTTGAGGCTGTTTTCCAGACAGTGTAGCTCAACCATTGTTAGTTTCATTCTTGCTCGATAATCTTTTCGATACTCTATTGAGGCGAACTTTCTTTACGGCGTTTTTTCGCCTCTCACCTCTGACGCATGTGGGAAAAGTAGTTATTGACTTGGAAAGAAAGTTGTGTCATTGCTGTCGTGAAAAAGCCAGAAAAGTAGCCATTGACTTGAAAAGAAAGTTGTGTCAGTGCTGGTGTGAAAAAGCCAGAAAACCTACATGCGTAGGTGCACTGACTGGCGTGATATGACCTAAGCTGTTAAAATGGCAACTCCTATACAATCAATCAATCAATCAATTGCTCTAATTCCAGATTAAGAAAGTAACACAACTTCTGATTGGCTAAATCATTTTATTCAAGCAATCAGAAGTCGAGTTACTTTCAAATTTAGAAAGTTCTTGATAGACTAAAATTGTTATTGAGAATGGTTGGTGACTACTGAACCAGATTTACAGAATGTGCAGTGGCAGTAAAGGGAGGTAGAGTAGCTACGTTTTTGATTAAAAAGGAAGCTAGTCTACCTACCCTGAGTGGGAGCTCTAAAACGTAGCTAGTCAGCCTACCCTGAGAGCAAAATTTGAAAATCATTCGGATTCCTCGGATTTGTGCCAGTTTGCGCCGGGTATAGAAGCGGGAAATCAGCTTTCAAGGTAAAAGTCTGGTTCTTAGAGGGAATCAGATATCCGTCTGGTACAAATCGGGGAAGGTACGAATCAGCCTCGGAACGGATTGCTGTCATCGGAAAGTCTTTTTCAGTTTTTTTTGCTGGTGTAGCTAGATTGGACTCCTTGGAAGGGAAGCCGAGGCTAGTTTTCCTGGGGAAAATTGGTGTTGGACTAAGTCTTTTTTTTTTTGTAAATTTGGGGGGATTTTTTTAGGCAAAAATGTTGTTTGACTTAGTACTATTTCAGTATTTTATGGATAAAATGTCGTTGGACTTAGACTTTTTGCAGTAATTTTACTCTTCGCGGAAGTAGTAGCCAGACAGCTCTCCCAAGAGTGTAGCCAGAGAGCTCTACCATCAAATTCCCCTCCCTGAGAGGGGTTTTGTACCTAGAATGGGCTCCTTCGAAGGGAAACTGGGGGTAGTTTCTTGTTATCACAGGCAAAAATAGCATTGGACTTAGACAATTTTTGTTTTGTTCGGGAAAACGGAGGCTAGTTATGAGCAAAATGTCGTTGGACTTAGACAATTTTTCAGTGTTTTTGCTGTTCAGGGAAGCTGAGGATAGCTTCCTTGGGTAAAATTGGCGTTGGACTTAGTTTTTTAGGTGTGTTTTGGAAGGATTTGATTTTCTCAGGCAAAGTCGAGCATTGGACTTAAGACTTGATTTTTTTTTTACTTTTTGACAATTTGAAGAAAGATTGCTCCTTCTTGGTAGTGGATTAGCCATGAAACAGGCTGCTTTTGTTTGCATGCTGTCAAAACAATAGCCAAAATTTGCTCCGTAGACTGGACATGGCCCGACTCTTCTCGTTATTGTCATCTTGGCCCCGTTGTGATTAACCTGTCTTCTGAACTCAACACACAATAAGATAACATCCGGCATTTTTTCTGTATATAGATCTAACAATTATTCACCGAGATTTCGTCCAGCCGTCTTCTGATCTGCTCTTCGCTAATTCTTTCTATGGTTCTCTGTAACTCCAACAACTGCTCGCCGGCATCTATGAAGGTATACAGAGCTTCGGCTAGTTGTCTGTTGATGTGTACCATGTTTTTTTTTTTTTTGTTAAGGTGAAACACGTCTGAACGGCTCGAAAGGTGAATGATGAATGAGTTCTCTACCGTTGCCGATACCTTTGCGGGGTTGGTTGGTTCGCAACGTTGCATGACAAACCAGCACTGATTGGTTGAAGAGTATTTATTCTGACGTCATTTCTATATTCTACTTCCCGCGTAACGTTTTACGCTAATATATAGAGGATATTTGTTTTTTACGGTGAAAGATCGAACTTTATTTCATCTCGATGTTCACGAGATGAAATAAATTTCGATCTTTCACCGTAAAAAACAAATATTCTATTTATTTCATGCTTTTAACCCTTTCTGGGAGGAACTTTATCAAAATCCAGTACAGGTCTTTTCAGTTATTCCCCGTGGCGTACCCCCTCCGCATAGCAACGCATTACAATATTACGTCAAGCGCGAGGAATGTAAGGTAAATGACGTCATATTTCCATCTGGTTGTGAGTCACGCGCATTTTACCTAGGTAACTAGAATATAAAAATCGGTATTTTCACTGGTCGTAACCATGAAATATCGAAAAATATTTCACCGATATTTCTCGATAACCTACCGGAAAGCATGAAATAACCATATATTCCTAGTGATCAATATTGATGAACTTTAGAAAAATAAGAATGACCTGAATCCCTGAATATATCGAGATGACTTTTTTCTACAATATAAATGTAATGAGACTATTTCAGATCTAACCCTTTGCTTTTTGAAAGAAAAGTATAGTCTTTTGAGTGACCTTCAAAGAGAAAATGTTAATTTGAAGAAAGAGTGATCTTTCTTCAAATTGTCAAATAGTAAAACAAAAAGAGAAAAGGTAGATCTCCAACTTCATTTTACATGTTCAACCTTGTCAAACGAAAAAAGACATGAAGAGAGAACTGTAAACAATTAAAGGAACATTTTTAAAACATGAACATTTTTTTTCCATCAAAACAATATTTTACGTAGATCTAGTCATTCTTTACTTCGTCATTTTTTCCTCAGTGTTTTTCTTTTTTTTTCTTAGGAAAATCAGATTCGCTGTCACATTTACGTTTTCTTTTTTTTTTACATTTCATTGTTCTTCAAAACAATGTCTGGGCGGATCTTTTAATTATGTACAAAAGAAACAGTCCTTTTTTCTCACTTTATCTTTTGTACGCTGCTTTGCTTGTTTTCCTCCCTGGATGAAACAACCCGTTGTTCAGAAGACTCACTGTTTTTCGGATCTTTTCGTCGCTTATAGATGTTGTGTTAAACTACATATTTTCAGTTTGTGTTTAAATCGATGATGATGTAGCCGTAGTCGTTTTTGTTTTACAACTGCCTTTTTCCCATCCACATTTTTAACAATTACTATTATATTCGTTGCAGGATGATTTCAGTGAACCAAGAAAAACACATGCTGCAATTTAATTGTCTCTCCGAAGCTTGGTGAAATTTCGACATCATGGGTAAATGGATCCACATAGACAAAAACGTATGTTGCCAGCTTTTTGTATTTGTTTTGGACAATATCTGGCCCAGTGTCCTATTTCGTAACACATAAAACAAAAATTTGGTCTCTTGACACTCATCCCATATCGATTTTTGATCAGTTCTCGCTCCATATCTCTACAGCTTACAATACAATCATTATCTTTTCTCCCGGACGTTGTTGCGAGAAAAAGGATCCCACGAAGCATCCAATATGATACATGCGAAAGGTTTGTGAAATGTACCTTAGACTCGTGGATGTATGGGTTAATATACTAATACAGTCTCCTTCCTCTGTGTGATATAAAGCTTTGTAGGTTAAACTCGCTCATTGTCTTTTTTTTTACTAGCTGAACTGTTTAAAGTCGGTCAGATGAATGATACAGTCTTCATAGCTGTCATCTCTCTTTATACACTATCAGGCTTAAAGGACATATATAAATTCAAGCCTACCAGTTTACTAAATCACTGTTATTGAATTGTGGTCAAACGATTAATCATGTTACATCTACCAATAGAACTACGTGTAATAAGATGTTTTATTCGAAACGTGTTTTTGTTTAAATAAACAAACAAACAAAAACTTTGTTAAAATGTCAGACATTTCATTGTAGAAACGATCTTTCTAAAAAAAAAGGATAAAATCTGTTTTACTGTTAATTATATTGCCATTTTATCATTAACTTTTCAAGAGATTTCTTTTTTGTAAAACACTTTTTGAAGTTGACAAAAACTTGAAGTTAAAGGGCTGTTTGTGAAGCAAGAACAAACTTTATTCAACATTCTTGTAATATTTTCATCACAGGACCAAGTGGTTGTGGGGAAAAAAAATTTTCTTCATGAATTAGTTGACTATCGAGAAGACTTCTTCAATACTATTCCCTGAAAAAATTGTTTATAATATCCTTCGCCGCAAAAATTTACTCGACCACGTAATTTAAATTCGCTCCCAGTCGGCCATTTTGAATCAAATAAAAAGTATATCGGCGGAATGGGTTATTGTACTCACATAAATTTTCACGAAATTCTGTCCAATGGTACTGGAGATATTCTCCCGGACACACGGACGGAAGGACGGACGGACGGACAACTATATCTCTCCGCCTTCGGCGGGAGATAAAAATTTAAGAAAAAATCAAACTTTGGTTTAAAAGAATAGGTCATCATCGCAATGCAAGTGTGATTTACATCACTCAAAATATGTTTCAACAATCAAAATCGAGTAAAACTTTTAGTCTCAATTTGAGATATATGATTTCATTTCGGAATTTAAGAGATAAAAATCAAATTTAACCACTCAATTGAGATTGGAACTGATATATCTTATCGCTGGTATACGGAAGAGGATGAAAGAGGTCCCATTGTTTATCCCCCTGCTTCTAAAAAGTCTGGTTCGTTCTTTTTTTAATGAACTACATAACAAAATAACAATCATTTTATCCGTCGATGAGTTAACATGGCCTTACCATACGCATCGAATTCGATTTTTACTGCATAGCAATATTTAAGTCAAGAAACAAAAAAATATGAAGGAGAAGCTGTTTCGAAAGCAGAATTGAAATAGACTTTAAATGATTTACACTGGCAGCGAAAAACATTATTGACAATAAGATAAAATTACGAAAACAAACCACTGCTTACGTGACAAAGCATATGGAAGTTTAGGGGTTAGCAGATCATACCATAGATGAGGTAAGTAAACGTGAAATTATTCTGAAACCTGGAGAGGTAGATTTTTGGGTGATGTTATTATCAGAAGAGATGGTATGGGGCAAATACCGCTTGAAAATTTGGTGATGAAATACAATCTCGAAAACGTGCTTCGCGAAAGAAAATATCTCCACAGAAGAAAAAATATCCGAAGAAGAAAAACGTGGTCTAGGTAGTGCACAGACATAAACATTTTGGTCTGAAAATTTTAATAATATACACGGAATAAAGTGACATTGTAGTAAAATGTACAAGGAATTAGGAGGATTAACAATTAATGAATAAGTGGAAGAATTTTGGAGAAGCAGACAGTCTTGGAAATTTATGGTTTAGCATCTTTTCCATTTGTTCTTTGTTTCAAGTTTAAAAATAGGCATATCAGATATGTGGAGGTGAACTACAACAAGGTTTGTCAACTTTACACACACACACACACACACACACACACACACACACACACACACACACGCACGCACGCACGCACGCACGCACACACAGACACACACAGACACACACACACACACACACACACACACACACACACACACACACACATATATATATATATATATATATATATATATATATATATATTAAAAGAGAAATGACACTACAAATAGTATTTTCAACGTGCTAACCGGTTGCGCTTTCGCTCATCAGGGCAACGCTTTAATGAAACATTGTAACTAACGTCATTTTGACGTCATAGAACAACGGTTAAATACGGTTTAATTTTGGACGAAAAATGTTTATGAAATATTTTTCCTTTGCTACTCTAGCTGAAACGTCGGGTGATTTGCATTTAAAAAATGGAAAAATTGAAAATTTTGGATCTGTTTTACAACAACTATCTAAATGATAACTCAATGGTATTTGTCTTGTTGAAGGGTCCCTAATCTGTTGATTATGTATTGTAATTCTATTCCTAAGTTTATCTCCTGTTTGACCAATATAAAACTCTTGGCAGCCATTGCATACTAAAAGATACAAACAGTTGGAAACTTTACAATCCATATCTCATTTGACAGTAAATGTTTTATCCTTGATTTTGATACATATATACCTGTATTCGTGCTCCTTGTGACGTTACACGTACATTTACACGCTATTGTTCAGACTGAAGGGTTAACCTGTTCGCCTAGTTCTACCTTTTGACATCCTAACCAGATGTAAAAAAAAATGTTGAAGAGTCGGGCAGAGGAGTGGGACAGAAAACAACAAAGGGTAAACAACAGAAGATTGACTAATCAGCTGATACAGACAACAGTTTATTAGACAAAACAAGTATCGATGACATTTCGACAGATATTAAAGAAATTAAAGATAAGTTAAAGAATATGCTTAAAATTACATATAGAAGACTTAATTAGAAAAACAGTAACAGAGGTGGTGAAATCCCTGGAGATAGAATGAAAGGGGATATTAGGCAGCAGATCAAAGAAAAGTGTGAAAAGCTTGAAAATGAAATCAAGTCGCTTGAAAATGAAAACAGTAAACTGAAGGAAGAACTAGAAAACAGAACGATTATCATTGAAAAGAAAACGAAAGAAATGGAAATGAGATTACAGGTAAAATGAGCGTGGGACAAGAAATGCTATGATAATGGGAAATCGCAAGGATCAATATTCTAGAAAAAATAACGTAAAGATACGAAACATTGAAGAAGAGCAATAGGAAAACGAAGACAAACTAAGAAAGCATGCTCAAATCAACAACAACGTCAAAGCAAGAGTTATAAGAAAAAGAAAAGCTATGAGAGAAGCTGGGTATCGAATTGTGAACAATGTGACAGGCTTAAATACCGGTCCTATAAAGAAACTCAACGGCAACGAGAATATAGGCCAGAAACTGCATGGTTCTTCAACGGGTCGGTGTTTGGGAACATTAAAAATGGCAAAAGAATAAAATTTGAACTTTTTGATGATCTATCCCATTTAATTTCAAATCAGATGTAATGTGGGTATATTTGCCACTCTATAGTCCGACAACAACCGCTATAAATCTTGCCATAAGCATTTTTTTATATTGTAAGAAGGGAAGAAAGTTCCATGCAGTGTAATCTTGATTTTCTTTTCTCAAAAGTTAAACATAGTACCAAAAAATTCAAGGCAATCATGAAATGCATACGTACAGTATTCTGTCTAACTCTTTAATTTAATTGTCTTGATTAATTTTTACAAAAATGGATAATGAAGATCTGTATCGGGCTGCATATTTCATGTGGTCCGATTTTGACCTACATTGCCAAAATGAAGATGTATGGCTAAAGGGCTTCAGGGTCGTATAATAATGTTGATTATAGACATTTGGTGACTATTCAGAAATCTCTCACAAGCATGGTGAATCCATAAATGGGTAATGCATATCTGGATCGGGTGCATATTCCATGTGGTCCGTTCTTGACTTGCATTGCAGAAAAGAACAAATATGGCAGAAAGGCTGTAAGTTCGTGATGGAAATGTTGATTTTAGTCATTCATTGTGACCATTCAGAAATTTTTTATAAGTATGGTGGGTAAATAAATGTATTGTGTAGATCTGGATCGGGCTGCGTTTTCCATGTGGTTCAATCTTGACCTGCATTATCAAAAATAACATGTATGACTGAAAGGATGCAAGGTCGTGATGGAAATGTGAATTGTAGTCATTCATTGTGACTATTTAGAAATCTTTTACAAGTATGGTTGATGTATAAATGGGTTGTGTAGATTTGGATCGGGCTGCATATTCTATATGGTCCGATCTTGACCTACATTGCCAAAAAGAACATATATGGCTACAAGGCTTCAAGGTCGTATTGTAAATGTTGATTGTAGTCATTTGGTCACTATTCAGAAATCTTTCACAAGTATGGTGAGCGTATAAATGAGAAATGCATATCTAGATCGAGCTGCTTATTCCAGGCTGTCCGATCTTGACCTGCATTGCCAAAAATAATAGATATGACTAAAAGGCTGCCAGGTCGTGATGGAAATTTTGATTTTAGTGATTCATACTGTTTTTTCAGAAATCTTTCATCATAAGTATGGTCGGTGTGTAAATGGGTTGTGTACATCGGGCTGCAAATTCGATTTGGTCAGATATTGACCTGTACTGCCCAAATAACTGATATGGCGAAAACGCTGCAAGTCGTAATGTCAAGGTAGATTGTACTCACTCATCGTGGCTTTTCAGTTATCTTTCACATGTTTGCAGGGTGTATAAACGGGTAATGCAGATCTGGATCGGACTGCATATTCCATATGTTTCGATCTTGACCTGCATTGCCAAAAAGAACAGATATGGCTGAAAGGCTGCAAGGTTGTGATGGATATGTTGATTGTAATCATTTACTTTCACTATTCAGAAATCTTTCACAAGCGCGGTAGGTGTGGAGCACGATCGTACAGCATGTTTCCGCGATACGATCCCGAACTACACTTCCTGAAACCTATATATATTTATGGCTAATATCTACAAGGTAGCGATTTGAATGCCGATTGTATATCATTCTTTTAGTTGCATATTATGTTAAAATATCTTGCCATAAAAATGCTGTTTTATTTTTACCAAATGCCTTTAATGCATAGGCGCTTGGTTTCTGTGAATTTCAGTTTCACAACTTGCATTTATATCTGTATACTATAACTACTAGAAGGTTTCTCAGCGGCCATCTTTACAAGCAACGGAAGTTCGTTCAATTTACACCGGTTCCCGAATCGTCGCAAAGCGAAGATGGCTAACTGGTACCACAGTAATGTAAACACACGGTTCAACATAATAACTTGATAGATATTGTAAAGTAATTACTTAATAATTAATATGAATAACAAAGAGCAATTAGCAAGTGAGTTTATTAAAAACAAACGTCAAACATTCTTTACGTTTAAAAGTCCACCATCATAGTGGTACCCGTATTGAATATGGTCCCTATACGACGATTCGGGAACCGGTGTAAATTGAACGAACTTCCGTTGCTTTAAAAGATGGCCGCTGAGAAACCTTCTAGTATTTATAGTATACAAGTTGTGAAACTGAAAGTTACGGAAACCAAGTGCCTATGCTTTAATGTAGTCATGGAAAAAAGAAACCGGCATTTTTTTTTTTTTCAAACGTAACAAATAGTTTTTAATCCGATGGAGATTGTGCATCAGAGAGCATGTGTAATGCAGGTTGAGTTTGATTTTCAGGTCCAAAAGGGTATAGATATTACCTTTTGGGACAGTGCAGTCATGAAATACATACAGTATCTAATTTGTCCGAATTGACTTGGTAACACAGGTCTGGATCGGGCTGCATTATTCCTTATTGTCCGATCTTTACCTACACCGTCAAAAATAACAGATGGCTAAAAAGCTGCAATGTCGTGATGAAAAGGTGGATTGTAGTCATTCCTTGTGACTTTTCAGAAATCTTTTATAAGTGATGTTGGTGTAAAGCACGATCGCACTGCATGTCTCTGCGGCATGACCCTGAACAACACTGCGGGAAATCATATATATGTTCAAAGTGCAAAAGGTATCGATTTAAATACAGATTAAATACAGTCACCTGTTTATTTGTATATGCCGAAATAATTTGCCACAAGCATGCCTTTTTTTGAGATTGCAGGTAAGGTAGCATGTTCCATGCAGTGTGATTTTGATTTTCTCGTCTAAAAAAGTATAGATATTACAAAAGGATTTCAGGGCAGCCATAAGATGCATATAGTATTCAATCTATACATAATTGTCTGGATTAATTTTCACATAAATTGATTATGTAGATTTGGATCGAGCTGTATATTCCATGTGGTTTGCGCCTGACCTACAGGAAAAAAAAATGGCTAAAAGGTTTCAAGGTCAAAAGACAAATGTGGATTGTACTCATTCAGTGACTATTCAGAAATCTTTTCACAAATATGGTGGGTGTAAGGTACGACCGTACTGCATATCTCTGCGGTACGCTCCTGAACGACAGTCCACGAAATTTATTTATTTATTTATTTTTTTTTTTTTTTTGTTCAAAATGTAAAAGGTATCGATTTGAATGCAGATTCACCTGTTTGACTGAATATGTCAAAATATTCTTGCCAAAAGCATGCTTTTTGTTTTTTAGATTGCTGATAGGGTAGAATATTTCATGTACATGTAGTTGGATCTTGATTTTCTCGTCGAAAAAAAATATAGATATTACGAAAGAACTTAAAGGCAGTCATGAATGCATATAGTGTTCAGTCTATACGTAATTGTCTAGATTAACTTTCTCATAAATGGAAAGTGTAGACGTGGACCGGGCTGAGTATTTCATGTGGTTTGATCTTGACCTACACTGCCGAAAGGAATATATATGGCTAAACTGCTGCAAGACCGTGATGTAAATGTGGATTGTAGTCATTCATTGTGACTTAAGAAATTTTTCATAAGCAGATCGGGCTCCATATTCCATGTAGGTCGATCTTGACCTGCATTGCCAAAAAGAACAGATATGGCTGAAAGGCTGCAAGGTCGTGATGGAAATGTGCATTGTGGTCATTCATTGTGACTATTCAGATATCTTTCACAAATATGGTGGATGTAGAGCTCGATGGACTGTATGTCTCTGAGGTACGATCCTAAACTACACTTCCCGAAATTCACATTTACGGTCAAAATGTATAAGGTAGCATTTGAATACAGATTGTTTGTCATTCTTTTAATTGTTTAGAAACACGTGTTATAAAAGAGAACTGTGCAAAAAATTTTATTTAGGATGTGCATTACCTTTACTTTGCACGACTTTTTTCAGTTTTCATTCACTTTTTTTACAGAAAACGATTGTAATCATTTTACCTTCACGACACCTTTAGCCCATGGGAGGAACTATAGTTTTATGCAAGAGAAAATGTATATTGAAAACATTGCTACAGATATTGCATTCAAGAGACTGAAGATTTGCCCCTACATTTGTCGAGGATTGAATAACCCAAAAAAAGCATCTTGATTTCTTTACACTTATTCAAGTCAAAGAGCATTGATATTTACAAGAAACACACTTCTCCGAAAACATTGAAAGTAAAATTCATTCTGAATGGGAAGGTAACTGCTCGAACAAGTAGACTCTTTTGACATAACCGGAAATTACATTATATGTGGTGACTTTAACGTGGTTCTCAATCCCTTACGTGATTATGAAAATTATAGATCGTATAATCACAATATGAATTCAAGAAATTTGCTAATAGAAACAATGAATGATAGAGACCTTATTGACCTATTTAGATATTCGCAAGGATAAACTAAAAAGTATACTTGAATACGAATTTTACTTCTTTAAAAAGGAAGGTTAGATTTCTTTTTAATGACGCTGGGATTAATCCATTTTCTTCAATATTGTGTATAAAGAGATATGATGACGATGAGTGGGTTTGTTTCTCAGGTGACAATGTCTTACCAGGTAATATGTACAGTTCTGGTGATATATAGAATTTTCCTTCGGCTATCTGGCCTCAATTGATTTGAAACTGAAAACACGAAAGCATCAAACTACCGTCTTGATAGATTATCCGTCGGACGCCAAACGACTGTCTTATACAGTCTTTGGAGACAAAGTGCCAAGCTCAAACTTCCGTCTTTGGTTTAAATCAGACAACGTATGAACGTTGCTTCAAACTGTCGTTCGTGACTTGGCTTCAATCACCCTCTCAGTCTTATTCGGCTTCAAACGTCTTCGAACAGTCTCTGTGAAGATCTTCAAGTCTGCCTGAAGCTGGCCAGGAGCGGTGTTGTGCTGAACCGCTGTCAGTCTGGGTTTCAGACTGATCTGTTCAACCCTCACTCTCTAGGCTTGAACTGCGAGACAAGACTTCTCAGCTTTGAACGGGTCCGTTTGAGGCTGGGTCTGTATGGGACGTGTTGAAGCAACTCCTGAAGTCAGCTTGTCGTGTTTGGAATGAGTCTGGACCTCTCTGAAGCTGGGCTGTTTGAGGCTGGTCTGTTCAAAACGACTTCCCGAGTCTGCCTATCGTGTTTGGAGTAAGTCTAGACCTCTCTGAAGCTGGGCTGTTTGAGGCTGGTCCTTTCGGAATGTATACCAGCGTCGATCACTCCTCAGCGTTGGAGTTTGGAGACGAATGCTGAGTCGCTGTCTAACTGCTCAACCAAGCCTTGCTTGTATCCGCAACGTGAAATGAGCGATTATTCTGTTATGGGTTACGGAGAGAAATTGCTGTCGCAGTTAATTGTTACAATAACGTGGAATGATATGAAGTTTGGCACTATTAATATTCGCCAATTATAAGTCGACTAAACAGGGTCAGTGTTTCTAAAAGTGTCATGATTTCTTGACCTGATAATCTACCAGGTCTTTAAACGTGAAATTACAATGTACCTATTGCAGAGTATAACAAAAGAAAAGTGCATATTATTTAACACAACATAAACACTGATTGAAATTAAAATCTATGATTAATTCAAAAGACAAAACGTATTTTTAAAAAAAAGTACTAAACCATTAAATGATCAAAGTACTCCCGGTACTCACAATAACAGACATAAAACTATATACAACATGCGGTACTGCCTGTACCTTACAGATTATTTCTGACATTGTGATGTGGATATTAGCTACAAATAAGACCCCTCAATCATTTCACTAGAAATGAAATTTTCTACACATGAGCACACAAAGGGTTTCTGGAAGTTTAATAAATGATATTATGTATAATGTATTAATAAGAAATATAGAAGATGTGATTTTACAGTATTGTTTATCTGTCTATAATCGTGAAAATGTACTTATTTTTGATCGCTCACAGTTACAATTCACAATAAATGACTAACTATTTTTTGAAACACTGTTAATGGAATGACGTTGTGAAACTATTTCTTTTTCAAGCTATAAGACTAATACAAAATGTTTCTGGGAAAAACATATCCAAAACAAAATATCTAGCTTAGAATCAGATCTGAATGAAACCAGTAAAGAAAGGCTATTCTTACTACAATGTGAATTAGAAAATCTACGAAAAGAAAAATTGAATGGTCATTTTGTCAGATCTAGAGCAAATTGGATTGATATTGGGGTAAAAGTAACGAAATATTTTTTTTGTAATTTAGAAAAACAAAATATTAATTAAAAAATATCACTTTCATAGAGAAAGACAATGGCAGTAAAATTTTGGACCAGGATGAAATTCTAGAGGAAGTCAAAAGGTTTCATGAACATTTTTACACAGAGCAGAATATTGAAAACAATTTCAATCTAACAGAAGATTTGGAAAATTGCAACGTAAAAAAGCTGAACGAAAACCAAAAGAATACCACTAAAGAATTAGATTTTAGCAGAGTAGCAGAAACCTTACAAAATATAAAAAATGATAAAATCCTAGGAAGTGATGGGTTAATTTCAAATTTCTACAAAATGTTTTGGGGTGAAATAGGCCATTTCATAGCAAAATCTCTGAATTATGCTTTCATCCATACTTCCTTCTAGCAAAATATCGAAATAGGAACTATGACTTGTATTCCAAAGGAGAATAAGCATAAACATTTTTTTTTTTTTTTTTTTTTTTAAATTGGAGATTCATTACACTTCCAAATGTATCGTATAAACTTGCATCTGGCAGCATCGCTAATAGATTAAAAAAAGATCTTAAACTACATTATATCAAAGGAACAAACTCGTTTTTTGATAGATCGATTTATTGGTGAGAGTTTGCAATTAGTTAACGATATTATGCAATACTGCGAAGAGAATCATATCGCCGGACATTTAATGCTAGTTTTTATTTAATTTTATTGAAAAGACATTGACCTTTTTTAACTTCGAAGAAGTGTTTATAAAATTAATTAAACTATTCCTGTATAATACTGAAGTTTGCGTGCAGCTAAATGAACTACTTTAAAGTAGAAAAGGGCTGCCGTCAGGGAGATCCTCCCTCACCATATATTTCCATTCTCTGTGTAGAAATACTAAATATCAAAATAAAAAACAATAACACTTTACTCGAATAAAAATAGGCAACAAGAAATGCATAATATTCCTCATTGCAGATAACACTACTTTAAGACGGCTCGGAAGAATCTATACAAAATACTCTTCAAGTACTCAGTAACATTTCTCATATATCAGGCCTACATGTTAACTTTGACAAAACAAAAATTAATTTGGGTTAAATCTTTTAAGTACGCGATGTATCAAAACGAAATGGAAACTTTCATGGGTCAAGACCAAATTAAAATTAGAAGGAATTTTTTTTCACGTAGATTTAAATAAAATGACGAAAATAAATCTTGATCCAAAACTTAAAGGTATAAAAATTGTATATCTCATTGGAAAAGATGAAAATAATCTCCTATTGAGAAAATTATTGTAGTTAAAAATATTTTAATAGATATTCTCACACATTTGTTTGCTTGCCTACCGTCACCTACAAAGAACTACATGAAAGAATTAAAAGATATTCGACATGAATTTTTTTGGGATGGTAAACCAAGAATTAAACAAGCAGTTTAAAAAAAGTAAGTTTACAGAATGAGGCTTAAAAATGATAGACATTTATAGTTATGAGCTAATCACGAAAATAAAATTGTTAAAAAACTTATATCGAATGATACATGTGATTGTTATCAATTAATAAATAATCTAACCAATATGGGAAAGAAAGTTAAACTCCGGAATAACATACCGTGAAAAAAAATCAAAATGATTAAAAAATTGAAATTTTCGATTGATATCTTAAAATCGTTCATTACTTTTATACAGTCGAAGGGGATAAACAAAAATTGGAATAATATTGTTAACATGCCTTTGTTTTACAATGAACATTTTCAAATCAGATCTGGGGTCCTGCGTGATTTGTTTTTCTAAACAATAAAAGGTGTTTTACTGTTATTTTTGTTATCATTTTATCATTTAGAGAAAACTTGGGGGGGAAAAAAAACCAAAAAAAGAAAATAAAAAACATTGGTTAGAAAACTTTTGTTGGAAAAACTTTTTGTGCGGAGAAAAGATTATTGAAAAGAGAAAAAAATTGTTAAGAAATTTTGTTGTGGTGAAAAATTTTTGAAGTGAGATTTTTTTGAAGTTAAAAACTATCAATGTTTTTTATTTCAACATCTTTTTAATATCTTCATCACAAGACCAAGTGGCTGTGGAAAAACAGAATTTATTCATGAATTAGTTGACTATCGAGAAAACTTGTTGAGTATTGTTCCCGAAAAAGTTGTTTGGTGTTACAAAGAATGCCAATATGCTTATAATCTTATGCTGGAAAAATTCAATTCACAATGCAAGTAATTTAAATGAAATGTTTCTTAAAAAATAGAACACATCATGTCTGTAAGAAAAATGGATATTGTGCTTTACCGAGTCTTAGAAAATATGAAACGATGGAAAGCCGAGCAAACTCAAAAAAACTCCTTTACCGCCAATCCACAAGTTGAAGATGCATCTCATCTTCAAAAAATATGAGCTATATTTTAAAAAAGTAATGATATGTCGGAAATAGAGAGGGCTCAAAGGTATGGTGAAACTTTGTTTAAGGAACAAAAAGCATGAAAAGAAAAGCTGAGTTACTTTTGAGCATGATAAAAGATAACAATGATTATCTTATTTATGATTATTTTAATTTGTGTGCCATCAAATTCGCCAGCTCATAAAAAATTGGGGCCAGTATGAGCCAACTTAGGTAGCCACATAGTACATTAGACACTTCAGTTTATTGGCCCATGTTTTAGCTTCTAAATCCATTGCTCAGTAATACTGTACATGTATGCCTATTTACGTTCCTTTCCCCCATAAGTGTTTTCAAGGTTGTGAGCTGTAGGGACATAGAAGTTGTGTTTGCACTGTAAGACAGTGCTGTACTTCTAAAACTGCAAACCTGTTAGAATACCTGGATTTTTAATGAAAATTACAGAAGAAATTTTGGTTTGTGTGATAAAGGGTTAATGTATTATTTCATTTTATCTTCAAAAAAAAAAAGTACTGAAGGTTACATCTGTTAAATGGACCTTTTATTCTGGTCTTCTCTCTTTATATGAATGTCTTATACCTTCTCTGACACTCATTCCAGTGCTATCACTGTAAGATAAAGTGGCCTGCTAATCTCTTCTTTCCCGTCCCCCCCCCCCCCCCCCCAAATTTGGTCTAACTCAACATTTTCATTAATTTCTATAAAATCACGTAAGTTTTTCCCTCATTATTAGTCAGAGATTTTAGCAGCCACTAATAGTTTTATACATATATTTGTGTAAATTTACTGCTTAAAGTTATTATCAAAGCTAAAAAGCCAGTCTGAAGTGTTTCTGAACGGACAACGTCATACTGACATTTTGTTGTATTAAGGGTTTTCGCGTTTATTTGCAGCGATCTAATTTTCATGTCATTTAATTTTGGGAAAGGTATTTCCACATGATTTGATACAGATTAATCATTAAAGATGGCAGGTAACTTCAAAATCTGTCATTTTACTCTAGATAAGCGGATTAACACCATTATCAAGGTTTGCATTAACGACGTCGCTAAATACACATCACAGAATTCAATCTCGTGAAATTGATTGATTGATTGTATGGTGTTTAACGCCGTTTTCAACATTATTTCAGTTATAACGCGGCGGCCAGTGCACCTATCCATGCGTTCCTGGTGTCTCTTTTACCAGTACTTCGCACAATTTTCTTTCCAAGTCACAGGCTGCTTTCCCACATAATCATCGTCGAAACAATGGTCAGCGGTGGGAGAGGAATGAATCCTGTCGCAGTGACTATCATCAATCCTCGGAAAGAAATTGGCCGAGCCAGGGGTCGTAGCCAGGGATCGAACCCTGGACCCCGTGTTCTCAAGTCCTTCAATCTCGTGAAAGGAGGCACACTAGGTAAGGCAGAATCAAGACGTGGCTTTACAAATAATGGGCGGCGACTAAATATTGTACATGATTTCTGATTGGTTCGCTGTAGATATTGTATAAATATTCTGTGTGCACACCGGGCCATGGCAAATTGACATTTGATTAATTAGCATTGTATGGTGTGTATGCATGCATGGTATGAAACTATACAATACCTGTTCATGAAAGCCAGCATGATTAGGTGTGATAAACAGTGACGGGGGCATCCCTCACCCTTGATACAATTGTTTATGTCGAAGTTAAGATGTTTTAGGAATTATTCATAGGCATTTACTTGTCGCCAGTACATTCGCCAGAGCTTCATTTTTAGTGCCATTTTTTCTTAATTTTCGCATTTGGCGCCATCGGCGATCGACAGCGGGAGCCCTCACTGATATAACTTGGGACGAACAAGGAGTCGTGTCATACAAAAGTAATCGTACTCAGGGATCATATATTATTGATCTTGTCAATGATGTAATACGTCAACGAAAAGGCATCAAACCGAGAGGCTGGAGAATTTCTTCGAAGGCATTACATGAAAGCAATATACCTCAATAAATTATTGGCAACTTGAGTCGATGGAAGTGGATGCCAAAAGCTCATGAAAAATCACTGAGCAAAGATAAAAAATCCTATGAAGAAACCGATCATTTATTTCATACGCTAAAAAGCGTGAAAAAAAGTCTTGGAAAACCCATACAAAAGCTGTTAGAAAAAGTATCAAGAAGCAAAAAAACAAAACAATAAAAAACCTTAATACATGAAAGTGAACGTTTGAAACAATTCTGTGTAAAAGAGCTGTTATCTCCAACATCAACACCTAAGTCTATAAAAAAGACCCCACCGGTTCAAAAACTTCAGTCATTGGAGCCATGGTAAAGTCTAAACTTGATTTCGTATAAAGAAAATTGTTTTTGACCCTAATGGTACTGTCGCCTTCACTGGTATAAATCAATTATATCATGCTGCAAAAAAACTGTTTTAACAGGAATAAGATACAAGGATGTTCGAGAGTGGTTGCAGGGTGAATCAACCTATACTTTGCACAAACCGATCCGTCTTCATTTCAAAAGACGAAAAACTGTTGTGTGTAGTAAAGATTATCAATGGCAAGCTGATTTGGCTGACATGCAGCATTTAGCAAAACAAAGTGATTACAAGAAATATTTACTCTGTGTAATTGATGTGTTTTCAAGCATTTCAGTCTAATGTTCAGAAATCGAAAAGAAAATCTTTATCACTTTAAACGGATAAAGGTTCAGCCTTTAGAAATAAATTGTTTTAACGGTAATGAAAAAAGAATCAGATTATTTTTTTATTTTTTTTTAATTTTTTTACTTATCTATTTATTACTTTATTTTTTTTTTTTTTTTTTTTTTTTTTTTTTTTCATCACTAAAAATCCACAGATAAAAGCAAGTATTGTTAAGATTTCAAAGAACTTTGAAAACGAGAATGTGGATTACTTCACGCACAAGAAAACAAGTTGTTACATTGATGTTTTGAATTTTTTAGTAAAAATTACAATCATACTTTTCACAGAAGTATTACAGCAACTTCTGCAACAGTAACGAAATCAAATGAGGCAAAGATTTCGATAAGTCTGTATCCTCGATTATCGTCAATTGCAAAATTTACAAAAAAAAAAAAGAAAAAAAAAAAAAATTAAAGTTGGAGATCGTGTTCGAAGTAATAAATCAAAATATATTTTTAAAAAGGGATATTTACTAGACTGGACACAAAAAAATATTTGAAATCACACATGTTTTCAACAAATCATTTTCACCTATCGCCTATAAAACAAAATATTTTGACGGGAAACAAATCTTGAGGACTTATTATTAAGATGAACTTCAATTAATAAAAGATGAAGGAATTTATGAAATTGATTCAGTTCTATATAGACGCACAATACGAAGGGAGAGTACTCATGACAAAGTTAAGATTATTTGTGTATTGGTGGTCTTCCTTTGATTTTTCAGGAGGAGTCAAGAATAACGTCCCTTGACAGAAGGATGCATGATAGGTAGAGAGAGAAACTATGTAAATATATCGAATAAAATTAAGTTTATACCTGAAAACTATGATTTTGAGATATCTTTGGCCGTAAAGATCTAATTCCCAACATTACAATCAATCAATCAAGTATTTCGATCTATAAATATTCATGCACAATCAAATGGAGTAGCGTGAAATCATGGGACGGACAAGTCCAGGGACGAACTGGTTTTGGAACGAAAAAGCCCTGGACCAAGCGGTCAGTAGACAAATTTTGTGTATATCATTGCGCCAATAGAAGGATATGAGCGGGTGAAGCTATTTTCAAGCAAAAAGAGGTATTTCCACAATCAATGGCCTCACCCATTGTATTTTAACATGCCATTTCCAATTACATATCTGAGTTCTATCGAAAAACTCATTTGTCTCAGAAAAATTGAGTTTAATTGGGTTTATTTCCTTCGGCTTTGCACACAATACGATACATGGTCTTCAAAATTCAATATTGAACTCATAGTGGCATTGTCTTTGACAAATGCCACAAAAAGTATAATTGCTATGGAAATCGAGTCCCTAAAAATCTCTATACTTATTTTCACGGATTATCGTCATTTATGCCATTACAGTTCATTTAAGTATTCAGAATCAATATCGTGAAATGTGCTTGATCTTCTTAAGTAATTCACTAGGCTATATTCTTCCATCTCTAGGGTTAGAATTTACCAAGACAGGACAAAAGCAAATGGGATTTGATGGTGTTGGCAGTAACAAATAAATTCATTTTATCTTACTCTGCCTAGTTACAGTTCGATCAACTTTTATCCGAACAGTATGCAGTGTGTTGCTTTAAGGTTAGTTTAACAGTTCATATCGACAAGCAAAATTGGAAAGTTGCTTTAGTTCAGCTTGTAACTCCTTCTCAGTTCTTAAATATTAGTCAAGAAGAAGCCCAGTTCGATATTGTAACATCGAATGTTTCGTTGACCAAAGCAGCATCATAGGTTGATAGAAAAGGGGATGATATTAAAAAAAAAACTATTAAGACGAAATAGTAAAGGTAACCGGAAATAGGGCAATGCTATTGACTTTTCTAGCTGGAAGTTACACTTCACCACAGCATGTTTTATAGGTAATAAATGAAATTATTCAAAACACAATGGGCGTCATTCTTCATAAAAATTCGGCGACTCTGTTCATTGTTTATTCAAATTCATCCAATGTCCGAGATTGGGATTCAACGATATCGCGAAACTCTTTAAAAATCACGGAGGAAAGAGAGTTTTAACAAAATCCAGTCTTTTTCAGGACTAAGGGGTATATCGAAAAACAATGCCGGGACTCAGATTTGCATTTCACTTATGGAAGAAGCAGAGAGAGTGAAATATTCTACTTCAAAGTGCATCTCTGCTCGGAAAAATGATATTCACAATAGTTTCGAAAAACATAATTGTAGAATTACAAAATCTTATTGCAAGTGAAGTTAGTAATCAGTGTTTCGGATGTCAAGTAGATCATCCCAGTCAAATACAACACGAAAGTTCTGTTTTTATTCACGGACAGACAATATTATACAACTGTTCATAGAAAAAACCATGACAGAATTAAATCCATATGAAATCATGGAAAATGGTATCCTGAATTAATGGAGAGCCTACAGATTGTGGCAGTATATAAAACAAAACATTTCATCTGAATTTACGGATTCGTGGCTACCCCCACTTGAGACAGAAATCATTAACTCTCTAGATAATCATTCTTAATCGTAGAAACAGAGTCGGTAAACTCTTCAGTGTCTAAGGGGCAAAGTTTGTAGATTTTATTGTATCTTTGCATTGGATGCTACAGCAAGAGGACACAATTTACAGAAATATCCTCAACAGAAATTCTTCTCAACGGAACATCACCAAAACGATCGAGATGTGTCATCATGGTTTATTCAGCACTTATGGAATTCTATACAACCAAATCTCAAAGACTTTCAATAAATAGTGAAAAGACATAAAACAATAATAACATTAAATTTTCTTCAAAAAGATATGATTTTTGATATTTCGTCATTTATGTTTTTCTTTTTTCTTTTTTTGTGAAATACGTTCAGGTTCATGTTCGCTGTTCATTATTCGTTAAGTTCAAATGAAAAGTTCACAGAATAAAAACAGTTGTGTTCTTGTTTACAAATATCGCATGGCCAAGTATAAGTCCAGGCCTAATTTTTTGGCGTTTTGCCTGAGACAAGAAGAAAGTAGCCCCAGTTTCCCTTTCAAGGAGTCTATTCTTGCTACAGAGCCCCTCTAAGGGAGGGGAATTTTGGTCGTAGAGCTCTCTGGCTACGCTCTGGGGAAAGCTCTCTGGCTACAAATTCTCAAAGAAGTCCATTCTAGCTACAGCCAGCAAAAATACTTTTAAAAAAAGACTTTATTATACAGCAAAGAAATTTCTCGCAATCTGATTGGATAATATGCCCGGAACATATATTCATGTACACTGGCAAAATCCAGGGAAAGGCAGTTTCCCTTTCAGGGGCCCCGTATACATGACAACACTTTCAAGAAAACAACCAAATGGCGGCTTCGATCGATACCAGCCGCCAAGAAGACACATTTTTTAAATAGCCTGCACCATATTATTACTTGTTTCCCTTGGTGGTTGTCATTAAAGCAAAACGAATGGATGATTTTTGAAAATAAATGAATATAGTTACATTTATTATCGTTTGTTGTCATTCTAAAACAAATACACGGGGTTAGACAAGCCATCCCTTCGTCAGGTAAGCAAATTGTGAAGTGTCAAAACTCATCCATTGTAACCTTGAAAGAATTACCAAACGGTCGTTTGATGCAACTAATGATCGTTCACTTTTACCAACAAATCTTTAAAATGCATAGTTTCTTACTTTGAAGTTGTTTAAATCCATGTTTAATAAAGATACGTCAGAGGTCTATCGCAGTGACATCATCAAGGTTATACACCAAACTTTATGTTTTACCAAGGTTTCAGTGACGTCAGTTCTCACTGACGTCAGTTTTTATTGAATTTTTGACGATCAGAAAGGAAATTCTTTTTGGTCAGCGCACTCAGTTCGTGAAACCACAAAACAGGGAAGTTTGGCTGAATACACGTTGGCATGGTAAAACTTTACAGTATAATAAATTCGTTTTACGATCAGGTGGCAGTGGAGCCTTCGGCTCGGGGCGGCATGACTCGCCACAGCTGTGAATAAGTGTCCAAGTCCCCTGCCACCTGACTGTACAATTAATAAAGTCCACGGCATTTACCAAATGAAACTAGCCTCAGTTCCCTTTCAAGGAGCCCATTCTATCTGCAAAGAAAATCCTTGAGGGAAGGAAAATGTTGGTGGTAGAGCTCTCTGGCTACACTCTGGGGAGAGTTCTCTGGCTACAAATTCACTTCCAAGGAGTTCATTCTAGCTACAACAAATGTGAAATACTGGAATTTCTGTAAGTCCAATCAATACACTTTTACCTTAGACCCATCTGAGGGAGGGGAAATAAGCTACAACTTCCCCGAAGTGCAAAAATACTGAAGAAAAGATTACGTCCTACAGCATTTTGCCTGAGATAACAATAGAGCTATCTGGCTACGAATTCCCTCTCAGAGTAGACAGACAAGCTAAATTTTATTTTTTTCTCTCTCAGGTTTGGCAAACTAGCTACGGAGGGGGAGTTCGGGGGAGGTAACTCCACATTTTGCTCTCAGGGTAGGCAGACTAGCTACTATTTTGGGCTCTCTGGCTCAGGGTAGGGAGACAAGCTACGTTTTTTGGCCAAAACGTAGCTAGTCTACCTCCCTTTACTATTTGCAGCGTTATCTTGGATCTATGATGTCAGATACTGTGCCAGACACTCAGGAAAAACAAACAATTTTACATGCTTTATACAGGTTTTATTTTGATCTAAATGTTTGACCTTTTATACATAAATCCTGTCTTTACAGTCCCCCTTAAGAGGAAAGCTTAATTTCAGAATATTGAGGGAAATGGAGAAAGTGCTGGTAACCAACAGTTTCTCCATTTTCCTAAATGTTTTCTACCCTATCAGAGAACGTCAAGTTGTTCATCAGCATTAATCTCTGAAATATTTTTCGCAAATGATCTCAATATATTAGAATCTGACATTCTGTAATGAGGTAAAAGAGTAATTGAGACCTTTCCACTTGCTTATAATCAAGGAAAACCATCTTAAATGTTTTTATCGTAGAATTCATTAAGACAAAAGCTACTTAGATAATCAATAAATGAGAAGAAATATTGTAAGGGGAGGGGAAATCTCTTTTGAATTTTTTTTCTTTAACTGGCTATGTAACTCTTTTGAATTCGTGTCAGTATTTTACAAAGACTGCAAGAGATTTTACATCATCAATAGAATGCGTCGATTATCCAGGATAGTTTTCATAATAAGCATCATGAGACGTCGTATCTGATAATTATGGACGGAGTTACCGACTGCATCACGACTATCCCTTTAACCTTTTTTACTCAAAGTAACTGTTCAAATCTTTTTATCTTTTATCAGGGAAAAAAAATCGATAATTTGTAGTAACTATCAATGTTTAAGGAAAACCACTACATATTTTCAGCAAAGATGTTCAAATTGGCCACTTGGTAAGTTACAATACCATCAGTTTTACAAACATCTTACCGTGGTTAATCGGAGATACATGATGATCAGGATGCCAAGCCGCCAATCCAGCAGTATCGATATTCGATATAGGCCGGTTCAGAGATCTAGGAAAATCTAAAAAAAAAAAAACTGTTCAGATAAAGTTAACCCTTAACAAAAAACAATCCCTTGTTTTAACAAGTCTGAGGAAAAAGGCGTTTTGGAACACATTGTATAAAAAGGTGGAAATACTAGTAACCAGCATTTTCTCAATTTTTTACCCATGTGTATTACCCTTTTTAAACAAATCTCGTAATTTAACTATATTTAAATTATCGTCTGCAGCAGCTTTGAATCGAACCAGTCAGATATAATGCCGTACATGAACATTTTGCGTTTAAGTTTTTTTAAGAAATCAAATTTTCCAAGTTAAAGCATGGTTTCGCTTAACATTTGGCTTGATAACAGATACAGCTCCCAAGTTTCATTAAGCGATACTCTAGCCATGCCAGTGCCTATGATCTTGAGGTCTCAGACTCTGAAATATCATTTTTAAGTTTTTTTAGGGTCCATAACTTCGAGACCATTCGATAGATTTACTTACTATTTGGTACGCTGAATAATACAGGTCCATATAGCTATACCCCTTTCCGTGCATGTGACCAAAAGGTCAAGGTCACAGAAAATTTCCTGGACGCTGTCCAGGACGAGCAAAATGGCACAAACCCTGTCCTTGGATTTTGTTGGACTTATGCGGTCAGATACTATGCCAAACACTTAGGAAAAGAACACTTTTAAATGCTTTATACAGGTTTTATTTTTATACAATTATAAATCTTGAACCCTTTATAACTATATCCTGTATTTACACGCCCAAAAAGAAGTTAGCTTTTTCTCAAAACATTGAGGGAAATGAGGAAAGTGCCGTTAACCAACAGTTTCTCCATTTTCCTAAATGTTTTCTACCCTATCGGAGAACGTCAAGTTATTCATCAGCATTAATCTCTGAAATATGTTTCGCAGATGATCTCAATATATTAGAATCTGACATTCTGTAATGAGGTAAAAGAGTAATTAAGACTATTCAACTTACTTATAATCAAGGAAAACCATCTTAAATGTTTTTATCGTCGAATTCATTAAGACAAAAGCAACTTAGACAACTTAGACAATCAATAAACATGAGCAAATATTGTAATCTCTTAATTTTTTTTTTTTTTTTTTTTTATTGGCTATGTAGATCTTTGGAATTCGTGTCAGTATTTTACAAAGACTACAAGAGATTTTACATCATCAATAGAATGCGTCGATTATCCGGGATAGTTTTCATTATAAGCATGATGCCGTCATATCTGATAATTATGGACGGAGTTACCGATTGCATCACGACTATCCCTTTAACCTTTTTTACTCAAAGTAACCGTTCAATATCTTTCATCTTGCAGGGAAAAAAAAAAAAAAAAAGATCGTTAATTTGTAATAACTATTAATGTTTAAGGAAAACCACTATATATTTTCAGCAAAGATGTTCAAATTGTCCACTTGATGGGTTACGATACCATCAGTTTTACAAACTTCTTACCGTGATTAATCGGAGATACATGATGATCAGGATGCCAAGCCGCCAATCCAGCAGTATCGATATTCGATATAGGCCGATTCAGATATCTAGGAGAATCTAAAAAAAAAACAAGAGCGGCAAATTGTCGCAAGATACGCCCGTCTCACCGCAAGTTGTCGAGGGGTATAATAATCGTAAAGGGCAGGTAATGCAACAAACATGTTTACCAAGTCTCAAGTCAATTAGACTTGAGGTGACAAAGTTCCGTTCCGGACAAGCAAGAAATACTGTAAAAATGAAGATCAAACTGGAATTACTCAAAATCTATACTAGGTAGAGTTATTGTTCTTGCGCACTGTACTCCGTAATATTGCAACAAACATGCATACCAAGTTTGAAGTCACTCACGTCATGACGTGAGATGACAAAGTTATATTCCGGACAAGCACTAAATGCTGTAAAAATGACAATCAAAGGGAAATAACTCAAAGACAGCACAAGGTAGAGTTATGCTTTTTTCGCACTGCACTCCATATTATTGCAACAAACACAAATGCCAAGTTTCAAGTCAATCGGACTGGAGATGACAAAGTTATGCTCCGGACAAGCAGAAAATGCTGTAAAAATGACGATCAAAGGGAAATAACTCAAAGACAGCACGAGGTAGAGTTATGCTTCTTTCGCACTGCACTCCGTATTATTGCAACAAACACACATGCCAAGTTTCAAGTCAATCGGACTGGAGACGACAAAGTTATGCTCCGGACAAAGAACTGGACGCCGCCCTCCCGCCCGCACGCCATGGGTGATCCCATAATACGTCCCGTCTTCGACGGGCGTATAAAAACGGTTCAGAAAAGTTTATCCCTAGACCAAACAATCCGTTAACAAATCTGAGGAAGAAGGGTTTTGGAACACATTGTATATAAAGGTAAAAATTGTTGTTACAAGCTTTTACTCCATTTTCTACTAGGTGTATTACCCTTTTGAAAACAAATCTCACCATTTTAACTACATTTAATTTGTCGTCTGCAGCATTTTTGAATCGGGCTAGCCTATGTTTTGCGTTACATTAAAGTTTTGCGTCAAAGTTTTTCAAGAAATCACATTTTCCAAATTAAAGGATGGATTTGATTCACATTTAGCTTGACGACAGATACTGCTCTCAAGTTTCTTTAAGCAATAATCTAGCCATGCCAGTGCCCATGATCTTAGGGTGAAGGTCGCAGATTTTGAAATATCATTTTCAAGTTTTTCTAGGGCCCATAATATCGAGACCATACGATAGATTTGGTTACTATTTGGTATGCTGAATGATACAGATCCATTCAGCTATACCCCTTTCCATGCATGTGGCCAAAAGTTCAAGGTCACAGATCATTTCCTGGACGCTGTGCAGGACGAGCTAAATGGCAAAAACCCCGTCGTTGGATTTTCGTTTGGTCTCTTGTCCTAGGCTGGGACCCTGTCCCTGTTTCAAGGCAGTGCAATCCCCAACAATTACCTTTTCCAGGCGAGCTGGGCTTTCTGATACCAGTTCTTGTCTTGTTACAGCTTGTGCCCTTTATCAAATTCCTTTACTAAACAAAAGTTTACCTAATGACTTTCAAGATGAAAACGATTTGAAAAGCATCGTGGCAAGTTACACTGTAAAGACATTTTCTTTTTGCCTTGAAACAAACGACTTTTCAACAATATTGTGGAAAACTAAGAAAGAAAGCAGTAGATTGACCTACTTGAGATGAGATACAACATCGAGAATACCCCAAACAGTGTAAGCATCGTGATCACTGAGAGAAAACGTAAACGTGCTTCGACTGCTGTCATTCCTGTTGATGATCTGAAACAGCGATAAACTTCTTTCCAAACAATCCCGCGTTTTAACGACTCTAAAAAAGGAAACTCGAAATTAAATTTGCGAAATGAAGAAAATGCTGATTCTCCTTTTTACACAACGTTTTTATCCTCTCTAAGATAATTTCAACTTAAAGCAACATCATATTTGTCGCCTGCAAATGCTTTGAATTTGGACAAGTTCAAATCGTTATCGTTTTAAAGGAGTGTTAATTATTTTTTAAATTATTTTTTAACTTGGAGTAAATCATTGTCTTTTCTACTATCTGACAAGCCAGGGTCATATTCACCAACCATTCTTAAGAAAATTCTCAGTCATATTTTCAAGCATTTCCAAAAGTAACACAACTTTCGATTGGACTAACCAAATGGTTCAGCTATTTAAAAGTTGTGTTACTTTTTAAATCAAGAGTATGACTTAAAATGAAATAAACAATATTTAATGATTGAATATTACAATATTGTGCTATGGTGCTTAGTTTAGACGCATCAACTCTTTATCCAGCGACAACAGTAAAGAATCGTCTAAGTACAATACACATGTGGACGAAATAATTTGTGGCTATGTAGTTACAATCGGATATGTCCTTGAAGCGGTCAAAAACGATGTAGGTGGACGAGAAAACCTTGCTCACCGGAATCTTCTTCCTTTTTCAACGATGTTTTCAAAATACAGATACTTTTCGCAGATGCATTAAGCCCTCCTTTCACAGAGCATGGCTCATTTCTTTATAACCCGTTTACCAAACAGTCCCAAGTTTTAAAGACCCGCAGGAAAGAAGGCGTTTAAAAACACTGTGCGAAAACAAGAAATGTTAGTAATTAGTATTTACTTTTTTCCCCCACGCGTTTTCCACCGTTTCAAAGGCGAATCCTATCACCTGGACCACATTTAACTTCTCATCTGCAATATGGACAAGTCTAAATTAGTTTGTAAACTCCTTAACCCTTATCCTGCTAAATAACAAAAAAGAAATTTTCAATTCGATAGTAAAAACCCAAATATTACTATTTCAAAGGTATGTTTTCGGGAATAATATCTCCTTATCGGACAGTGTAGATCCAAGATCAGACTGCACGTTCTGTGCAGTCTGATCTTGATATACACTGTCCGCAAACGGTCAGTGAGTCGCGCTTAGCAGCCTAAGTATTAACAGACAATACAGTTTTAGACCTGTCAAAAGTGAAAGCATTTGCAGACGACATTTCAAATGTAGCTCAAAATATAAAATTCGCCTTTCGAAGGGTGGATAACATTTAGGGAAAAGAATAAAACGCCGGTTACCAGCTTTCTTTCTTTCCAACAGCGTTTTCAACATTTTTTTTTTTTTTTAACTTCTTCCACAGGGTCGTTTGAAGTCGGGATAGTTGATAAAGTGTTTATACGTGTACTGAATTGCAATTGTAATTATTCGGTCAGAATTGCGATTTAAGTGTAAAGACAATCGGGGATAATATATCAATTCTTTGGGAAAAATATGAGCCATGCTCTGGGAAAAAGGGGCTTAATGCAGTCGCGGAAAGTATCGACCCAGGTCAGCCTGCGCAGTCCGCGCAGGCTGATCTTGGCGGAAACTTTTCGCTATCTTCCAATTTTCTACATGTCCAAGGACCATTCTACCTCATTGTTCAGTCGGTACAAAGTACACTAGTTTTCAGATCATGTTGTATATATGATTTGAAAACATCAAGCAATTTGTGCTACCACCATATTTGCTATTCTGAATTACCTATGAATAAAACTCTTTTAAAAATCGGTGGAATATTACCTTTTAAAGGAAACCCTTTTCCACTTTTTACGTAACCAAATAGGAACGAACATTCCTCAAATCACAGTGATCTTTAAGGATTACGTAACACTGGAGGCCGCATTTACCAACCAATCTTAGTTTCCATTTCAGGTGTATTCTAGATTTAGAGAGAGAAAAAAAAGCAAGTTCTGATTAGCTAAACGACTTATTTCAGCCAATCAGAAGTTGTGGTACTTTCAATTCAAAAAATTCTTGAGAATAAGGCTGAGAATTTTCTTAAGACTGCTTAGTGAATACGGACACCGTGGTTCCTCAAAACTATGAATACATAGTATCCTAAAATGTTGTAGGTCGGACATACGGATGGGTGAATTGCTTTTGAATATCAAAGTTTTACACCTAGCAAAATTAAACAAAGATTTCAATATTTAATAGATTGATATTGTACAAGCACATGACGGACTTTAGAATAACGAAATAATATGAACCTTCGAAATTACGTTTTGAGCGTAAATATATAATACGTACATGGTGTTGTTGTCTATCAAAAATATGAAATGTGGTTGGTAGAATTGATAATTGTCGAGCCTTGGCGAGACAATAATCAATTATCACAACGAGTTACATATTTCTTTTATATACGACAACACTATGTATGTAAAGATTTATTTTTAACGTCTAATTTGTTCGTGTTTATTATTTCTAACAACGACAAACACGAAGTTAGCAGTATATGCAAATAAGCTTGAAGATAGGCCGGCCCCTTGCGCGCTGTTCCATAGATATTCGTGGTATATCATTTCATCAAAAATAAATATCACATAGGTGTAGTTAAAAGATAAATATGAATACAAAACTTCTAAAAGTCAAATACAACATGCACTAGCCATCTTTAGTTCTCTATACGTAGATCGTAGAACTATGTGTAGTGAGACATGTTCGTTACCTTAAGTCACCAATAATTTAAAGACAGTTAACCAAGAACTTTCATATAATAGTTTTATTTTGTTATTAAAGCAACTACAGAAATTATTGTCTAAATATGGGATAAATCTTAGAAAAAACTTGTTTGCACTCTAGAGGGCACATTTTCAGCCCGATACTCTTGAAACTTTGTCAGAATGTTTGTCTTGATAATATCTCAGGCAAGTCTGCAATTGGGTTATGTAGGAACAAAACGTAGGTCAAAGGGTGAAATCTGAGAAAAAACTTTGTTTGCACTCTAGAGGCCTCATTTTAAGCCTGACGTTGTCAGAATGTTTGTCTTGATGATCTCTAAGACAATTTTGACATTGACTCTTTTCAGATCAAATAGTAGGTCACTGGGCTAAATCTTAGAAAAACCTTGTTTGTAGTCTTGAGGCACATTTTCTGCCTGATACCCAGGAAACTTGGTCAGAGTATTTGTCTTGATAATATCTTTGACAGGTTTGAAAGTTGGTCACGTCTGGTCATAAAGAAGGTCACTGGGCCAAATCTGACAAAAAAAACCTTTTTTGCTCTCTAGAGGCCACATTTTTATCCTGATGCTTATGAAACTCGGATAGAATATTTGTCTTGATAATATCTTGATTAAGTTCGAAATTGGGTCACATTGGGTCAAAAGGTAAGTCACTGGGCCAAATCCGAGAAAAACCTTGTGTTCAGTCCGGAGGTCGCATTTTCAGTCTGATTACTTATGAACCTAGTGGAGAAAGGTTGTCTTTTTGAAACCTCAGATTCGTTTGAAATTGGGTTACAACAGATCAAAATGTAGGTCCCTGAGCCGAATCTTAGAAAAAAAAAAAAACTTGTGTACAGTCTAGAGACCAGATTATAAGTCTGATACTCATGAATTAATTGGTTAAATGGTGTTTTACGCCGCTTTCAACAATTTTTTCAGTCATATCACAGCGACAGTTCACATAATCGAGTATTTCCTGAGTTCCACCAGTACTAGGCTAGGGCTCTGAAGTATCTGATACTCATGAAACATTGTCAGAATGTTTGTCTTGATGATGTATCTGACAAAATCATCAGAAGGACAAGTTGGTCAAAAGGTTGGTCACCTATAGGCATGCGTTTTACATCATTAAAACCACGATCTCTTCAGCTGTATTAGCCATAGATGACTTTACTCAGGTGAGCGCTTTAGGGCAAATGGCGCTCTTGTTGATTGCATGATGTTTTACGTCGCTGTCAACGTTATTTCAGTCATATGGCGACAGCTCAAATATACACGTATGGCCCGGGTTTCATCAGTAGAGGGCTAGGTCTCTGAAGTGTCATACCAAAGGACACTCCCACGAAAAACCAAGTGCTTCCAGTGAGACACGAACCCAGGGCGTCAAGGTAGTAAGTCCTACATTGAGCTTAGCAAGATCCCGATAGATTTTAACTCTTTTCATAACACTTTTTACATCTCTGATGAAAAAAGATTTAAAAAGAAATTGTGGGAAAACCGAACAAGTTTATTATCATCAAAACCCTCATCTTATCCAACCGTTACAATGTAAGTTGCAAGTTATCAGATGTAAGCATGTAATGGTACTCAAAATTTTGACTGTCTACTGCGACCATCTTGAAAAAAAAGAAAACGGGCCACGTTCTGTGAAAAGGACTTCAATGCATTTGCAAAAAAGTATCGATTTGGGTCAGGCTTCGCAGTCCACGCAGGCCGATCCGAGTAGAAACTTTTCAATTTTGGTCAATTTTCTGCATGTCAAAGGACCAATCTATCTTTTGATTCAGTCGTTTGTCACACAAAAATGGATTTTATGGATCCATAATTATATGATGACTTGTTTGGTATCATGCATCACGGAGATGCAATAAACCTCCTTTTGCCACAACTTTAGGCTCAACCATACGATATAGCTAGATCAGAAAACAAACCAGCCCAACTTCTAACACTGCTAAAGGAATTAAATGAAAGATTCCATCCCATGGTAAAAAAAACTAAATATTTCGATGTCAAAGTTCTTTCCTGATTTTTTTTTTTTTTTTTCTAATCGGACAGAGTAGACACCAGATCAGACTTTACGTTCTTTCCATTCTAATCTTGATCTGCACTGTCCAGAAAAGCACATTTAATCGCACTTAGCATCCCCTGCTATTGATCCATCGACGTTGCTTGATGCTCGTGTATCCGTGAAAGATAAACAAGTACGGTTGTAGTCGGTACAAAAATAAATATGTCAAAATGTAAAATATTAAAAAAAATATTCAAAAAGCGTATTACACATTAACGTATGATTTGAAAAGCAAAGAGTTTGGAACACGTCCAATCGTTCCAAACCAAGCGTTGATCATTGTTTCGACGATAGTTATAAATATGAGAAAGCAATTAGCAGCATGGGAAGAATATTGTGCTAAGTACCGGTAGAAGACTCCACGAAAGCATGGATAGGTGCACTGGGCGCCGCTATAAAACTGAAATAGAATAAGCCATGCTCTGGCAAAAGGGGGCTTAAAGCATGATACCAAGCAAGTTATCACATAATTATGGATATATAAAATCCATTTTGTCTAACCATCGACTTGACCTGGAGGTGAACTGATCATTGGACATACAGAAAATTGTCCTACAGCAAAAAGTTTCGACCCAGACCAGCCTGCGCTGTATGCGCAGGCCGACCTGGATCGATACTCTTTGCAAATGCATCAAGCCCCCTTTTCACAGAGCATGACACAAATTGAAAACGGCGTTAAATACCATACAATCAATCAATCAAACAATCGATCCAAACTAAACTAAATGGTTAAGCATGAAGAAATGCGTTTATGTCTTAAATGCTAACAATCAACAACTGCAAATTAAATTTACCAGTAAAACTTTCTGACAGTTTTATTTCTCACTTCTACATTTAGTGATAGGTATTACCTGAAACAAACTTCCACTAGTTATCCATTCAAAAATGTAACACAAGGTAAATTCAGTCTACTATTGACATTAAACACGCCAATAATAATTTTATATGACTTTTCAACACTCTGGTACCCTGAAGCTACTCAGGTTTTTCTTCTGGTTGATTTCTTTATCTCCTTCATAAAATATTCAAAATTATCGATTATATTCAGATGTTTCGATTCCGCAGGATAACATAATTATAACCTCTTACAGACGGGTATATTGCCAGCCTACGGACCGTTGAAAAATTAGTCATGCTTTGGGAAAAGGGGGCTTAATGCAACTCCTTAATACATTATACCAAGCAAGTCATCACAGAATTATAGATCCATAAAATCTGGCCTTTACAACAACCTACAGTCATGAGATACACTGGTCCTTTGACATACAGAAAATTTACCAAAAGCAAACAGTTTTTGGTCTAGGTTAGCCTGCGTGGAACACGCAGGCTGACCTAGGTCGATATTTTTGGAAATGCAATAAGCACCCTTTTCACAGAGGATGGCTCAATACATTGTTCGACAAGGGAAGACAAATCTATTTCTTACAGTTTCGGCATTGTACATTTTTTTTTTTTTATATATATATAAATCTGTACTGGAGTTTAACTCCGTTTTAACAGCTTAGGTCATATCACGGTCGCCAGTACTACTACGTTTGTGTTTCCTGGCTATCTCACACCAGTACTTGTTATTTAATGCTTAAAAATTAGATGACGCGGGACGCAGAACCTGGGCATCAACTGTTAAAAATTTGCTATACATGTACGGTTTTGGAATAATCTGGATAAGTCAAGAAATTGGAAATACCAGTAACTTCCTAAAGGCATTCAAACAACGACTCGTAGATTGCGCGAATCAAAATTGGCATGAATCTATTTATACATCCAGCCGTTGTTATCATTATAAACATTATAAATCCTTATTAAACGTAGAAAAATACTTACCACTGGATATCCAAATGAAACACAGAATTGCCCTTTCAAAATTTCGATGCTCGAACCACAAATTTGGAATTGAAACAGGTAGACATAATAATGTCCAGCGAGATAAAAGAATTTGTCTTTATTGTTACAGCAGTTATGAGGTAAAAGTTATAGAATGTGAATATCATGTATTTTTTTGAATGTGAAAAATTTACAGAAATAACAGCAAACCTTCTATATAACTGGTATACTTCTAGTGGTAGTGAAGCTAATTTTTACTATTTACTTCAATCTACAAATCCAATAATCATTAGATATCTAGCCCATTATATACTCAGTTCCATAAATAAGTGTGCACTTAATTTTCTTTTATTTCTCGTCGCATGTTTTACTGAAGACCAACACATTTGGTATCATACTTTAGTTCCGAGTCTGTAGAAAATGCCAGGCTAATCAGATTTTGACTAACAGAAAGTTTAAGTTAGGTTTTTGCAGTTTAAATGAAGGTGGTACTAAAATCAAAGTTGCAAAAGTACTCAAAGAATAAAGTAACATTAAAGTTAGGTTTTGGCCACCGCTCTCGTTCAGGAATGGAATAACATTCCTGATGCAATGATTTTACGTTATGTAAGGTCTATGCGACGCCGAATAATTGCCTGTATCGACAGCAGAGGTGGCCATACAAGATATTGATTGAAAAATTGCAAGAACTTTAAGAAAAACCTAACTTTAATGTTACCTTAGTCTTTGAGTACTTTTGCAACTTTGGTTTTAGTACCACCTTCATTTAAACTGCAAAAACCTAACTTAAACTTTCTGTTAGTCAAATTCTGATTAGCCTGGCATTTTCTACAGACTCGGAACTAAAGTATGATACCAAATTTGTTGGTCTTCAGTAAAACATGTGACGAGAAATAAAAGAAAATTAAGTGCACACTTATTTATGGAACTGAGTATATATACATGCTTATGAAATGACTTACATGTAAATGGACCAATTAAGATTTTTCATTGTTATCATTTTTTCCCCCAATGATTTAAAATACTGGCAAACGTGGTTGCACAAGTTTAAAGATGTAGCCTTATTGAAATCGTATACTACAAATTATGGCTTCAATGATCGATTTGTATCGGAAATGATAAAGAATATTGCTGAAAAAGGGGAAAATGCTATTGCCCCCGTTTTGTCCTTTTCTCTCAATGTTTTCAAGTGTTCTTCTTCAAGGTCATTAAAACTAAGTTTTTATGGTAAAGATTGTTATTTTGAAGTTCCTATAAAGGGTCGTTTTCCAATGTAAATACTGACTGTTAGAACAGTACTTGATTTTAACCCTTTCACTGCTAAGCGCTACTTTCAGACCCTTACGGGCAGTGTGGATCAGGATCGTGCAGTCTGATCTTAGATCTACACTGTCTGATAATGACAAAAAAATTCCCCAATAAGTAACTATGAAATTGCAAAATTAGGGCACATACTATCAGTTTGAAAGTTTAACTGTACTTTCAAACAGGTTAATGGTTAGTACGGTAATAAAAAAGGAACGTAACTCGTCTATTATGTATAATATTTATTTTCAAATGTATTTTCTTGTATTATAGGCCGGTGGCCTTGTTAATTTTTAATAAAGTCGTTATCATTGTCATTGATAGTTTCCCCAGACTGTTAGACGCGTTGATAGGACATTGATAGGAAAGGGTTCGTCTCGCACAGGGTAGATTGATTGCTGGAGGGGGGGGAACTACTGGTAATTTGCGTTTTTTCCTTTTCTCACTGTGTTTTTCGGAGTCTTCTTCTCCTTCAGGATCGTTACAACTAGGTATTGTTTGGAAAGATGTTAAGGGGTACAATTAATAAATGTTAAGATAACGTAAAAGTTGTTACGCAATTAACACAAACTCATTGTTACAACATATTTTGGATGTTAACATGGTCATGTATTACAGCGTAACTCATACTATGTATAATGTTTGTTTCTACATGTATTTTTTGTATTATGGGCCGGTGGCCTTATTACTTAAAAAAAAGTCATTGTCATTGTCACTGACAATTTTCTTGTGAAGCCACTGACAACTTCCTCACATGCATCAAAGGCGAAAAATCGCCGTAAATAAAATTTTCCGACACCGGGTATCGAACCCGGAAGCATCTGGGCCCGGTTTCACGAAAAACTTAAGTCTCTTATTTTGCTAAGTTTGCTGACGGACACCATTTAAAACTTAAGTTGAATATGTTAGTTTATTCTCATTTTACTAATATTGACAGACTTAAGAAACATTCTCAAATCCTAAGTTGACACAACAGTTCACACTCAATTCAGCAAAATAATGGACTTAAGTTTGTTGAAATGACTAAAGTCGATTATTTTGTTGAGCAGAGTCTGAAATGTTGGGTCAAGTCAAGATTTTGGAATGTTTCTAAAGTCTGTTAATGTTAGTGAAGTGCGTCTGAAATAACGAACTCAACTTAAGTCGGGAAATGAGTCTGTCAGCGGACTTGAGCATAATAAGAGACTTAAGTTTTTTCGTGAAAACGGGCCCTGGTCCCCAGTCAGATACGCTTACCACTGAGCTACCCAGCCAGGCACTGGTACATGATAGACTAGGTAGTCCAGAGTGTTTTTGTTTTTTTTATAGCTGCTTCCAACTACATTTATAGCTGCTTCCAACTACGCCTTTTAACAGCCCCCTTTCACGTTCCCCCATAAAAAAATGTATATGTATATACCCATATATGCAGAAAGGCGACATTTGGCACGTGAAATCATTAGAATGTAACTGTTTACTCGAATTATTAATCATAAAGCACCGGGTGGTGATGGCAAGTTCAATCAAAGAGATGAAAATCGCCATCGCTATCCTCGCTACAGTTTTTATTAATATCATAGCTTATTGTTTTAGTTCTAATACTGTAATGGAAACATTAAACAAAATGGAACATACGTTCACAAAGGAATATAAGCGCTTTTCAGGAATGATGATAGTGCATCTAATTTTTTTTTTTGGTTCCTCTATTTCTAATTCAGCGCATCTTTTAATTGGGCAATATACACTTTTTTTTTTTTTTTTTTTCTTTTCATTTTTGATTACTATCATCTTTATCAAACATTATATACTACTCACACTTTGATAGGGATCATTTAGATATTTCACTGCGAGTATATGTTACAACAATACAGTTTTGCATTAAAAACATCCATTTCCACACGTTGTTTATGTCATCAGTGTGGCAATGCAACATTATTATTATTATTAATTGGTGTTTTAAGGCGCATCGACAGCTGTGGTCATTTAGCGCGCATGAAGATAATAATTAGAAATTGAACAATAAAATGTTAATTTGAAAGTCTATATTTTATTATAAAAATCTATCTCTTTTAGGTATTCTAAAATGTTAATTCTGTTGTACATGTAAAAATAAATTTTGTAAGCTATCAACACTAAAATGTTTTGACCATATACGGTCGAAATTTTTACAGTTTAATAAAATATGTTTTATAGTTAAAGGTTCATTACAGTTTATACATTGTGGTGCTCTCTCATTATTTAAAAGATGCACATGTGAAAACCTTGAGTGTCCCACACGACATCTTGTTAAAATTACTTGACTTTTTCGGTTACAATAAAATTCATATTTATCATTAAAATTTGGCTTGATCGCTAAAACCTTGTTGTTAAAACATTGTTGCCATTTAATTTGACATTCAGACTTGATAAATTCATTTATTTGTTGTTTTTTGTCAGTATAAGGAATTTTTATGTTGGCTATGTTCATATTTACGGCATCCTTTGCTTCTTGATCAGCTATTTCATTACCTTTTATATTAATGTGGCTGGGTATCCAGCAGAATATTATTGTCTTTGATCTACATAAATAAACATATTTTCTGAAAAATTGTTGAATTAATGGATTTGGGTTATCAGGATGTTTTAAAGATTGTAAAACTGACATTGAATCAGAAAAAACTATGAATTTCTTGTTATTATTGTTTTGTATTGAACAGAGAGCAATGTTTAAAGCTACAGCTTCTGCTGAAAAAATAGAGCTATGATCTGGTAGTCTTATTTTGGCAGTTTCCTGTTTGTGTACTGAAGCACAACCAACTTTATTATCTTGTTTCGAACCATCAGTATAAATTGAAATGTAATCTTTTTACTGTGATTTGATTTCTAAAAATTTATTTTGATAAAATAATGGATTTGTAACTGATTTCTTATTTACGTTGAGATCAAAAATAATATTTGGTGGATCTATGGTCCACGGCTCTTTTACAGGAAGTTTAAAGGGTTTAATATTCTTTACATTTATGTTTGACTCATTAAGAAGAGGTTCAACTCGTAGACCAAGTGGTTTGTTAAAATTAGGTTTATTTTAAAAGAGTATTTTGTTGGGAGGATTAAAAATGTCATTGTAAACCGGATTCTTTGTATTTGAAGCCAGTTTAGTTACGTACTATAAGGATAGTTTTCTCCTTCTATCATATAAGGATGGCTCCTGGGCCTCTGAATACAAACTTTGAACAGGTGACGTACGGAAAGCTCCCAAAGCTAACCGAAGACCCTGATGATGAATAGTGTCCAACTTTTTTAGGTAGCTTTTTCGTGCAGAGCCATATATAATACATCCATAATCCAGTTTTGAGCGTATTAAAGATCTGAATAGATTTAAAAGAGTTTTCATATCTCCTCCCCAGTCAGAGTGGGAAAGTATTTTTAAAACATTTAAAGCTTTTTGACATTTCAGTTTCAAAGCATTAATATGTGGTATGAAAGAAAGTTTTTTGTCAAAGATAACTCCTAAAAATTTTGCTTGATCTATTATTGGAATTGGACTATTATATATTTTCAATGATAGATCCAAGTGCAACCTGTGCTCTTGGCAGAAGTGTACACAGTTTGTCTTTGTCTTTGAAAATTTAAAACCATTTTCTATTGTCCATTTCTCAATTTTGTCTAAATTATTTTGAAGCTTAGTTTCAATTGTTTTCATATCTTTGGACCTGTAACATATTAAAAAATCATCCACATATAAGGAACAGTTCACATCGTCATCTAAACATTTTACAATATTGTTAATCTTGATATTGAACAGAGTAGGTGAGAGGATACTTCCTTGAGGAACTCCCTGTTCTTGTTCATAGTCATCAGAAAAAGATGTGCCTACCTTAACTTTGAAAGATCTATTTGATAAAAAGTTTGAAATAAACTTAGGTAGATTTCCCCTTAATCTAATTTTATGAATGTCTTTTGAAATGCCATGTTTCCACGTGGTGTCATAAGCTTTTTCTAGATCAAAAATATGGCAACTACATGTTGTTTCTTTACAAAAGCATTTCTGATAAAAGATTCTAATCGTACTAATTGATCTGTCGTGCTTCTGTTTTTTCGGAACCCTGATTGATGTTCCGATATAATATTATTGGATTCCAGGTAAAAATTAAGTCTATTGTTTATTATCATTCTCTCCATGGTCTTACATATACAACTAGTTAAAGCTATGGGTCTATAATTTGTTGGATTTGTATGATCTTTATTTGGCTTAGGAATTGGAATGATTGTAGCTTTGGACCAACTTTTCGGGAAGATACCTTGTTCCCATATAATGTTAAAAATGTTTAACAGAGTTTGTAATGAAATACGAGGTAAATGTTTTAAAAGTTGATAGTGAATTTCATCTGCACCTGCAGCAGAATCGTGAGCATTTTTTAGAGAATCTTCAAGTTCCGATAGTGTGAAAGGTAAGTTGTAGTTTTCATTTGTATCCGTTTCAAAATTAAGTTCTTCCATTTCTGCTTCTTGCTTATGTTTTTTAAATTGTGGTTGATAATTTGCAGAAGAAGAGTTTGTTTTGAAATTTTTACCCAGGATATTAGCGATTTCTTCTTTACTTTTGTAGATTTTGTCATCTACCTTGATATGCGAGTGTTTCATGGTTTGATTCTTTCCATTTATTTTCCTTAACATATTCCAAATGGTTGTCATGGGAGTTCTAGCATTAAGTTTAGAAATGAAATCTTTCCAAGATGATCGTTTTGCTTGTTTAATAGTATGTCGAGCCTTAGCTCTCATAATTTTACAAACATTTAAGTTTGTTTTTGTTGGATATTGTCTGAAACGTTTTAAACTGTCTTTACGTTTTTTAATAGCTTCTTTACAATCATCATTAAACCATGGCTTTTTCTTCTTAAAAGTATTTGTTGAAATCTTCGGGATGCACTGATTTGATATATCAATTAAAGTTTCAGTAAAAGAAAGCATTGGATCTTCTGAATTTTCAAAATTGTCAATCAGTAATTTTTCATGGCAAAGAATATTGAATTTGTCCCAGTTAGCTTTTTTAAAATTCCATTTTGGAATTTTCTCATCTTCTGTTTTCTCAGTTTCTTGTATAATGATAGGAAAATGATCACTTCCATGAGAATCTTCATATACTTTCCATTCATAATCAAGGTACAAGGAAGGATGGCAGAGTGAAAGATCTATTGCTGTGAAAGAACCTGATCCAGGATGCAGGTATGTATGTTGATTGGAATTTAATAGACATAAATTATTCTCTGCAATGAAATCTTCAATTATTTTACCTCTATCATTGGTATCTGAACAACCCCATAATTCACTATGTCCATTAAAATTACCACATATGATGTAAGGTTGAGGTAGTTGTAGTAAAAGATTTTCTAAATCATTTTGATCTATTCTTTTATTTGGTGGGATATAGATAGAGCATATTGTTATAGTTTTATTTAAAGATGCTTTTATTGCTATTGCTTGTAGATTTGTGTTTAAGTCTATCTTACGATGAGGTACCGTAGAATGTATTATGATAGAAGAACCACCAGATGCTCTTTGGCAATCATTATGCATGTAGTGATAGGAAGAATAATTGTGAACTTCCAAGTTATCATTGCGGGTTATAAAAGTTTCTTGAAGACAACAAATTTGTGGATTTAATAAAGATAAAAGAATTAGTAGTTCATTAAAGTTGGCTTTTAGACCTCTACAATTCCATTGTAAAATTGAGTTTTGACCCATTATACTTGTATATTGGGAGTTTGAATTTACTTAAAAGTTATTTGACTGAGGAGTCAATTTCCAATTCCATATCTTCTAAACTTTCAAATTTATTTGCCAGCTTAATAGGATCCTGTGACCCTTTCTTCTGTCTATTTGATTGTTGTTTATCTTTTTCTTTTTTATCTGGTTTATTTTTCTGGCTTTTATTTGGTGATGTAGGGCATGAATTAGCTCTAGAAGCTGATCTTGATCTACTAGAGTCTTTTGTTTGGTTAGATTTTGAACCTGTTTCAGATGTTCGAGGTGGTTGGACAGATGGAGACGTAGATTTCGAGGAAGGTTTAGCGCCTTGCTCAAAATCCACGGGATCATACTGTGTTCCACAAGTTCTCGTCTGAGGTTTTGCTGTTGCTGATTGAACTATCTTAGAGTACCTAGGTTCAAAAGCTGTCTCATATTGTTTTTCTGCCTCAAAGTATGAAATCTGTCTTATTGTTTTAATTCTCATAATTTCTTTTTCTCTTTTCCAGACTTCACAGTTGGTTGATCTTGCACTGTGATCTTTACCACAATTTACACATTTGAAAGGTCTTTGGCAGATGCTAGATGTGTGTTTGGATTCACCACATCTATCACAGATTACTGCATCTGTGAGCTTGCAGTTGTCTTCGTGGTGTCCAAATTTTTGACAATTAAAACAGCGCAAAGGATTCGGGATGAACTGTTCCACTGGTACTATACGATAAAAGATTCTAATACTCTGAGGCAAAGTGGCGGTGTTAAAAGTGAGGAGTAGTGTATTGGTTTCAAGTTGAACATTATCTTTTTTTTTTTTTTTGAATCTCTTGCACGCAACAATTCCTTGCGGTGCAAGATATTCAACAATTTTTTCCTCTGTTTCTCCTTTCAGTACCCTGTCTTTCACAATTCCTCTGGATTTGTTAAGCGAGTTGTGTTTTGAGACTGAGACTTTCAAGTTGTAAAACTTTTTCACTTTTAATAGAGATTCAGCCTGACTTGCTCTTGATGTTTCAACGAGTAGTAGTTCGTTTTTTAATTTTTTAACTGATTTTGGAGTGCCTATCAAACTTTCTATCTGTTTTTCTATTATGAAGGGAGACAGAGATGTGATGGGCTTTGCCTCCTCACTTTTCATAACCAAGAACTTTGTGTTGTTTAAGTAAGACGTTTCGTTTTCGTTATTCGGTCGGGGTCTTTTGTTTTGGGAAGCTATGATTTTGATAGTGTAATTTCAATAGCTATGCGCTCCACCCTCCTCGGAGCCCTACAAGGGGACGTCTAATGGAAATGGGTTTCCTATTTCCGACGCCAGAGCTACATAGCTATTATACTTAACAAACCTTAAGCGAAGAGAAACTATAGGTCTATTAATTAGCCCATCAGCCGCCGCTTTATAAAGGAAAACAATGTAAAAGATAAGAAAAAAGAAAAAATCTAACCCGGTTGGTATCATAAGATACAAAGAAAGAAATATAGATAAAAGTATGTAATCCTAAAAGCTAGACACGACCGAGCCGATTGAGATGGGTCGGTCCTAACCCATCCCTCCCGTCTATCCGAGGCCAGGGTCAAAGCAGTGTGTTGAGTGCTGGAGATCCCTGGGCACTCTCAACTACCAGGATCCCCTTTTCCGGCATACGAGATGCCACCCACGGCAAACAAGTGGTTTCTGAATCAAAGACAGAAATCTTTTATCAGAAGGAAGTTTGCTCAATGAAATAATTTCAATCAAGAAAGGTTTAGATATAGTGTGTTAGCATGATAACTTTAATGATTTGAGCTGATAACTTAGAGCTTATTAGAGTTCCCATTGTAGATCTCTACTTGTAGGTAAGGTTCTAAATACAAGTATGCCAAATGTTTCAAATTCTTCAAACATATAGTGCTAGAGATTGGAAAAGGTGTTGACGAATACAAGAACAAAACATAGATGTTATACACAGATGTCGTTATACTCTTCGTCCAGTGTGCTACCCACTGGCACAGATGATACACACACAAATGAGCATGTTAGTATATGAGACAGGAAAGTGTATAGGAAAGATATGTTTTCAAAAAAATGAAAAATCACTTTTGGAATGAAAAATTTGTTTTGGAAATCATTTCATCTTAATTTGTATTGTTCTTCAGCCACTTTTATGTTTTAATTTTGTGTTTGTTAATTTTTTCTGGAAATATTTAATCTTATTGACTTTAGTGTTTTTTATTTTCATATTTAGGTTGATTTTGTTATTGTTATTTTTTTTCTAATATTTACTTTGAATTGAATTATTTTGGACCTGTTTTATTAATTTTAGTTTTATCATTATCGGTCTCCTCTGTTTCTGGGGACTTTTACCACCCATATGCCACAGAGGCGAAGGCAGCCACCAATTTCTAAGGCCCCGAGTGGCGGGGGCCCGCAATGCAACATATTGAAAACCATACCTGATATATGCCACTCACATATATTTGCTGAATCTAATATGGTGATCCCTAGCGAATTTTGAGTAGTATATTTACATGCATCTTTAAATGTATAGTGCAATTTGAAGAGAAAACAGTCTTTACGGTAAATACTTAAACGCAATCAATTAGATTTGATAGGAATTTACCTTTCAAAGGAATCAATTCTTCTTAACAAGGTTTAACCTTTAAAAGGGAATCTTAATGGCCCGAGAAATCTGTCATTAACAAAGCAATTATGTGAAATAAGTTTCAACAATGAGAATAAAAGTCATTGAAATAATAAGTAACAACATCAGTATCAAAATGTTAAAGATTTGCCATGAGCAATTTTCCTAGGGGGCAGATTTACCGTGGCAGATTTCATGGGGGAAGTTTTGGGGGGCAGTTTTCCGCGGGGGGGGGGGGGCCCAGTTTTCCTGATACAGGCATGTCAAATTATCCGTCTCGTATATCATCCCAGAAGCTCATAATGGAGCGGCGGGCAGCCCGCATAGCTCAATAGGTAGAGCGTAGGACTCGTGAACGTGATGTTTCGAGTCACTTGAGGGTGTGGGTTCGATTCCCACGGCTGGTCATCTAAAATTACTAATAGTCTTTCGGATGAGACGTTAAACCGAGGTCCCGTGTGACGGTGCTATACACCGAGCACGTAAAAGAACCAGGCGTAACTTAAGATGGGTTTCGTCCTGTATCTGCACTATCCCCCGTAACAATACTAACAGCCTTCAGGGGGGCGTCGCCCTTATGGGCAACCGGTGGCGACGATAAATAAACGCAAATTCAATCAATCAATGGAGCGGCGACCTTCGTGCTGCATTATACCAAGCTAGTCATCACAAAATTCTTTATCTATTTTATCCACCAACCGACTGAATCATGAGGTAGACGAGCAGATAATTTAGATAAAGCGAAAAAAGTCTTGAGCCATGTCAGCCTGCGCGGACTGCGCAGGCTGACATTGGTCAAGACTTTTTTGCAGATGCATTAAACACCTTTTGACAAAGCATAACTAAGTTTCTTTTTCCTGGTAAATTACTCTTGTGCTAACCTGAGATATATTTTACATTTATCTGCCAATCTTTTCACTTATTCTCGACATGCTCATCATTTTGATTAAAACTGCCAGAACCTACGAACTTAAAAGAGTCATACAACTAGATTCCATACTAAACTACTTTGAATAGAACCCTACGAATCAAATCTCATCATTGTAGCTGCACATTTTTTTTTAACTCATGTTCTAAGATGGAACAGTTATATCATCCGGTATAGACTCAGGAAAATATGAACCATGTTCTGGCAAAAGGGGGTTTAATGCATCTATGTGATGCATGATACCAAGCGAATCACCATATATGTATGGATCCAGAGAATCAATTTTGTCGAACAACCGAATGAATCACGAGGAGGAATGGTCCTTGCACATACTGAAAATTGATCAATAGCAAAAAGTTTCGACTGGAGACCGCACGGGCTGACATGGATCAGCACCTTTTGCAGATACATTTAGCACCCTTTTCACAAAGCACGGCTCGTAATTAAAATTGTAACATATATTCTCCGGCAAAGGTTGTCTTTAAAGCCTCATACCCTCTTTGATGGAATAGGTCGATGATTCTTTAGTGAATAAATGAATGTTGTTTTGTGGCGCATCGACAGCTTCAGTCATTTAGCGCGCATATCTGTGTTAAAAATTTATTAAAGTAGAACTTTTAAGCTGAAAAAGATTTAAATACATTAATGATAGTAATGGGTTGTATTAAGAAGGACTATATGCGATCTTCCTATGAATAAACGATGTTACTGAATGACAGGCCAGTGCCTATCTACTCAAAAGTTTTTAAATGATAAAGTTAAGTGATAAAAAGATTTGGACAAAATGTTGAATTGACAGTAAAAAGTCTTTAAAAGAAGAAGAATTCTGTATTATTTTTAATGTGCATAAAATACGATATTGAGTGGTTGGGCGTCCCTGCCTACTCAACAAATTTTAAATCAAAAAGGTAAGACTGAATATTGGCTTCTAGGAAATGAGTGCTAAAATTGGCAAAGTGTGGAGCCTCCAATGGGACGATGCTTCTTTAAGGAAAGATACCGAAACCTTGTTTACTTCACCGAAGCTTTAGTTAAAAGAGTTTTTATCGGAAAGCCCTCTGTATGTACATGTCGGGGCAAAAACCGAAATATGGTTGTGAGGTGTGCGATAATTGTGGATATTGCAGGAATGTCTTAAACAGTTTAACCCTTATCATGCTAAATAACTAAAACGAAATTTTCAATTCGATAGTAAAAACCCAGATATTATTATTTCGAAGTTATGTTATGGGGAATAATATCTCCTTATCGGACAGTGTAGAACAAAGATCAGACTACACGTTCTGTGCAGTCTGATCTTGATCTACACTGTCCGCAAAAAGTCAGTGAGTCGCGCTTAGCAGCCGAAGGGTTAAAACAAAAAAACAGAACATACGATTACCCAGAAATGTCTCGACTGCTTGATTAGATGCTGCTTTTTTACACTATATTTGATACTTTGTTTACTCCTTACAATGTGCACGCATCGCTCCGCCTCCTCCTATTTTCGCATCAGATAATTTTACGACGAAATTTCCATAATGCGACTTACCAGTTTGCTATATTACTGGTTTTCTTTTATTTTTTCCCCCCACTTCACCTAGTGGATTTTTTACCTTCCTTTAGAAGTGAGAAAAAATGAAGAGGGCGGGGGCATTTACCGAAGATATTGACAGAAAATCGACAGAAAATTGACAGAAAATAAAAGATGGATGGCGACCTGTTAGTCATTAATATTTCATTAGAATAATTCCTTCAAGGGGGCGGAGTAACAAATCAAATACAACATATGTAGTAAGAGAATTAGAACACTTTTCTTATGTGCATAATTGCTACATTCAGTCAATTTTAAACGGAAGGTTACCCAATACGACATTCAAACTGATGTTTCGTAATTCTTCCTTGTTTTCAAAAATTCTCAATCCAAGACGTTCCAACACACTGCGACAATGTTTGGTAGTGGACTGGATTATTTTCCAGTCTAAGCTAGATCTGTAAGAATCTGGGTGAAAACCGCCTACGCTAGTTTTACCGTTTTGAGCCATTTTTTGAAGCAAGTGTTCCACTGACTCTATCATCTCCATGTTAAGAAATGAGTACAAGTTTATAGCTAATCTACGAGGGTCATGGAAATCTTCATATTGTAGTATTTTCACTCTCTCTGGATACAATGTTCTAAGTTTTTCAATATCTTCAATATCTTTAGACATTCTCTTACATAAAATTTGAATGTCGGATTCAGTCGTATTGATATTTTGGTAGTACCAATCAGTTTTTTGCCTGCTGTAAATGACCGCTCTTGGATCACGGAAAATCTGTACCAGCTTTAGCCGTTCATGCTGTTCGAGTAGAAATTTAGCATGCGCTGTTTCTAGCCTGAGAGCTTTTAACACCTTGTGCTTTGCCGTTACACATCTTTTCATTACAATTTCAAAACAGGCTTGCGCAGAGTGAGGCTTGTTAGACTTTCTTGGACCTGACGGCATACGCATACACTCCTGAAACGCGAGACCGGTCGGCCCTGAAATAGAATAATAAATATGAGCCACGCCCTGGTTTAAACTGAAAAATTGAGTGCTGTTTTACGCCGCTTTCAACATTATTTCAGTCATATCACGGCGACAGCTCACGTATTCATGTATTTCCTGGGTTTCACCAGTAAAAGGCCAGGGCTCTGAAGTGTCTTGCCCAAGGACACACCTACGAAAATTCAAGTGGAACCAGTGAGACTAGAACCCGAAGCCTCCAGGTTACGAGCCCTATTCTGTACTACTTAGGCACGAAGGACCCCGATCTGGTTTAATCCCTAACCTGCTCAATAAGTCAAATGAAACTTTCAATCCTATAGTAAATATAAATGAATGCTATATCCACCTTTATCTTAATATTATTATTATTATTATTATTTTGAGAAAAATCTCCTCTAATCGAACAGCATAGACCCAAGGTCAGACTGTTCGTAAAAGGTCAGTGAGTTGCCCTCAGCAGCTTAAGGGTTAATGCATCTTCGTGATCCTTTATACCAAGAAACTCTTCAGTTTTTGTGGATCCATTAAATCCATTTTGTCTATGAACCGGCTGAATCCTAAAGAACAACCGTCCTTGAACATGCAGAAAATTCATCAAAAGAAAAAATGTTTTGACCCAGGATTGTGCAGGCTGACCTGGGTCGTTACTTTTTAGAAATACATAAGACCACCCTCATATGATAAAGCTATGAAAGCGAATACAGATTGTCTGATATTGAATACAAACATAAAGGAATCTGTCTCAAAGTTTCATTGAGACAACCCTGTGAAGGTTTATCAGTAGCCCCGACTTTTTCAGCTAAACCTCCCCCCCCCAACTCCAGACAGCAACTTAAACCATTTTCATTAACGCCCGGGAAAAAATAATGATAATTTGAATATTGTTTTATGCCGCTTTCAACATTATTTCAGTCATATCACGGCGGCTGCTCACAAACTCATGTATTTCCAGGCTTTCACCGGTACTAGGATAGGGCCCTTGATTGTCTTGCCCAAGGACACTCCTAAGAAAAAACCTAATGGATCAAGTGAGGCTCGAACCCTGGGCCTCCAGGTCACGAGTCTTACACTTTACCACTGAGCCACGCAGGACCTCGCGCATACTTTTAAGTTAAAATTCCAATTTCAAGAGAGGGATACAGTGGAGATAGAGACCTCACACATGTTATTTGCATCCGTCTCATGAAGCTTCAAGTTTGAAGTGTTATTTTAAGATTTTGCTCAACCTTGAAGATGATATGTCAATTGTACTGTGCCAAAAACGGGCAGATTACGTTTGCGAATTTTTGCTATATTTTCAAACCTACGAATGCGAATAAAAAGTTGGCATCGATTGAGGATCGACTGAGCGATGCTCTGGCCAAAAAGGGAACATACATCTCCGCGAGGCATGATACCGAGTTAGTCACCACTATCATAATTATGGATCCATAAAATCCATTTTGTCTGACAACCGACTAAACCAAAAGGTAGGATAGTCTTTGGTTGATTGAGTGATTGTAAGGAGTATCTAACGTCGTTTTCAACATTATTTCGACCAAGGTCAGCCTGAGCGGATTGCGCAGGCTGACGTAGGTCAATGCTTTTTGAAGATGCAATCAACCCTCTTTTCACAGAACATGGCTCATTTTTAAAAGTCGAAAATCTGTAAAAATATCAAAATATGGTTCAATCAACCTGGAAACAGTTTATAACTAGAGCTATCACTAAACGTGATCATACCCCCTACCAGCTCCTTGTCACAAAACAGCTCTTTGTCACAGAATGCAGAATGGTTTAGTACAAAAGTAAGAGTTGAAGAAAAACGAAACTTCCGACAAAGGGTTTGCACTCATTAAAGGGTTAGGTTAATTTGTCACCGTTAAAACACAGAGACCGAAGTTATATAATAAATCTTTAGCAATATACATAGGCAGTAATTTGAACTATTGGAGTGATATAGAGGTAACATTACCATTAATATTTACAGAACATGTTTTTCCATGGAATTGCAGCTGTAATCAAACTGTGGTCACTGTAGTATTTCAGGGTGTGAGTGTTGTTATTCACACAAATTAAACACGGAATTCACATTCACATAGTTTTGTACATTAAAAATTGTAGGAGTATTACACTGGAAAAATTGTGAATTAAAGCGATATAATTTAGCAAAAATTGCAAAGTTCAAGGGGAGATAATTCTGCAAACACATCGCAGCAGAGTCATGAAAATTGCACATGCACAACATCATATATATAGAGGAACAGTGTGTGTAAATTTGAGTTCAGTACCTAAAAAACTGTAGGAGTATTTCAGCGAACAAATTTGTGTCTATGGACAGACGGACTGACGGACAGATGGACAGAATATATTAAAAACAGAATTCAGAGTAAAAAACACATTATTAATTAGTTTTGTACATTAAAAACTGATGGAGTATTACACTGGACAAATTTTGAATTAAAGCAATACAATTTAGCGAAAATTGCAAAGTTCGAGGGGAGAAAATTCTGCAACGCATCGCACACGCACAACTTCATATATATAAGAACACTGTGTATAAATTTGAGTTCAGTACCTGAAAACTGTAGGAGTATTTTGCCGGACAAATTTGTGTCTACGGACAAACGGACGGACGGACAGACAGCCATGGTGATTCCAGTATATCCCCCCTCCACTTCGTTGTGGGGGGAATAAAAACTTCAGTGTAGCTGACGGAATAGGTTAGAACTATTATTTATCCACTAAAGTTCTAAAAATTGGAGTCCGCAATTGATACCAAAAATAAAACGTCCGCAACCGTCACCTGAAAAAATCCGCCAAGGATAATTATTACATCCGTAATGGTAATTCGAGGTTTTGGATCACGGGAGAGATTTCACATTTTGAAATTACACTTCCATCATCAGGTTTTAACTTTAGAGAGGTCGTTGTTAAGGTCATTGTCAACTTTATCGTCAAAGGTAGAATTTCTAAGACTTCGAAGTCTGTTAAGTAGATACCTGTATTACACTTGTGCGAAGCAGAAAGGAAACCGAAAAAGAAAACGAATCACGGAGACAAAGAGGACTTATCAAAACAAACAAGACAGAAAATTAGAGATTAAGGCCAAGCCAATTTTATCTTTAATTATTCATATGTATTAAAATTACAAAATGACACTCCTCCGAATTACAAGTTTAGTGGAAGTATGCACAGCCTCTGGTAAAAGGAGTCAAGGTTGCCTTCAAACACTTGTCCATAGATTTGTTTGTAATGACACATACAACGAAACTTAGGACATATTTGAATAAGTGAACTTTTCCGAGATATGACTAAAAAGAAATGTTGAAGCGGCATTTAACACTTTGTATGTGTTTGTATTTGAGTTTAACGTCGTTTTAACTGCTTACGTTGTTTCACGGCGGTCAGTGCACCTACGAATGCCAAAAAATGAATAAATAAAACACTACATTATCAATGTGTCCTTTTGTAATGACACGGACAACATAGCCCTGAATATCAGGCACGTTAACAAACACTCTCGTCGAACCTATGTTAAATCTGTGATAATGATCAAAATAAAGGTGTACTATAACGCCGGTAAAGTGTCATTTGGTAAGGGTTAAACGCATGATTTTCGATAAAAATATACTGGATAAACTAAACTGAATGAAATCTAATACACGATAGACTTCTTCTGTAAGTATACATATGCAATAAGTTCAATGTTACTAACGCCCTGCTCTTTGTAGTTGTGTTGGATTTTTTGTGTACATACAGATGTCACAATAACGACGTTTGAATAAGCTTGGAAATAGAATTTTGTTCGTTTCTACATGCACACTTCTTCCTTATCCCCCGTGTCTGTCTGTCTGTCTGTCTGTCTCTCTCCTCACAAATAAACACATACTTTTCATTTATATCTGTAGTGTGTATTTACCACTATTTCAAAAACAGCCTCTAAAAACATGTAGTATCAATTACATGTTGTGAAATTACCCATTGGTCGTCGTATCGATCTCACTTTTCTCTTTTTCACTTTTGACGAGTTGAATGCAGTTATGATTGCCGCATAAATGATAAGTATGCATGTATTGTTTGCTTACATAAAACATGCTTATCATAGGACGAAAAGACAGATGTATTGGATGAAGTTATGGTAATGCAGGAGAGCTGCCAGCCGCAGCAAGGGCTCTTTATGGGCACGGTACCTAGAAACAACTGAGGGTTTTTTTTGTTCACTATACACAGGACTGCTGTTGAAACACGATTGGCACAGGGAGATAAAGTCTTAGCACCAGGGTCGGTCAACAACCATTACGGTGATATCTGCAAACATGATGAACAAGTTCAGCAGCAGCAGCAGTTGCAACAGCAATCATTAACAAAAGCAAAAGTAATACAGTTGCGGGGTCCAGCTTGGCAGACTGATGATCAGCTTCCCAAAGGTGGTGCACCATGGAGAGATAAAAGATAGGAAGTTGAGGATGCAATGTCCTCCTCTTCTCAGGAAATGGATCAACCTGGTCCAGCATCACTTGAAAGAAGACATTTAAGACCACTAAGACTTTTGAGTCTGCATTGAGTTAGTGGCTGAGATAGTGAATAAAATGTAACCATAAACATAAAAAAAAACTGGTTTGGCCCGAATTCTGTCTTCTTTTCCGCGTTTGTATTGATAATTTTCTGTGTCTGTCTCTGGTTTCTTTCCTTCTTCACACGTCTATTACCGGGTATTGGTAAGGAAAAAAAAAAAAACTATGGGCTAATTTCAAGCCGTCTTTCTATTACCAGGTGCAGTCATTATCGGCAAAGTAATACGAAATCGTTTTAACCGAGTAGTTGGGAATAAGAAAGTGAAGGATACCACCCCCTTCTCTCTCTCTCTCTCTCTCTCTCTCTGTCTGTTCGCCATTTTTCTATTACCAGAGGGTAGCCGTCACTAAGGGCGTGCCATTAAACCATTAAATGGTTGCGTTTTTGTCCGTTTGCATTGGAGGTTAATGCCGTTTTAACAGCTTAGTTCATATCTTGGCGGCCAGTGCACCTATAAATGTGTTTCCCAGCTTTCTCACACCAGTACTGACATAACTTTCTTCACAAGCCACTTACTACTTTTCTAACATGCACTAGAGGTGAGAGGCAAATATTTGCCGGAAAGAAAGTTTTCCTCAACTGGGTATCTACCTGAAAACGTTGACTTCCTCTGTATCTCCCCATATCGCTCCCAGTGCTGAGTGAGATTGTCACATTTGTAGACATCGAGAAAAAACTTCAGAGTTCTATCAATAGACAGCGTTGTGTTTCCCGATCTGAAACATCAATGGTCAAAAAGACATCTGTAGCGTGATTAATCCTTTGCCAAACGACATTTCAGGCTAGTCCGAATTTGAGGCATTTGTAGACGACAACATAAATTTCACTCAAAAATTTAATTGTGGTTTTGGAAGGGTAGAAGCAATTTGTGGAAAAGGAGAAAATGCTGGATACCAAAAGGCTTTTTCCTCACGGTCGTTAAAACTCGGGATTGTGTGGTAAAGGGTTTCTCTTTTACCAAGCACAACCTGTTTACTTGTCAAAATTTGAAAGTAACTGCAGACCACAAATTCGAAATTGGTACAAATGAACTGTGGTTCTCTGACAGGTCGATTGATTGTGATGCATTTAACGCCGTTCTGAAAAAAATATTTCAGTTATATCTCGGCGGCCAGTATACCCATCCTTGCTTTCCTGAAGTTTCTTTTTACCAGTACTCCGCACAATATTCTTTCCAAGCCACTGGCTGCTTCCCCACATAACCATCGTCGAAACAATGGTCAGCAGTCAGAAAGGAATGAATCCTATCGCAATGACTATCACGAGTCCTCGAAAAGGAGTTGGCCGAGCAGGTGATCGAATCAGTGGATCGAACCAGTGACCCATGTTCTCACGTCCTTTGCGCTACTGACTTAGCTACAGGGGCGGTTCTCTGATAGGCTAGAAAACATTATGTGAAAAGAAGAAAATGCTACTTTCCAGCATTTTTTCAATTACCAACAATATTTTCATAACCCTTCTTCGCGGTCGTTTTACGACTCATTGATTGCATTGTGTTTAACGGCGGTTTCAACATTATTTCACCTACGGTGGTTAGTGTACTTATGATTTCCTTTCTATTCTTTCCATACTTCCTTTTTACCAATTCTTTGCCCAATTCCAAGCAACTGGCTGCTTTCCAAAATAACTATCGTTGAAACAATGATCAGCAGTGAGCGAACGCGATGACTATCATCAATCTTCGGAAAGAAATTTGCCGAGCTGGAGATTCTAACCAGTGGTGATAAATTATATCACACGATTTCATTAGTCGAATGTTCTTGCACACTGTCATCGCATAACTAATGGAATACTCTAATATTTTTTCCCGATGATTAGACTTTGTAAGCTCTATGCCCTATGGTACACAGACGAAGTGTCATTTGATCAAAGGACCGCTGTGAATCTACGACATACTAAATGAACCATTCTCTGGCAAAAGCCGGACTAAGGTATCTCCGTTATGCATAATGCCAAGCAAGACATTACAATAATTATGGATCCATAAAATCTATTTTGTCGAACAATCGACTTAATTATGAGGTAGTCTGGTCCTTGGATTAGCCTGTCCGGACTGCACAGGCTGACCCGAGTCGATACTTTTTGCAGATGCATTAAGCGCCCCTTTTCACAGGGAATGTCTCTAATAAGTATGTTGCAAGAAGTAGGAAGTAACGAGTGTAGAAACACTCACGATGTTGGTGACTGATATGAAAGACTAATGCTGCGTTTACACAAGTCATGATGCCCACAAATGACAGAAGCGTGGAGAGCGTGTGGAGTCGTTAGGTTATATCGTGTTGATCTTGAGAGAACTTGGTGCTATCGGGATAATCTTAAGGATTGTAACAGAATGTTTGACGGTCAAAAATTTTGCTTGGTTTGTATGGTTTGTATTTGTGTTTGACGCCATTTTAACAGCTTAGGTCAAATCATGGCGGTCAGTGATGCACCCATGGGTTTCTGGCTTTCTCACACCAGTACTGACACAACTTTCTTTCAAAATCCACTGACTACTTTTCACACATGCATCAGAGGTGAGAGGCGAAAAATAGCCGGAAAGAAAGTTCGCCGCGACGGGGTATCCAGCCCGCAACCTCCAGGTCACGAGTCAGATACGCTAACCACTGAGCTACCCGGCCGGGCAAAAAAATTTGCCAGGATTTCGCCGATTCATCGTTCTTGAGAGAACGCAAATATCGTGAAAATCGTAGTAGAAGGTAGTATATCGTAACAAAGCTTTACGCGGCGCATCAGACCTTGTTTACGTGCTGGTTAAGTTCTGTTGCGATCGACCCGTTCTACTACGGTCTGTTATGTTTCTCATCTGCACGGGGACTGCCTCGGCAAATGTTTTGACATATTTTAAAAATCTGGCACGGCAATCACGGTCTGCTTATCAGATTTGTATTACGTCGATCCCGTTTCTTTCACGGTTGTCAGAAACGTGGCTGCCGTGACAAACGGGAACATGGTGTAAACGTAGCATGATTTTCACCACATAATGCCTCATTAGTATATCATTACCCTACGTTTACACCATGTTCCCGGCAGCCCCGTTTGTCAGAAAGTAGTGTGTCGTGAGATTCTGTTTCTTTGTTTTTTTCCAACTACCAAGTTCATTTAGTTATCTTTACGGGATTTAACTGTATCCAAGACCAGCTGTGATTGGAAGGGGTTTCACAGTTCCACGGTGCCCAAACATCTCCTAAGGCTACCTCCGTTCTAAAAAGGATGTGAGTATGTTCCATCCAGGCCCGTCAAGTTCTGCTCAGTCCTCTCACGTGTCTAATGTTCTTAACAAGGTCTAACTCGTTCATCACGTTCTGTCAAGGTTTTTATATGCATAATGGCATGCAAAGTGAAGGTTTTTGTATTTGTATATTTGCTCGGCGCATTCATTCAATCTTTAGCTCAGAAAGATAGAGAATGCGGCAGGGACGGAATGCCATATTGCAGTAGGCAAAAGCAAAGAGAAGGAGGGCGAGAAAATGATCCACGTGGGTGCGTGAAAGGATAAAGAAAAAAGGAAGCAAGATCTCGACCACTACTCAACAGTTATGACCAGAGAGTTTTGCACTGAAGATACCAACACAATTCAGAACCAAGGATGCCCTCTTAGCTCTAAGCTCCTTTCACGAAATGCTAGAACGGGTAAAACCAGTCACTGAGAGACAGGACACCAAGAACCGCTTTGCTTTAGAACCTTATCGGAAGCTATTCCTGACTCTTAAACATCTGATCATATGAGACAATTTATCATCACTTTCCTGTACATTTTGTTGTAGTAAAGCAGTCAGATCTGCCACATGGTTGGAAAACTTTGCAATGCATCGTAGAAGCATAAAGTGATAAAGTGTTTGCTGTTCCTGTGGCGTCCGATGAATGGAAAACCCTGACTCAGGAGTTTGAGAGACATCAGGCCCTCTCGGATGATCAGGTTGAACCTGGTCCTTAACTGGTGACATCGGAGGTTGTGCAGTCAAGATGGACTTTGTCCTCTTTATGGCTCGAAAATGTCAACTTCGACCTTTTGGACTAATTTCCCTATCACAGCTTTTTTAAGGCTCCCGAGATCGTGCACTTCCGGTCAAGCCGTAGTAGAGCACAGCGCGTCATAACCCGCCGGATCCATAACACTACGCTTACACCATGTTCCCCGCAGCCACGTTTCTGATAACGGTGGATAAAACGGGATTTACACGATACAACGCAGAGGAAAGGGATATACAAACTTTTCAGTCCGTGATTGCCGGGGTTGCCGTGCCAGGTTCACCCTGGAGAGACTTATGTTCTTGCTCCAGATCAACGTTACTGCTCCTGCCAATTGAACGTACCCGCTGCAGGTAAAAACATGGCCGCGCCCATAAGATTTTGCAAGGTATGCACCAAAACATAATTTTTTGACATGTTAATAAATAGATTTGCAGTTGAAGGTTGTCGCACGAAATGTCTGGGATGTCAGTGCACGTTAATCTGTGGTTCTTTTGGTGGTTAATCGTTTGTTGAAGACATTAATCCGACAAACTTCCGTCGGCGACTACGATTTCTGGAAAATCAATACTTGGGAGTCTCCAAAACCCCATTGTAAAACATATATACTCGGTATTCTGAAGTGTGTACCGTGTCAGGTGACCTATATAATGATTATTCCTCACAACTATAAACCGAAAAAAATTACATTGCAATTATAAAGCGATATTTTGCCATTTTTGCATTACAACGTAACATGCTCCTAAATTCAATACGACGATCCAGCTCCTGAGTTGAAACACGGTAAGCGGAGGTCTTCGTGTTACAGTAAACAATTTTGTCATTTTGGTCAAGATTCTATATTAATTATCGTGGTCACAGTCATAGGGTCGTCATCGTTGATAATAGCAATAATTGTCATTATGAACGACCAACTATATATTCCAAATCAGCTGAACATCTATAGACATCGGTTTATGTATTAGTTTGAGGCTGAACAGGAATATAATACACCCCAAAAGAACAAGTGCAGTGTTCAACACTGTGGCCTAGCCACATCTCTAAGATTACATTGTCATCCTTATTTGGTGTTGTGGTTAGTGAACATATTTTACACAGCCTATTGTTTTAACCTTTCCAAATATTTCCTAATTTAAATAAACTGATGTAGAATACAAAGCAAAACATTGTGTATTTTTTCCTTTTCTCACATTGTATTCTATCCAATGAGATAAGTATCTTTCAGTTTAGTTGCATTTTAAACTGTTTTCTGCAACTTGATTTTTCTTATTGGAGTACAAAATGTCTTTGGTCGTCTTTTTGGCTTATTAAGGCAAAGATTTATCTTCTTCCTTTTCCCCATCGTTTTCACATTTTATCTGAAAATAAAACATACACGATTTGGAAGTGAGTGTTTTAAATGAACGAGTATTAATCCTTTGGGTGTCAAATTTAAAAAAAAAAACTGGTCTGCGACATGATTTCTTTCAGTATGAAAATACCTTTAAAAAACCTGACGTAGATAATCAATTTTTTTTTACCCCTTATCTATAATAACACTACACGCTAATAGTGTAATCTCATGATCAGGCACCGCTAGCTTCGGTAGCGGCTGACCTGGGACAGCATTATTTGCCTATGTCGTTTATGGTGCCAAATGATTTAAGAATTTACCGGATCTGTTTTCGTGTAAAAAATCACAAACTATGCATCTATATGGTGTATTTCACAAAAAAAGGCTTGTTAATTTGATTGATTGATTGGTGCTTTAAGGCGCATCGACAGCTGTGGTCATTTAGCGCGCATGAAGGTTATATTTAGAAATGGAATAATAAAATGTTAATTTGATAGTTAAAATCTATATTAGAGTCTATATTTTATTATAAAAAATCTATCTCTTTTAGGTATTCTAAAATGTTATTCTGTTGTACATGTAAAAATAAATTTTGTAAGCTATCAACACTAAAATGTTTTCACCGTATACGGTCGAAATTTTTACAGTTTAATAAAATATGTTTTATAGTTAAAGGTTCATTACATTTTATACATTGTGTTGCTCTCTCATTATTTAAAAGATGCACATGTGAAAACCTTGAGTGTCCCACACGACATCTTGTTAAAATTACTTGACTTTTTCGGTTACAATAAAATTCATACTTATCATTAAAATTTGGCTTGATCGCTAAAACCTTGTTGTTAAAACATTGTTGCCATTTAATTTGACATTCAGACTTGATAAATTCATTTATTTGTTGTTTTTTGTCAGTATAAGGAATTTTTATGTTGGCTATTTTCATATTTACGGCATCCTTTGCTTCTTGATCAGCTATTTCATTACCTTTTATATCAATGTGGCTGGGAATCCAGCAGAATATTATTGTCTTTGATCTACATAAATAAACATTTTCTGAAAAATTGTTGAATTAATGGATTTGGATTATCAGGATGTTTTAAAGATTGTAAAAGTGACATTGAATCAGAAAAAACTATGAATTTCTTGTTATTATTGTTTTGTATTGAACAGAGAGCAATGTTTAAAGCTACAGCTTCTGCTGAAAAGATAGAGCTATGATCTGGCAGTCTTATTTTAGCAGTGTCTTGTTTGTGTACTGAAGTGCAACCAACTTTATTATCTTGTTTCGAACCATCAGTATAAATTGAAATGTAATCTTTATACTGTGATTTGATTTCTAAAAATTTATCTTGATAAAATAATGGATTTGTAACTGATTTCTTATTTACGTTGAGATCAAAAATAATATTTGGTGGATCTATGGTCCACGGCTCTTTTACAGGAAGTTTAAAGGGTTTAATGTTCTTTACATTTATGTTTGACGCATTAAGAAGAGGTTCAACTCGTAGACCAAGTGGTTTGATAAAATTAGGTTTATTTTGAAAGAGTATTTTGTTGGGTGGATTAAAAATGTCATTGTAAACCGGATTTTTTGTATTTGAAGCCAGTTTAGTTACGTAATGTAAGGGTAGTTTTTTCCTTCTATCAGATAAGGATGGCTCCTGGGTCTGTGAACACAAACTTTGAACAGGTGACGTACGGAAAGCTCCCAAAGCTAACCGAAGACCCTGATGATAAATAGTGTCCAACTTTTTCAGGTAGCTTTTTCGTGCAGAGCCATATATAATACATCCATAATCCAGTTTTGAGCGTATTAAAGATCTGTATAGATTTAAAAGAGTTTTCTTATCTCCTCCCCAGTCAGAGTGGGAAAGTATTTTTAAAACATTTAAAGCTTTTTGACATTTCAGTTTCAAAGCATTAATATGTGGTATGAAAGAAAGTTTTTTGTCAAAGATAACTCCTAAACATTTTGCTTGATCTACTATTGGAATTGGACTATTATATATTTTCAGTGATGGATCCAAGTGCAACCTGTGCTCTTGGCAGATGTGTACACAGTTTGTCTTTGTCTTGGAAAATTTAAAAGCATTTTCTATAGTCCATTTCTCAATTTTGTCTAAATTATTTTGAAGCTTAGTTTCAATTGGTTTCATATCTTTGGATCTGTAACATATTAAAAAATCATCCACATATAAGGAACAGTTCACATCGTCATCTAAACATTTTACAATATTGTTAATCTTGATACTGAACAGAGTAGGTGAGAGAATACTTCGTTGAGGAACTCCCTGTTCTTGTTCATAGTCATCAGAAAAAGATGTGCCTACCTTAACTTTGAAACATCTATTTGATAAAAACTTTGAAATAAACTTGGGTAGATTTCCCCTTAATCCAATCTTAAGAATGTCTTTTAAAATGCCATGTTTCCACGTGGTGTCATAAGCTTTTTCTAGATCAAAAAATATGGCAACTACATGTTGTTTCTTTACAAAAGCATTTCTGACAAAAGATTCTAATCGTACTAATTGATCTGTTGTGCTTCTGCTTTTTCGGAACCCTTATTCATGTTCCGATATAATATTATTGGATTCGAGGTAAAAAGTAAGTCTATTGTTTATCATTCTCTCCATGCTTTTACATATACAATTAGTTAAAGCTATGGGTCTATAGTTTGTTGGATTTGTATGATCTTTATTTGGCTTAGGAATTGGAATGATTGTAGCTTTGGACCAACTAATGTTTAAAAATGTTTAACAGAGTTTGTAATGAAATACGAGGTAAATGTTTTAAAAGTTGATAGTGTACTTCGTCTGCACCTGCAGCAGAATCATGAGCATTTTTTAGAGAATTTTCAAGTTCCGATAGTGTGAAAGGTAAGTTGTAGTTTTCATTTGTATCTGTTTCAAAATTAAGTTCTTCCATTTCTGCTTCTTGCTTATGTTTTTTAAATTGTGGTTTATAATTTGCAGAAGAAGAGTTTGTTTTGAAAGTTTTACCCAGGATATTAGCGATTTCTTCTTTACTTTCGTAGATTTTGTCATCTACCTTGATATGCGAGTGTTTCATGGTTTGATTCTTTCCATTTATTTTCCTTAATATATTCCAAATGGTTGTCATGGGAGTTCTAGCATTAAGTTTAGAAATGAAATCTTTCCAAGATGATCTTTTTGCTTGTTTAACAGTGCGTCGAGCCTTAGCTTTTCATAATTTTGCAAACATTTAGGTTTGATTATGTTGGATATTGCTTGAAACGTTTTAAACTGTCTTTACGTTTTTTAATAGCTTCTTTGCAGTCATCATTAAACCATGGCTTTTTCTTCTTAAAAGTATTTGTTGAAATCTTTGGGATGCACTGATTTGATATGTCAATTAAAGTTTCAGTAAAAGAAAGCATTGGATCTTCTGAATTTTCGAAATTGTCAATCAGTAATTTTTCATGGCAAAGAATATTGAATTTTTCCCAGTTAGCTTTTTTAAAATTCCATTTTGGAATTTTCTCATCTTCTGTTTTCTCAGTTTCTTGTATAATGATAGGAAAATGATCACTTCCATGAGAATTTTCACATACTTTCCATTCATAATCAAGGTACAAGGAAGGATGGCAGAGTGAAAGATCTATTGCTGTGAAAGAACCTGATCCAGGATACAGGTATGCATGTTGACTGGAATTAAATAGACATAAATTATTCTCTGCAATGAAATCTTCAATCATTTTACCTCTATCATTGGTATCTGAACAACCCCATAATTCGCTATGTCCATTAAAATCACCACATATGATGTAAGGTTGAGGTAGTTGTAGTAAAAGATTTTCTAAATCATTTTGATCTATTCTTTTATTTGGTGGGATATAGATAGAGCATATTGTTATAGTTTTATTTAAAGATGCTTTTATTGCTATTGCTTGTAGATTTGTGTTTAAGTCTATCTTACGATGAGGTACCGTAGAATGTATTATGATAGAAGAACCACCAGATGCTCTTTGACAATCATTATGTATGTAGTGATAGGAAGAATAATTGCGAACTTCCAAGTTATCATTGGGGGTTATAAAAGTTTCTTGAAGACAACAAATTTGTGGATTTAATAAAGATAAAAGAATTAGTAGTTCATTAAAGTTGGCTTTTAGACCTCTACAATTCCATTGTAAAATTGAATTTTGACCCATTATACTTGTATATTGGGAGTTTGAATTTACTGAAAAGTTATTTGACTGAGGAGTCAATTTCCAATTCCATATCTTATAAACTTTCAAATTTATTTGCTAGCTTAATAGGATCCTGTGACCCTTTCTTCTGTCTATTTGATCGTTGTTTATCTTTTTCTTTTTTATCTGGTTTATTTTTTCTGGCTTTTATTTGGTGATGTAGGGCATGAATTGGCTCTAGAAGCTGATCTTGATCTACTAGAGTCTTTTGTTTGGTTAGATTTTGAACCCGTTTCAGATGTTCGAGGTGGTTGGACAGATGGAGATATAGATTTCGAGGAAGGTTTAGCCCCTTGCTCAAAATCCACGGGATCATACTGTGTTCCACAAGTTCTCGTCTGAGGTTTTGCTGTTGCTGATTGAACTATCTTAGAGTACCTAGGTTCAAAAGCTGTCTCATATTGGTTTTTTTGCCTCAAAGTATGAAATCTTTCTTATTGTTTTAATTCTCATAATTTCTTTTTCTCTTTTCCAGACTTCACAGTTGGTTGATCTTGCACTGTGATCTTTACCACAATTTACACATTTGAAAGGCCTTTGGCAGATGCTAGATGTGTGTTTGGATTCACCACATCTATCACAGATTACTGCATCTGTGAGCTTGCAGTTGTCTTCGTGGTGTCCAAATTTTTGACAATTAAAACAGCGCAAAGGATTTGGGATGAACTGTTCCACTGGTACTGTACGATAAAAGATTCTAATACTCTGAGGCAAAGTGGTGGTGTTAAAAGTGAGGAGTAGTGTATTGGTTTCAAGTTGAACATTATCTTTTTTTATTTTGAATCTTTTGCACGCAACAACTCCTTGCGGAGCAAGATATTCAACAATTTTTTTCCTCTGTTTCTCCTTTCAGTACCCTGTCTTTCACAATTCCTCTGGATTTGTTAAGTGAGTTGTGTTCTGAGACTGAGACTTTCAAGTTGTAAAACTTTTTAACTTTTAATAGAGATTCAGCTTGACTTGCTCTTGATGTTTCAACGAGTAGTAGTTCGTTTTTTAATTTTTTAACTGATTTTGGAGTGCCTATCAAACTTTCTATCTGTTTTTCTATTATGAAGGGAGACAGAGATGTGATGGGCTTTGCCTCCTCACTTTTAATAACCAAGAACTTTGTATTATTTAAGTAAGACATTTCATTTTCGTTATTCGGTCGGGGTCTTTTGTTTTGGGAAGCCATGATTTTGTTAGTGTAATTTCAATAGCTATGCGCTCCACCCTCCTCGGAGCCCTACAAGGGGACGTCTAATGGAAATGGGTTTCCTATTTCCGACGCCAGAGCTACATAGCTATTATAATGAACAAACCTTAAGCGAAGAGAAACTAAAGGTCTATTAATTAGCCCATCAGCCGCCGCTTTGTAAAGGAAAACAATGCAAAAGATAAGAAAAAAAGAAAAAATCTAACCCGGTTGGTATCATAAGATACAAAGAAAGAAATATAGATAAAAGTATGTAATCCTAAAAGCTAGACACGACCGAGCCGATTGAGACGGGTCGGGCCTAACCCATCCCTCTCGTGTATCCGAGGCCAGGGCCAAAGCAGTGTGTTGAGTGCTGGAGATCCCTGGGCACTCTCAACTACCAGGATCCCCTTTTCCGGCATACAAGATGCCACCCACGGCAAACAAGTGGCTTCTGAATCAAAGACAGAATTCTTTTATCAGAAGAAAGTTTGCTCAATGAAATATTTTCAATCAAGAAAGTTTTAGATATAGAGTGTTAGCATGATAACTTTAATGCTTAGAGCTGATAAGTTAGAGCTTACTAGAGTTCCCATTATAGATCTCTACTTGTAGGTAAGGTTCTAAATACAAGTATGCCAAATGTTTCAAATTCTTCAAACATATAGTGCTAGAGATTGGAAAAGGTGTTGACGAATACAAGAACAAAACATAGATGCTATACACAGATGTTGTTATACTCTTCGTCCAGTCTGCTACCCACTGGCACAGATGATACACACACAAATGAGCATGTTAGTATATGAGACAGGAAAGTGTATAGGAAAGATATGTCTTCAAAAATTGAAAAAATAAAAGATCACTTTTGGAATGAAAAATTTGTTTTGGAAATCACTTGATCTTAATTTGTCTTGTTCTTCAGCCACTTTTATGTTTTAATTTTGGGTTTGTTAATTTTTTTTTCTGGAAATATTTAATCGTATTGACTTTAGTGTTTTTATTTTCATATTTAGGTTGATTTTGTTATTGTTATTTTTTTCCTAATATTTACTTTGAATTAAATTATTTTGGACCTGTTTTATTAATTTTAGTTTTATTATTATCGGTCTCCTCTGTTTCTGGGGACTTTTACCACCCATATGCCACAGAGGCGAAGGCAGCCACCAATTTCTAAGGCCCCGAGTGGCGGGGGCCAGCTTGTTAATTTGAAATAAATTCGTTATTCGACATTCGTAAGCTACTTTAAGGTCTAATTAGGGTCTACTGTTTTGCAAAGGTGTGAAAAGTGGAAAAAAAATATGTATATACACATATTAAAATCATAGTATTAGATATAACTAGATGCTTTTAGGTGTGCAGCTGACAAAGCATATGGTTGGCTGTTCGTTGATGATAATTAATATTCATTTACATTAACGAAGAGGAGTCTTCTGATGACGATATCGAAGATGATAGTTATAGATAATAGTTATGGATCTTGTGCATTATAGTTATGATAGTTATGGACCTTGTGCATGATTCTGTCTATCATCATCTTCATGTATATAATGATATTTCATTTCAAAAGCATAAAAAAATCAGGACAAGAAACCTGACTGATAGAAAGACCGAAAGATGGACAGACAGACATTCATACATACTGATCAAAAAGACGAATTGTTTGATTAAATTCGTAGACAATCGCTTATAATATCGTACTCTGTTTCAACTCAGGAGCTGGATCGTTTTTCTGAGTTTTGGAGCGTGGAGCGTTGCCTATTAAAAATGACAGAAAGTTGCTCGATAATGAACATCTTATATTTTTTATTTAGAACTGTGGTAAATAAAGCATAATATGAATCACTTGGCAGAGCACAAACTTCAGAATATCGTGTTTGTATGTTTAACAAAGCTTTTGCGGACTTCCGTGTGTTGATTTTCAAGAAATCATAGTCGCTGACGGAAGTTTGTCGGATTAAACGTCTTCAACAACCAACCAACCACCAAACGAACAATACAGAAATATGCACTGACATCCCATACATTCCGTGCGACAACCGTCTACTGCATATCTATTCATCTGATTGTAAAATAAGTATGTTTTGGTGCTTACCTTGCAAAATTCTGGGGCACAGCCATGTTTTTACCTGGAGCGGGTTCGTTCAATTGACAGGAGCAGTAACGTTGATCTGGAGCAAAAACGTAAGGTCTCTCCAGGGTGAGGTTTGTGACTGTCAAAAAATTTGTCACGGCAGTCTTGGTCCAGATGAGAAACCTAATAGACCAGAGTGGAACGGGTTGGTCGCATCAGAACTTGGCAGCACGTAACAAGCCGTAACAAGACTCAGAGACGATCCGTGTTGGGACGTGGAAGCACTTTTATTTTCACCGGTGTGTCACGGTTCTTTCAAGTGTTGTCAGATTTTGTCGTCTTTCGTCGCCATTATTCCGGCAAACTCAGTTATGTCTGAACCGTTTTTTTGCGTTCTATCAAGGCACGTTCCGGAATGTGCCTGTTTATGAATCCGGCGTGTAATGATGCGTTGCGCTCTACTACGGCCTGGTAGGACGTACACGGTCTCGGAACATATAAAAGCTGCGATAGAAAAATGAGTCCAAGAAGTCAAAGTTGGCACTTTTCGAGCCACAAGGAGAACATGGTCCATCTTCAGGGCACATTTTCCAATATCAACAGTTGAGGACTAGGTTCAACCTTATGATCCACGGGAGTAGTTTATAAATGCGAGTTTCCAGCACATTTTTATATTTTTTAGCAAAATTACCCATTTGAAAGGGGGGGTAGTAGGTTTATAGGTTTGCCTGTGCCTGTGAGTTGGAGTGGTTGCTTAGCCTGGGAAAGGGGGGTAGTAGGTTTATAGGTTTGCCTGTGCCTGTGAGTTGGAGTGGTTGCTTAGCCTGGGAAAGGGGGTAGTAGGTTTATAGGTTTGCCTGTGCCTGTGAGTTGGAGTGGTTGCTTAGCCTGGGAAATGGTCTAGTAGGTTTATAGGTTTGCCTGTGCTTGTGAGTTGGAGTGGTTGCTTGCCTGGGAAATGGTCTAGTAGGTTCATGTTTATCATTATCACTATATATTTAGATTTCCCATATCAAAGATACAAGAAATGTAAAAATTATATGGTTTAGTTTAGAAATATTACTTTACTTAAAAAAAAAAAAATTATGACGTGCTCACCTTTTTATATATCAAGATAATTTATTTAAATGAACTCGATACGCAAACGTAAACGTCACTCCCTCACTCCCTCACTCCATAAAAGATGCCATCCCTCACTCCCTCACTCCATAAAAGATGCCATCCATCACTCCCTCACTCACTCACTCCATAAAAGATGCCATCCATCACTCCCTCACTCACTCACTCCTACATCTACGTCTACGCAGGCGCATCTATTTTACAATATATTTTTTTTTTACAATATTTTAACGTAACGAAGTGAACGAAGTGGTGATGAAGTGACAGCATCCATATAAAGTGACGAAATTAATGATTAGCGTGACAGTGACGCAGTGAAATATATATAATATATTATTGATATAAAGAAAGAAAAAATATATATTAATAAAAAATGGTTTGGTTTACAAATATTACAAATGTTATTAAAGATGCAGCTAAAAGTGTTATATCAAATGTTTTACCACAAAGTGTAAAACAAAGAGTTAATAATTTCACTAATTGGTTAAGTGGTAATGTTGAAGCACAACAATTACCAAAAGTTTTAGATAAAATTGTTTCTGATGTTAGGAAAAAATATCCACCACATCCGTTTAAAATTAAATATGTTAATTCTTCTTTTAGAAACTATTTTAAAAAGTATATTATAGAAGGTAAATATGGTTATTCTCCACGTAGATTTTTCGCAGATATATGGAAAAACCTTATTTCTACTCTTGAAAGTAATTTACAAAGAAAGGTAAAACTTGTATTTATATGTGAGTTTTTAGATTTAATAACTATAAAAGAAGGAGGAGGTCTTATTAAAAAAGAAATACGTGCCTTCCATAGTAAACATCATCAAAATTTAAATACTACAGAAATAGAGGAAATATTAAATAATATGATAGATGAAGTTTTAGAAAAACTGGCTAAATTTCAACGTGAAGGTAGTGGTTGGACTTTACACAACATTACACAATTAGAGTTACATACATCCTCTTTTATACCTCTTAGAGCATCTGGTTATTTACCTTTACCAAAATGGATTGCTGTTAAAACAGCAATTATTAATATGAAAAATGAAGATGATAAATGCTTTTTATGGTGTGTTTTAAGAGCGTTAAATCCAAAAGAAAAAAATGCGCAATTATTAGATAAAGCTTTGAAAGAAAAAGAAAGTAGTTTAAATATGAAGGGAATCGACTACCCTGTTACATTAAAAGGAATACAAAAATTTTTAACTCAAAATCCTGAAATCAGTGTAAATGTATATAGTTATAATGAAGAAGATAAACGAAATAAATTTATTTATCCTATTATGACTACAAAAAAACGAAAAAGTAAACATATTGACCTTCTTTATATTGTAGATGAGAACGAGAAAAAATCACACTATTCCCTTATAAAAAATTACAATAGATTACTAAAAAGCCAAGTAACCAGTTACAAAAAAAATATAGAATTTTGTAGACAATGTTTAAATCATTTTGGAAATAAAGAACTTTTAGAAAGGCATGAACAATATTGTAATAATGAACCTATTACTTTACAAATGCCAAAACCAAAAACTATGTTAAAATTTAAAAACCATTTCAATAAAATAAAAGTTGCATTTGTTGTGTATGCTGATTTTGAAAGTATCTTAGAACCTTTAAACCCATCTCAACCAGAAAATAAAGATGAAAGTTATACTATAAAACGTCAACAACATTTACCTTGTAGTTTTTACTATATTATAAAATGTTTTGATGATAATGTTATGCCACCTATAGAAAGAAGTTACGTTGGGGAGGATTGTGGTGAAGTTTTTTTAAGTTGGTTAGAAGATGATATACGAGATATTTATAATGATTACTACCGAAAAGCAAAACCTATGGAAATTACAGAAGAGGAAGAAATGGAGCATAAAAAACAAAAATATTGTTGGATTTGTAATGAAGAATTTAAAATTACTGATGAAGAACTTGTTTATAATGAAGCATTTAATGATGTAGTACTTGATGATAATGATTATGATGAATGTTTAATGAATGAAATAAATAAAGAATTTATAGAAGAATTCAATGAAAAACTTACTTATACCGAACCTAATAAAGATACAAATTTCAAAGTAAGAGATCATTGTCATTTTACGGGTAAATTTAGAGGTACCGCACATAATCAATGTAACCTAAAGGCTAGGACACCAAAATTTACTCCTGTATACCTACATAATCTTAGTGGATATGACGCGCATCTTTTTATTAAATATCTTGCTAAAAGTGAAGGTAATATTGATTGTATTCCAGAAAATACAGAAAAATATATTAGTTTTAGTAAAAAAAATTTCTTTGAAGGGAAAAGATACCATACAATTAGATTTCTTGATACTTTTAAGTTCATGAGTTCTAGTTTAGACAAGCTTTCGAGTAATTTAGAAGAAAGTCAATTGGAAATTTTATCGAAATATTTTAATGATGAACAATTACCATTAGTTAGAAGAAAAGGAGTTTTTCCATACGAACATTTAGATTCTTTTGATAGACTCAAAGAAAAAGAATTACCACCTAAAGAAGCATTTTACTCAAGTTTAAATAAAGAAGGAATTAGTGATGAAGATTATGCTCATGCTCAAAAGGTTTGGAAAGCTTTTAATATGAAAACATTTAAAGATTATCTAAAACTTTACAATAAAGTAGATGTATTACTTTTAGCAGATGTTTTTGAGAACTTTAGAAATGTTTGTATTAGTAATTACGATTTAGACCCAAGTTGGTATTTTACTTCCCCAGGTTTAGCTTGGGATGCAGCATTAAAAATTACTGAAATAAATCTTGAACCTTTATATGATGTTGATATGCTTTTAATGGTTGAAAAAGGTATCAGAGGAGGAGTTAGTATGTGTAGTAAAAGGTATTCAAAAGCAAATAACAAGTACATGGGTGATATGTATGATCCTAATAAACCATCTATATATAATTTATATATAGATGCAAATAGTCTTTATCCTTGGGCAATGAGTAAACCACTTCCTACTCATGGATTTAAATGGATGAAAGATGGAGAATTAGAGAAATGGGATAAATATACATGTATATTAGAAGTAGATTTAGAATATCCAAAAGAATTATACGATTTACATAACGACTTTCCTTTAGCACCTGAACGTTTAAAAATAGGCAGAGTAGAAAAACTTATTCCAAATTTACGTAATAAAAAGAATTATGTGCTTCATCATCAAGCTTTAAGAACATATATTAAATTAGGGTTGAAACTTACTAAAATACACAGAGGAATTACATTTGTAGAAAGTCCTTGGTTAAAACCATACATTGATAAAAATATTAGTTTAAGAAAAGAAGCAAAAAATGATTTTGATAAAGATTTCTTCAAATTGATGAATAATTCAGTTTTTGGTAAGACTATGGAGAACCTTAGAAAAAGGGTAGATATAAAATTATCTACTAATTCTGAAACTTATAGAAAATTAGTTGCGAAACCAAATTATGATCATACAAATAGTTTTGGAGAAAATTTTGTAGCGGTACATATGAAAAAGAGTAAAATATTATATAATAAACCTATTTACTTAGGATTAAGTATTTTAGACATCAGTAAAACACATATGCAAAAAACTTTTTATAATTACTTTAAAGTTAAGTATGGTGAAAAGGTTAGAATGTGTTATACTGATACGGATAGTTTCATTCTCGAAATAAAAACTGAAGATTTATATAAAGATATTAAAAAAGATGTACCAGATATGTTTGATACAAGCAATTATCCTAAAGACCATTTCTTAAAAAATGATTGTAATGCTAGAGTAGTTGGTAAATTCAAAGATGAATTAGGCGGTAAAATTATGACTGGTTTTGTTGGTCTAGGAGCAAAACAATATGCTTATAAAACCTTAGATGGTAAGGAAGATAAAAGATGTAAAGGTGTTAAACAATCAGTTGTTCAGAAAGAGATAATTTTTAATGATTATGAAAAATGTTTATTTACAGAAGAGGATCAATATAGAACGATGACTGTTTTAAGAAGTAAAGACCATGATATGTTTACTGAAGATTTACATAAAAAAGCTTTAAGTTCAAGTGATGATAAGAGATTTCTTTTGGAAGACAAGATTGATACTTTAGCATGGGGGCATCCTAAAACAGTTGGGTGTTTACCTTTTGATTTAGAAGAAGATTAAAAATTGAAAATATATATTAAACTTTTTAATATATGTATAATGTATTACGCGGAAGAATTTATGAAAAGATATTCACATTCTGAATTAATAGAATTAAGTAAAAGAGTGGGTCTTAAGAAATATAATGAAAAAGGAATAAAACAATTAACTAAAACTGATTTAATTAAAAAACTTATTCATAATAACATTAAACCAGATTTAAATAGAAAACTAAGACCAGAAAGATATTGGCATCTTTGGAAATTAGATAGGTAAATTATATATATATTATTCCTTTTAATATATATATAAATAAGTACTTTAGAGTTTTTCTTCCTCATTACACATATAAAATTCGTCAAACTTACATCTATATCTTCCTTCATCTCTTTTACTCGTTTGATCAATTACGAGAAAGCCGTAAGGTTTTTTCCAACATTTAAAACACAATCTTTTAAATTCTTCTTTAGGCATATCCTTCTCAGCATATTCATTATAGATATAATTAACGCTACGTTTATCTTGAGGGAATATACATAGAAAATTAGCATTTTCTCTAATAGTATTTTTATCTAAAGTAATGAAATTTTGTGTTAAGAAAAAACAATCAACATTACTATGTCTTCCATGAGTATAATAAGTTGATGGTTTATTTTGTTTTTCACCAGCTAAATCATCGAATATCATTAGATTTTTAGTTTTTCTATTTAATTCGTGAGGCATTGGTACATCATCATTATCTTGATGAAAAGATGCTTCTATTTTTGTTCCTTTTTGTCTATTATAAACATTCTTTTTAAGATAGTTAAATAATTCATCTTTACTAACTTCTTTACCTTTATTTTCCTTTAATAACCTAAAAACAACATCAACACCTTCTTTTGGTAGACCCGCTTCAAATGCATCTTTCATTAACGAATAATCAGGTTGATGCATACTTTTAGTGAACAACATTAATTTATCATAATCTAACCAACCTGGTTGTAATAGTAAATTCAATAGTAAAGTAGTTTTACCACAACCAGATTTACCAACGATAATTCCTCTGATACTCTTTGGTAAATATGGTATATTATTTCTATAATCACACGTATCATCTGTCGAATAATTAATGATCTCCATTTTAATATAGACAAATTTTAATTAGTTTATATTAAAATGACAAAGATGTACTGCGTTAAATGTAAAACAAAAACTGATTCAGAAAATTTATCGGAGGAAACTTCAAAAAATGGGAGAAAAATGATGAGAGGCACCTGTGTAGTATGTGGTACTCGTAAATCTCAATTTATAAAAGGGAATGTAAGTGGAGGGGGATGTAATCAAGAAGGTGGAAGTATGTTAAATACTTTAATTAATAAATTACCGATGGAAATGCATTTACCTGGTTATAACTTTGCTGGGCCAGGTACAAAACTAAATAAAAGATTAAATCCAGATTTAACACCAAAACAATGGAGTAAACCAATTAATAGAGTAGATAAGGCCGCATATAATCATGATGTTTGTTATCTAGCAAACACTGATACTAAAACAAGAAATAACTTATGTGATGTTGAAATGTTAAAAGAACTAAAAGGAATTGTAAATCCAACATTAAGTGAAAGAATGGCTAAGGGTATCGTATCAACTTTAATAGACACCAAAGTAAAATTTGGAATGGGCAATGATAAAAAAAAAATTTAGCTGATGAAATACATAAACCAGTTAGAAGACATTTTAAAACTAATAAAGTAAAGGTTCCCACAATTGATTACACTTGGACAGCTGATTTAATGATTTTACCAAAGGATATGATAAAACATAATGATAATATAGAAAACTATTTAGTTGTAATAGACGTATTTAGTAAATATGCATGGATAAAACCAGTAAAAGATAAATCTACTACTACAATTGCTAAAGCATTTAAAGAAATATTTAAAGAATCAGGTAGAAAACCTTTAAAATTATGGACAGATAGAGGTGGAGAGTTTATTGGATTAATTGATAATTCATTAGATAATAAACCTACTGATTATCAATGTAAACATTGTGGGTTTTATGCAAAAAGTCAAAGTGGATTAACTCAACATCAAAATATACATTGCCCTGTATTACACCCTGAAAAAGCTAAAGAAGATAAAATTAAACTAGATAAACATATAAAATTATACCATACTGAAGGAAGAAATAAAGCTGTAATAGCTGAAAGATTTGTTAGAACTATAAAAGAAAAAATGTGGAAGTATATGACTAATAATAATACAAAGAGAATAATAGATGTTTTACCTGATTTAGTTAATGAATATAATAATACAAAACATTCTACTATTAAAATGACTCCTGTAGAAGGTAGTAAAAAAGAAAATGAAGAATTTATCTATGATGAAGTATTTAGAGAAGAAACTAAATCAAAAGAATCTATCGAAAAAGAACTTAAAAAATTAGATATTAACGAAGGTGATCGAGTTAGAGTGGCAAGGATTAAAAAAGAAGGATCAAAAGGTTATTTACCTAACTGGTCTGACGAAATATTCGAAATAAAAAAAATTAACAAAAATGATACACCGATAACTTTTGAATTACAAGATGCAAAGGGTCATAATATTAAAGGTAAATTTTATAAACAAGAAATACAAAAGACTGATTATGAAATGACTGATGATATGGGTGATAATAAACCGAGACTTAAAGTTAGAGTTATGGAAGGTATTGAGGCTGTTGCTAAAGAAGCATTGAGACAAAAACTAAAGAAACAACGAGCTGCTCAAAAAAAGAAAGAACAATTAGGCAAAGGTTATGATGAATTAGATTATGTGTTTGATAATCTTCCTAATAAATCATTATCTAATATTAAATTAGAAGAAGTTTGTAAACATTTATCTGGATGGAGAGGAGTATTTTCGAGAGATAAACTTCCCACGAAACCTAATTATCCGATAGATTGTGGTATATTAAATTTAGATGATTCAACAGGTCCAGGCACTCATTGGGTTTGTTGGTATCGTAATAAATCTACAAAATTTTATTTCGATAGTTACGGAATTGATCCTCCTACTGAAATAATAGATTATCTCAAATCGCCGATATATTGTTCAACAGACCCAATACAAACACCAAATACATATATTTGCGGGCATCTGTGTGTTTTTGTATTACATAATTTAAACAAAGGTTATAATTTACAACCTATACTAACACATTTAATGAGTATTAAAGATAACTAAATATGTATTTTAATCTATTTTTAAAATATATATTACGTATTTAAAAAAATGTCGATTGTACAAAAACATGGAATACATAATAAATTAAGTAGAGGAAGAGGAGATGATGATGGTGGTGGTGTTTCTATCAATTATATAAATAATCATTTCATTAGAAGAGATGGAAAAGAAGCGATGATTGGTAATTTAAATATGGGAGTCAATACTATAACTAATGTTATCGACCCTACTGAAAATGATCATGTCGCTACTAAAAATTATGTCGATAATATTCAAGGAGGTGGTTTTATGGAAAGAAATGCAAGTGGTGACTATGTCGCTAATGATAATTTGAATATGGGTAATCAAAGAATTATTAACTTAAATCCTCCTATAGATAATACTGATGCTACTAATAAATTATATGTTGATACTTTAAATGATGAAAGTAGAAGATATAGTATAGCTATTTCACCTTTTGTTATTGAACGTGGAAGTGGTAATGGAGGAAATAGATACGTTTCTCAAAATAATTTATTTATGAGGGATTTTAGTTTAAAAGATTTAGGTGAACCTGTTGATGATGGTGATAGTGTTACTAAAAAATATGTTGATGATAATAGCGCTTTTACTGCTAGAGGGGATGGAGCATTTGTTGCTAAAGGCCCATTACTTTTGAAAAGGTTCAGGGTACGTGGTGTTAGAGACCCGCAAAGTGATGGTGAAATTGTTAATAAAAGATATGTTGATGAAACGAGTGATGAAATTGTTAATGAGTTTATTAAAAAAGCAAAAGATAATCAAGGTAGATTTACGAGTAATTTAGATATTAATATGAATGGTAAAAGAGTTGTTGGTTTACCCTCTCCAACTGAATTGGATGAAGTTGCTAATAAAGAATATGTTGATAGAGTGGGTAATAATGCTAAAGAATATACAGATAGGTCGAGCGCTTTAATAAGTGATAGAATAAAATCTCTTCCTCAAGGAGTTTTTTTAAGATATAATGGAGGATATGTGGCAACGGCTCCCATAAGTATGGCTAGTCTAGCTATAAATGATTTACCTGAACCTAAAGAAATCAATGATGCTGTTACTAAACAATATGTTGATCAAATTATTGTTAATAATAATGCTATTACTAAACAATATGTTAATACAATTATTGCTGAAAATGTAAAGGATGGAGGAATACCAGGAATTCGTGAGGGAACCGTATTTTTTAAGGAAAATGGTAATTATCAAGCAACTGAGAATATTAATATGGGATTTAAACAATTATTAAATTTACCTAACCCTACTAATCCGAGTGATGCTGCTACAAAGAAATATGTTGGTGATAAAATAAATGAAAATATAAGTGGTTTAACTAAATATTCAAGACTTTTCCATACTACAGGTATCTGGAAAGATTTCGCTAATTTCAAAGATGATTATCCTTTTTCTTTTAATGGTGGTCAAACAGGGAAAGAGTTTGGTGGTTATTGTTTACCAAGAACAGCATATCTTATAGAAATAAATGTTTATATATCTTATCCTTCAGATTTTCCAATTGGAGCCCATATAAAATCTTTTGATAATAATGCGGTTATATTATATATAGAATATGGAACAATAGATTTGTTAAGAAGTAAATCCTATAAAATTCTAAGAAAAGATATGACTACTGGTAGTTATAAAAAAATTGATTTAAGAAAAGACCCACTTAGATTATTAGGTGGTGATTTTATTAATATTAAACCTACACCAGATTTCTTAAAAGAAGATCAAGGTGCAAAAAAGGATCCTGTAACTGGATTATTTGCTTTTATAAGTGGTGATTATAAATTCCTTAATGATCTCTTAGTTGATATACATATGGTTTTAACTTTTTCTGAAGATGTTTTTGAAGATGTAGATATATAACTTTTCATTAGAGAAGTTATATATTTTAGATTAACTTTTCTCCAACCTTAGCCATTACATTAATATACTTTTTATAACATCTTTCATAATCATCATCCTGATACATTTTACTTTTTAATAATTGTTCTATATTATTTTCCATCGTATAAACTTTAGAAATATCATTTACATTATCAGATTCTTGTAGTTTTCTAAGCTCTTGTTGAATAGTTGTGAATTCACTACTTATCATATCACATTCTTTACAAAGGTCTTTTTCTGTCAGTTCTTCAAGTAATGATTTAGCTATATCTTTTACATCATCACCATCTAATTTTTGTTTTTGAGAATTTACCACTTTTTCGAGTGTGGTAGTAATATAATCAATCTTTTCTTTCATTACTCTCATATTCCTAATGTAATATTCTACTTTATAGTATAAATATAATACTTTTACTTTTGTTATTTCTTCACTCATTTTAAAAAGATATTATTTTTCTTTTTATTACTCGAATATTTCAAACAAATAGGGCAATTATCTATGTTCTTATTAGTAATACACCTATCACACATACATTGATGCCCACAATTACAAAATAATATATTAGCTTTATCTTCATTACATATTACACACGTCTCACTTACATATTTTTCCATTTCGTATATATCATGTTTAGATGTGTCTGAAGTGGTTTGATAATAATAATCATACTGATTGATATAACGGTGTTGACGTACTTCTATTGACATTTCTTCAACCATCGTTATTTCTGTATTACAAAAATTTTCAATCGATGATACAAGTTCTGTTATTGCATTATTTAATTTTTTTATAAATTTAGTAGTATACCACGAAGTAAAAAAGTGCATTGTAAAACATGCAAACTTTTTTTTTGTTAAAATATTAGCCATATGTATTGCAATACGAACCTCTATTTTTCGAGTATTATTTACTAACTCATCACTTAAAAGATGGTAAAAAAAACCAGCGTGATCCGATAAAACCTTACCTAAACCCCAAACTGGAAATTTCTTATTTATAAAATAAGTATATCCCCAATCATTTTCAAAACCAAATTGTATTTCTTTTTTTTCCTTTAAATGATAATTTAAAAATTCATATTCCCTCCCTCTGCTATTTCTTATCTTTAACTCACGTTTAATAATTGTAGATTGCGAGCTTCTCATTTTATAATATATATATATATATTTTTATTTAAATATATTCATTTAGATTTAATACATCTCTCCGCAAAGGGAGCATATGTTTTTAATGATGTTAATATATAACTTCATTATTTTTATAATATATTTATTTTATAAAATGAGAAGTAAAATGATAATAGTTTCTGATAATAAAACGGAGATTTATAAAACTCTTGACCCACCTTTTTACTTTAATGATGAAGAATGGGAAATAGCGTTATTTAGCCTTGAAACTTATAACTCAATACCAAATGTTAATGAAAATAATAATATCTTTAGATATTCTGTAGATAATGGTAATAGTTGGGAAAAATATGAACTTCCTATTGGAGCTTATGATATTATTGATATTAATAAAACAATTGGTGAGCATTTAAAGGATAAAGGTTATTACGATGAAGTTAATGAAGAGTATCGAGTTAAAATTACACCCAATCTTAATACACTTACAAGTGTTATGGAAATAGATGTTGGTTTTGAAGTAAATATGAGTGGAAAAAATTCAATTGGGAGTTTATTAGGATTTGATAAAAGGAAATATCAAGCTGGAATTCATAATAGTGAAAATGTAGTTAATATTTTACAGGTTAACTCTATTATTGTAGAAACTAATTTAGTAAGTGGTAATTATTTAAATGGGAAACTAAGTAATAGTATTTATAATTTTTTTCCTCAAGCTGAACCTGGTTATAAAATTATAGAAAAACCTTATGAACGTGCATATCTACCTTTGAATTTAAATTTTGTGCAAGATATATATGTTAAATTAATTGATCAAAATGGGAATTTATTAGATTTACGAGGTGAAAACCTCACCATTACTTTTCATCTTAGAAAAGAAAAATAAATAATTTAAACCCTTTATAAAATGAGTCAAACTGAATATGTTATAAGAAATGTGTATTTAACTGAGGGGCAAAAAAAGAAATTAGCTAGAGACGCTAAGAATAATTGTCAAAGTAGTATAAAATTAACGAATAAAACTATTAATATGGAGGGGTTGGATTTTGCCTTTTCAATACCTCAAGCTAATAAATTAGATGCTGCTAGGAGAAGGAATGTGGGTGTGCAATTAAAGATTCCTAAGAAGGTTTTGAAGTATAATGAGAAATTACAGGAGGGGCAAAAAGGTGGGTTTTTAGGTGCATTATTGGGGGGTCTTGCTAGAGTTGCGGCACCCCTTGCTAAAAAAGCATTACCCGCTATAGCTAAAGGAATATTAGGTGCTGCAGCTGGATCTGCGGTTAGTAAATTATTTGGTGATGGTTTGTATTTAAAAAAGGGTGGTCAAGTTCTTCAAATAGAAACTGATGGGAATGGGTTGTTTTTAAAACCTTATAAAGGAAATGGGTTGCAACAACATGGCGATGGTTTGTTTTTGCGGCAACATGGAAAAACATATGATGGAAGTGGTTTGATTTTTGGTGATAGTTCACCTTTAGGCTTTTTGAAAGGAATTCCTTTAGTGGGACCCGCTTTAAATGCTATATTCTAATTTTTTCTTATATATAAAATGAGTATATTTGAGAAAGGTAGAAACTTAGGAAAAAAAATAACTAAAAAATTTAATACTATAATGTGGCTTCCTCATGAAACGTGTATTACCTTTCCTCCAATTAAGAAATCATCTATAAAATGGTTAATTAAAACGCAAGAACGTATTAAAATAAAAAGTAAAGAGGGTAAAAGGATATCATTGGGATTTGGTTATAAAATGAGTAAAGGAATTGTTTTAGCTACTATTTATTGTAAATGGAAATATCTTTTTGCTCTTCTAAATGATATACAAACTGATGAAGAATGTGATGATATAGTAGTTTTTATGTTTAATTTTTCTAATGAAGATATTACTATAGGAGCGGGAGAATTTTTATGTAATTTACAATATTTTATTTCATATATATAAAAAATGGTAGATATTGATAAAATTAAAGGTGGAGATAAGTTGTATCCTGATCTCCCGAAACCAACTGCTCCTCCATCAATTGAAATGGAGGTTGTGGATAATGGTCATTCTTATAGACTTCAAAAAATATCCGAGGTTTTAGATTTTCTTAAAAAGGAAATAACTGAAAGGGAAAGATTAAATAAGAAATATAGTAGGATGGCTAAAGCAGTTGATAATGTTGAAGGTGGGTTGGTTGTTATTTCATTGGCTTTGGGTGGAGCTGGTGTTGTTTTGCTTTCAACTGTTGTGGCGACGCCTATTGCTGTTGGATTGGAATCTGCTGCTGGTGTGATTGGTCTTTCTTCATTGATTAGTAAAGTATTTGTTAGAAAAACTACTACTAAAGCTGAGAAACATCTAAAGATACAAACTCTTGCTGCTGCTAAGCTTAATACTATAGAAAATCATGTATCAAAGGCTTTGCTGGATAATCATATATCTGATGACGAGTTTAGGTTGATAATGGATGAAATGAATAAATATGAAGAAATGAAGAGTGAAATAAGAACTAACTTTAAGAAGAAAGTAACACTTGAAGAAAAGGAAAGTTTGATTGAGAAAGGGAGGGAAGAAGCGAGGAATTCCTTTCGGAGGCTCGTTGAGAAAAGTCATGGTGGAAAGCTTCCCTTTTAAATTACCTAAATTACCTAGTTTTAGATGTAAATGTCAATGTGAAATAGGGGATAGTGATGATGAATAAATATATAATATATGTATTGTATATTATATATTTTTCTCAATAGAGGTATTAGAAATTTCAATAGAGGTATTAGAAATTTCAATAGAGGTATTAGAAATTTCAATAGAGTTTTATAAGTTTATTTCCCTTAATTAAAATGCCGTTTTATAAGATAAAAGACCCTTTAAAAAGAGATGCTCTTATACAAGACTATTTAACTCTTAAAAAAAGATTGCGTACTAGATTTGAAGATGAAAAAATAAGTAAAGCTGGGTTTGAAAAGAATATTGGCGAATTATTTAAACCTATAACTGAAGAAAGTAAACAAGTTAAAGAAGAAATAAAAGCTTTACCATTTGAACAACTTAGGCAAGAAATTGCTGGTTTACCACCCGCTATTGCACAAGTTATACCTACTCCACCTCCCCCTAAGCAATTAACAGATGTTGGAACAGAAACATCACGCGGAGAAGTAAAAATAGATGGTGAAAGGAAACCAATAGAAAAAAAAGAAAGACCTATTGATTTTTATGATGAAAAAATAGGTGGAATTGGTAGTGGGTTTCCTTCACTTAATGGAAATCCAATAATTATTGATGAAAATAGAAAACAAATTACTTTTTTGGATAAAACATATAATAATGATAATGATCATTTATATAATCTTATTTTTGCTAAAATCCCATCTAAAGAAGCTCTTGCTGATATTGATGCTTTGAATAACTATGCGCAAATACTTGTTAATTCAAATGTATTACACCAAAACGGTGATTATAGAATTAATAGTCCAGATGCAAGTATAAAAACCAAACCTAAATGGAAGTTAATTGAAAAAGAAATATGGTTTAATAGATTTGTTTTTATGGAGGATGATTATATAAAAGCCAATCTTGGTGTTATAAAACCTCAAATGCAAAATTTTAATACAACTTTATCTCAAAACAAAAAGTTATCAACTATTTACCCTGAAACTGAAGCTAAAGTTAAAAAATTTATTAGTAAAGAGAAAGCATCAACTTCAGGTAAAGGAATTAAAGGTGGTAAATATAATAATCCCATCATTATTCCTGAAGGTGTAAAAGAATTATTTAAAAGACTTAACACTTTATGGGCTAGTAAATTAGCTGGTAATACTGGGCTAAGAAATGAAATAGTTGCTATATGTGATGCTTTAAGAAACAAAAACTCTATAGAAGCCAAAGATTATGCTGAAATTATGAAACAATTATAATTATATATTAAAAATGTTAGTCACTTCTACATATCATGATTATGAACCTAAATATATTTATGGAGGAACAAATTTCTTTTCTCCTTTTATTAGTTTTGGAAAGAAAATGTTAGGTAAATTGTTTTCATCAGGCGCTAAACAACTTGCTAAAAAAGCTGCGACAGATATTATACAAGATGTTGGTAAATCAGCTTTAGAACAAGGTAGTAAAAAAGTAAGTGAAAAAATTAAATCTCAAATTAGTAAAATGTTAAGTGGTAGTGCAAAGGAAACTGTACCAATAACTACAACATTACATATGGGTGTACCTAATGCTAGTAATAATAATAAATATCCTGTTTTAAGTAGTGGATTTAGATTAAAACTCATTTAAATTATTAAAAAATAATATAACTATATTAAAATGAGCGAAACACAAAAAATATTAATGTGGGATTCACAAGTTTTATTGGATGAAACAATAGCATCATATCAATATCGAGAGAAGACACCTCAAGTTGGAGCTGGTGATTTAAATGGTACTACTGCAATTAATTTAACACTTGAAGCTCTAGATATGTTTACTCATCCTTATAGAAGTTATTTATATTTTGAAGGGTTTTTATGTAAAAATGTTGATGGTAATGATAGATATGTTGATGGTGATCAAGTAACACTCGTAAATAATGGTATAATGCATCTATTTAGTCAAATTAGTTATACTATTGGAGGACACAGAATGGAACTTCTTAATTTTCCTGGTCAAGCTACTACAATGTTAGGTTTACTAAAATACTCTGATGATTTCGCTAGAAATCAAGGATTGGATCAATGTTGGTTAAAGGATGAGGGTGAAGGTAATTTTGGTAATACTAATGCATTAGGTAATGTAAGAAAAGCATTTGTTATGAATGCTAACCCTAAAGGTGATTTTTGTTTTTCTATCCCTCTTTCCCATATATTTGGGTTTTGTGAAGATTATGATAAAGTATTATTTGGCGTTAAACAAGAGTTGGTTCTCCAACGAGCTGCTACTAATAATGGTGCTATTTATAAAGGACGAGGGGCTGGTGGTGCAGCTGATGCAGATGATGGAAAAGTAGTATTAACCAAGCTTACATGGGTTATTCCTGAGGTTGTCCCTGATGATGAAGCAAAATTTACACTATTTAAACAAATTCAAGATAATATGGAAATAAAAATGGGTTATAGAAGTAGGCATTGTGAAAAATATGACGTCCCACAATCTGATAATTTTACTTGGAAATTAGGTCAAAAAAATGCTGATGAAAGACCAAGATACTTAATTATAGGTTTTCAACCGAAAGCATATTCAAGTAATCAAAAATATAATACAGGTCTTTTCCATTGGAAAGAAAGAGATGGTGATAACCCTATACCAATAACAGTAACTAATACTTTTGTTACTGTAAATGGTAACATTTACCCTGATAGAAACTATGATTTAAATTTTAGTAAAAATAAATTTTCTAAGATATTTGGTGAAACTCGAAAGTTTAAAGAAAATATTTTGGGTATACCACCTATTTTATCAAATGGAAATATTAATTCAATGGACTTTAAAAACCTTTATCCATTGTTTGTTTATAACCTATCTAAACAAAGTAATACATTAAGAAATAGTGTTGTTGAAATACAAGTAACTTTTACATTTTCAAGCGCACCAGACGTTAACACTATGGTAGCATATGCTTTAACACTATCTGATAAAATAGTACAAGTTCGAAGTGGTGGTGGTGATTTGACAACTGTAACAATGTAAAATATTATCCTAACCACCCCCCAACCCACCCCCACACCACAAAAAAAATAAATAAATATATAATATATCATTATATATATATATATATTATATATTTTATATATATATTTTTTTATTATTAATTAACCATTTAGTCAACACATCAACACATTAATTTAATAATTTCGTCACTTTATATGGATGCTGTCACTTCATCACCACTTCGTTCACTTCGTTACGTTAAAATATTGTAAAAAAAAAAAATATTGTAAAATAGATGCGCCTGCGTAGACGTAGATGTAGGAGTGAGTGAGTGAGGGAGTGATGGATGGCATCTTTTATGGAGTGAGTGAGTGAGGGAGTGATGGATGGCATCTTTTATGGAGTGAGGGAGTGAGGGATGGCATCTTTTATGGAGTGAGGGAGTGAGGGAGTGACGTTTACGTTTGCGTATCGAGTTCATTTAAATAAATTATCTTGATATATAAAAAGGTGAGCACGTCATAATTTTTTTTTTTTTAAGTAAAGTAATATTTCTAAACTAAACCATATAATTTTTACATTTCTTGTATCTTTGATATGGGAAATCTAAATATATAGTGATAATGATAAACATGAACCTACTAGACCATTTCCCAGGCAAGCAACCACTCCAACTCACAAGCACAGGCAAACCTATAAACCTACTAGACCATTTCCCAGGCTAAGCAACCACTCCAACTCACAGGCACAGGCAAACCTATAAACCTACTACCCCCTTTCCCAGGCTAAGCAACCACTCCAACTCACAGGCACAGGCAAACCTATAAACCTACTACCCCCCTTTCCCAGGCTAAGCAACCACTCCAACTCACAGGCACAGGCAAACCTATAAACCTACTACCCCCCCTTTCAAATGGGTAATTTTGCTAAAAAATATAAAAATGTGCTGGAAACTCGCATTTATAAACTACTCACGGGGGCCTGATGTCTCACAAACTCCTGAGTCGGGGCTCTGCATTCATCGGGTGCCACAGGAACAGCATACACTTTATCATTGTGCTTCTACGATGCATTGCAAAGTTTCCCAACCATGTGGCAGATCTGGCTGCTTTACTACAACGGAATGCACAGAAAATTAATGACAAACTGTCTCTTATTGTCAGATGTCTAAGACTTAGGAGTAACTTCCGATAAGGTTGTAAAGCAAAGGTGTACTTCTCGCCCTATCGCTCAATAACTGATGTTACCCGTTCCGGCATTTTGTAGAAGGACCTCTGGAGGTATCCTTAGATAGTTTAACAATGTGTTGATACATTCAGTGCAAAACTCTCTGTTCAGAAGTGTTGAGTAGTGGCCGAGGTGTTGTTTCCTTTTTTTCATTTCTTTTCGCGCACCTATGTTGATCTTGGTTTTTCGCTCTCCTATTTGCTCTTGCCTCCTGCAATATGGAATTCAGTCCCGGCTGCATTATTATCTTTCTGAGGCAAAGATTGTATGAAAACACCAAGCAAATATACTAAAACAAAATCTTCTTCATCTTTGCATTTCATTATGCATGTGAAGACCTTGACAGAACTTGGTGAACGTGTTGGACCTTGAAAGGAACAATGGACCCATGAGAGGGCTGATCAGAACTTGACAGACCGGGATGGAACGTTCTCGCATCCTTGGTGGTACGCAGGTAGCCGTAGGAGATCTTTGTGCACCGTGGAATTGAGCAACCCCTTCCCATCATGGATTATCATATATACCGTGAGATACCGTAGAGACCTAAACAAACTTGGTAAGTGGAGAAAAACAATTCTCACGCCACACCACGTTTCGGACAAACGGGGCTGTCGTGGCTGCCAGGAACATTGTGAAAACGGAGGGTAAAAAGGCACATTCCTGAACGTTCCTTAATAGAACACAACAAAACGGCTCGGACATATCTGAGCAGCTTGCCGGGAGAACCGCAAAAGAATGCGACAAAAACTGACAAAATTTGAAAGAACCGTGAGATACCGGTGAAAAAAGTGCTTCCACGTCCCAACACGGATCGTCTCTGAGTCTTATTACCGCTTATTACGTGCTGTAATTCCTCCTCTGATCAACTCGTTCTACTACAGTCCGTTAGGTTTCTCAACTGCACCAGTACTGCTCTGGCGATTTTTTTGACAGTCAAAAAATCTGGCACGACAACCCCGGCAATCACGGTCTGATAAGTTTGTATATCCCGTTGCTCTGCCTTGTGTTACGTCAATTCCTTTTTGTTCACGGTTGTCAGAAACGTGGCTATCGTGGCTTCCGGGAACATGGTGTAAACGTAGGGTTAAGAAGTTTAAAATATTGTTTCTCTTGCTTCCTTTGATTAGTACTTCACCATGGTCTCACCTAGGAGATTCGGTTTTTTTCTACTTGTTTCCTCTCTTTTTTTCTATTTCTAACAAAGATATACACTGCCAGATCAGCGTATTCTTCATCTGTTGTTTACGTAGCTCGTTTTTCTTTTGAACCTCTGGAGAGGATGAGAGGATTGATTTAGTTTCTTTTATTTATGGCTGCGATGTTTTTGAAATCGTGGACATGGTAAACATCGTGGTTTATGTAAATGCAGCATTACTAAGACACTCGTTAAAAAGACAAGAGGGCCATTGCCCAAAAGGCCCTCACCTTACTAAAGTCATCTAGGACTGATAAGGCTGAAGAGATCTAGGTTGTGAAGATGTAAAAAGAAACATGAGTTTCAGTGATCTATTGTTTGGCCAAAATATCATCAAGTCAAACAATCTGACCAAGGATCATAGGTATCAGACTCAAAATGTTGCCTCAAGACTGCACTCAAGGTTTTTCTAAGATTTGCACCGGTGACCTATTTTTGACCCAACGTGACTCATTTTCTAAAATGTCTGATATTGTAAAAAGAAACATTCTGACCATGTTTTGAGAGTATCAGACCGGAAACGAAGGCCGAGATTTGCCCCAGTGACCTACTTTTTGACCCAAAGGGACCCAATTTTAAACATTTCCGAGATACTGATTAGACAAGCATTCTGACCAAATTTCATGAGTACTACACTGAAATTGTGGCCTTTACAGTGCACACAAGGTTTTACTAAGATATGGCCAGTGACCTACTATTCCACCCGACTTGATCCAATTTAAGACTAGTACGAGACATCATTAATTCAAACATTCTGACCATGTTTCATGAGTATCAGGCTGAAAAATGTGGCGTCTAAAGTACAAACAAGGTTACTCTAAAGTTTGGCCCAGTGACTTACTCTTTGACCTGACATGACCCAATTTTAAACTTGTCAAAGATATCATCAATACATTCTGACCGTGTTTTATGAGTATCGGACTGAAATGTGGCGTGTAGAGTTCACAGAATGTTTTCCAAAATTTGGCTTAGTGACCTGTTTTTTTACCTAAAGTTCCCCATTTTCAATCTTGTTCGAGATATCATCAAGATAAAGATTTTGACCTGTTTCATGAGTGTCTAGTTGAAAACATGGCCTGTGGAATGCACACAAGACTTTTCTAAGATTTGAATAGGTGACCTACTTTTTGACCTGACATGACCCAATTTCGAACCTGCCCGAGAAGATATCAAGACAAACATTCTCACCAAGTTCCATGAGTATTGTGCTGAAAATGTGGCTTCGAGAGTGCACACAAGGTAATTGTTTAAGCCTGGACGACGCATGACGCACGACTGACTTAGCACTTATGCTGAGGTAAGCTAAAAAGGCTTGAACTTTTTTCGTTTGTTTTTTGTTTTTGTAATGATGAAATAAAGTTTCATCGTGAACCACACCTAAAGCCGTGAAAATTCTCTTTCGCAGTAAACTACAGTAAATTACGTGTAACTCTACAAAAAAAAACCGGTCCAACACAATATAGTCCCAAACATATGAGCTGTGCTCTGTTAGAAGGGGGGCTTAACACATCTTCAGAGAGTATCGACTCATGTCAGCCTGCACAGTCTGCTGGAAACTTTTTAAAACTTTTTGAATGTCATAAGACCAGTGTACCTCATGGTTTAGTCGTTTGTGATCAAAACAGATTTCATGGATCCATAATTATCTTATGACTTGCTTGGTATCATGCATCACTGATATAAAGTAAACCCTGTTTTGCCAGAGCATGGCTCCTATCAAATAATTTACATTAATGATTAGAAATCAAGCAAGAGACAGACTTATTACATTGTTTTACATCCAGGTTTCCTATAGTTGCACTTCAGATGGTCGCCTGACAGAAAGACCCAACGGTGAGTGTTCCACATAGGCTCATACCAATAAAATGTGTCTTTTCTCCAGCCGAGCACCTTACCGACAAAGGAAGACCCACTGCGCATGTATGTCAATATCAACGCATCATTTGGATCTGAAAAAAGATGTTAGAAAAAAAACAATGTTTCATGACCGTGGCTCAGTTTTCCGAAAAGGCTTAATGTTCTATCATTTAATTCATTAAATCTAAAGCTACTTAGTTAATCAAGAAATGAAAACAAAGAAACAAGAGGGTCATGATGGCCCTAAAGTCGCTCACCTGAGTCTTTTGACCAAACATGACCCATCTTCAATCTACCCGACATGACCCATTCTCAAACTCGACCGAGATATCATCAAGACAAACATTCTGACCAACTTTAATGAGTTTTGGGCTGAAAATGTGGCCTCTAGAGCGTACACAAGGTTTTTCTAAGATATGATCTAGTTACCTAGTTTTTTGCCCGACATGACCCATTTTCAAACTTATCCAAAATATCATCAAGACAAACATTCTGGCCAGGTTTCATGAGTATCGGACTGAAAATGTGGCCTCTACAGCGTACACAAGGTTTTTTTAAGATTTGCCCTAGTGACCTAGTTTTTGACCCGACATTACCCATTTTTGAACTCGTTCAAGCTATCATCAAGACAAACATTTTGACTAAGTTTCATGAGTATATGACTGAAAATGTGGCCTCTAGAGCGTACACAAGGTTTTTGTAAGATTTGAGTTAGTGACCTAGTTTTTGACCCGACATGACCAATTTTCGAACTCGTCTGAGATATCATCAAGACAAACATTCTGACCAAGTTTCATGAGTATATGACTGAAAATGTGGCCTCTAGAGCGTACACAAGGTTTTTGTAAGATTTGAGTTAGTGACCTAGTTTTTGACCCGACATGACCAATTTTCGAACTCGTCTGAGATATCATCAAGACAAACATTCTGACCAAGTTTTATGAGTATTGGACAGAAAATGTGGCCTCTAGAGCGTACACAAGGTAAAAGTTGACGACGGACGACGGACGACGAACGACGGACGACGCACGACGGACGCCGGACACAGCACGATCACAAAAGCTCACCATGAGCACTTCGTGCTCAGGTGAGCTAAAAAGGACAAAAAAAAAACTCCCTTAATTGGCTATGTTGCATTTTTTAATTCGTGTCAGTACTTTGAAAAGACTGATGGAGATTTTACATGATCAATAGGATGCATCGATTATGCGGGATAGTTTTCAAACTAAGCATGATTACGTCATATCAGATAAACATAGACGGTTGGTTGGTTGTATTGGGGTTTAACGCCACTTTAACAGCTAAGGTCATATCATGGCGGTCGGTGACGCACATGTGTTTCCTGGCTTTCTCACACCAGTACTAACACAACTCTCTTTCCAAAGACACCGACTACTTTTCTCACATGCTTCAGCAGAGTTACCGATTACATCACGACCATCTCGTTATTTTAACGTTTATTTCGCACATTTTTTTACTGAAAGTAACCGTTCAGTATATTTACGCTTGCAGACAAAAATATCTGTTGTAGTAATTATCAGTCTTTAAGAAAAACCACTATATATTTGCAGCAAAGAAGTTCAAATAGGCCACTTGATGGGTTACAATACCATCAGTTTTACAAACATCTTACCGTGGTTAATCGGAGATATATGGTGATCAGGATGCGAAGCCGCCAATCCAGCAGTATCGATATTCGATATAGGCCGGAACAGATATCTAGAAGAATCTGAAAAAACTGTTCAGATAAAGTTAACCCTTAACCAAACAATCCCTTGTTTTAACAAATCGGAGGAAGAAGGGATTTGGAACACACTGTAAGAAAAGTGTACAATGCCCGGTAGCCAGTATTTTCTCCATTTTCTACAATGAGTACTACCCTTTTTTTAAAACAAATCTCATCATTTTAACTACATTTAATTTCTCGTCTGCAGCAGTTTTGAATCGGACCAGTCTGAGATTATGCCGTACATTAAAGTTTTGCTTAAAGTTTTTCAAGAAATCACATTTTCCAAATTTAAAGATGATCTGATTAACATTTGACTTGATGACGGGTACAGCTCCAAAGTTTCATTTAGCAATACTCTAGCCATGCCAGTGCCTATGATCTTGAGGTCGCAGATTTTGAAATATCATTTTCGAATTTTCTAAGGTCCATAAGTTCGAAACTATACGATAGATTTGGTAACTACTTGGTATGCTGAAGGATGTCCACTTCCCTTGCATCTTCGTTCTCCGTAACCAATCATCGATCGCAAAATATATTCAATATATAAAAATATATCAACAAACTCATCTTTTTTTTTTGGGGGGGGGGGGCGTACACAGGTGTGTAGAACAATGATTTTTTCCTGTACTAACATAGCGGTAAAAGTAACAAAACAAACCATATTTACGAAGGAAACAACTTATTTTCAGCTCAACCCTATGCTGCAATTTCAGCCGACATTTTTCAGTTACTCCATTCTCTATGACGTCATCGATTATCGTTGCTAGACGCATGTACACAATTTATATTGCACAAAAAAGAATAAGCACTGGGTATTTTCAGGACATGATAAATATCTAAAATGAATACGTATTTTTGTTAATGTGGATCATTTTCAAATGGACCATGAGGAAAATAAGCCAGAAAATCCGGCTTTGTATATATGGTTGCATTTGATAAAAATGTCTACCACTAATCTTAACCTCCATGTTTCCTACAACTACTTTACTTGTAGGGTTAAAACTAGCATAACAGATTTAAGGTCAAATTTTAAAAAAAACATCATCCATATTTACAATAAACTATTCCGGTAAGGCTAAAACAAGTTTTCATATATGAAACTCCATCATGAATTACAAGAAACGTAACTTTTTTTTCAACAATGTACATTCTTGAGTTATCATGTGACTTCAGTATGGTCACATAACAAGAACTTACCGGAAAGCTTACACAGCACCTGTAAAACGTTTAAGGTTAAGAGAGAGCAGAATTTATGTATAAATACGCTCAGAAAATGGTGTCACGTAATAGAATTTTCATTGTTTGCACTGCTTTCATTCAAATTATGCTTTGCATTTCTTCTGTTGTATTTTGATGATGGACTTGTAGACATCCCGTGCCTACATTATGCGATGACGTCACAGGGTCGCACGCGCTGTATCAAGCGCTTTAACGATGCGGACGGCGAAGCAAGAAGGACCCCGGATATAGGAAACGGTCCATTGAGCTTTTCCCGTTCGTGACTGTGGCTAAAAGGTTAGGGTCACAGATATTTTCCTGGACACTGTCCAGGACGAGCTAAAAATCCTGTCGTTGGATTTTTGTTTGGTCTCTTGTCCCAGGCTGGGACCCTGTTTTTGTTTCAAGGCACTGCAACCCCCAACAATAACCTTTTCCAGGCGAGCTGTGCTGTCTGGTACCAGTTCTTGTCTTGTTACAGCGTTTTATCAAATTCCTTCATCGAACAAAAGTTTACTTTCAACGACTTTGAAGACGAAAATATTTCAGAGCACCGTCGCAAGTTACACAGTGCAGATAGTTACTTCTTGCATTGCAACAGATGACTTTTAAACAATATTGTGGAAAACTGAGACAGAAAGAAGTAGATTGACCTACTTGAGATAAGATACACCATCGAGAATATCCCAAACAGTGTAAGCATCGTGATCACTGACAGAGAATGTAAACGTGCTTCCATTGCTGTCATTCTTCTTGATGGTCTGAAACAGAGTTAAACTCCTTTTCAAACAATTCCGCGTTTCAACTTTACCAGATCTGTCGCCTGGTGCCCTGAGAGACTACCCCTTTCCTCAACGAAAATGTAAAAATTAAATACTTAAAAAATGCAAAAGATATGCTCTGAAAAAAAAAATAGCAAAGGACAATGACTCCAAATAAAAAATCTGAAGACAGAATAACAGATCCTGTAATCTGCACTCATCCTCAATTGGATCTATCTGTATGTGAAGTATGAAGTCAATTGCTTTAATACTTTGAAAGTTATGCTCTGGAAAAAAAAATAAGGGCAATAACTCCATAAATTGTTTAGACAGAGTGATGGATCTTGTGTTTGCTTAGTGTGATCTATCTGTATCTGAAGTGTTCAGTCAAACATTCAAAGCGTATTTAATAACAAAAGACTCAAGACTGAGTTACAGATGAAGTACACTGCACTTACTGCGAACAAAAATCTAATTTGTAAAGTAACTAAGGGTAATAACTCCAAAAATAGGGAAGATATAGTTCTTGTGCACTACACTTGTCCTCAATGTGATCTGTCTGCAAATGAAGTTAAAGGTCAATAGCTTGTACACTTTCGGAGATATGCTCTGGACAAAAATCTAAATAGTAAAGTAACCAAGGGCAATAACTCAAAAATAATGAAGACAGAGTAAAGGGTCTTGTGATTTCCCCATGTTCTCAATGTAATCTATCTGCAAATGAAGTTTATACTAAAAAATGTTCATACTTTGGAACTGATTTTTTTAACAAAAATCCAAATTGTTAGATAACAAAGGCCGGTAACTCAAAATATAATGAGGACAGAATTATAAATCATTTGCACTGCATTTTTCGTTAACATGATCTACTTGTATATGAAGTTTGAAGTTGATAGCTTTTATTCTTTGGAAGTTATGCTCCATACTAAAAGTCCAATCTGTTATATAACAAGACGGCCATGATGGCCGTGAAGTCGCTCACCTGAGTCTTTTGACCAAACATGACCCAATTCCAATCTCTTTTGAGATATAAGGACAAACATTCTACCAAGATTTTCATGAGTATTTGACTGAAAATGTGGCCTCTGGAGCGTACACAAGGTTTTTCGAAGATTTGACTCAGTGAGCTAGTTATTGACCCGACTAAACCATTTGCAAACTGGTCCAAGAAATCATCAAGACAAACATTCTGACCAAGTTTCATGAGTATTGCACTAAAAATGTAGCCTCTAGAAAGTACACAAGGTTTTTGAAAGATTTGACCTAGTGACCTAGTTTTTGACCCGACATGACCCATTTTTGAACTCGTCTGAGATATTATCAAGACAAACATTCTGAGCAACTTTCAAGAGTTTTGGACCGAAAATGTGGCTTCTAGAGCGTACACAAGGTTTTCTAAGAAATGACCTAGTGACCTAGTTTTTAACCTGACATGAACCATTATCGAACTCGTCTGAGATACTATCAAGGCAAACATTCTGACCTACTTTCAAGAGCTTTGGACAGAAATTGTGGCTTTCACAGCGTACACAAGGTTTTTCTAAGATTTGACATAGTGACCTAGTCATTGACCGGACATGACCCATTTTCAAACTCTTGCAAGGTATCATCAAGACAAACATTTGACCATTTTTCAAGATTTTTGGACTGAAAATGTGGTCTCTAGAGTGTAAATAATGTTTTTCGAAGATTTGACCTAGTGACCTAGTTTTTGACCCGACATGACCCATTTTCAAACTCGTCCGAGGTATCATCAAGACAAACATTCTGACCAACTTTTAAGAGTTTTGGACAGAAAATGTGGCTTCTACAGCGTACACAAGTTTTTCCTAGATTTGACCTAGTGACCTAGTTTTTGACTAGACACAACCCATTTTCGAACTCGTTTCAGATATCATAAAGACAAACATTCTGACCAACTATCAGGAGTTTTGGACTCAAAAAGTGGCCTCTAGAGGGTAAATAAGGGTTGTTTTTTTAAGATTTGACCTAGTGACCTAGTTTTTGACCCAACATGACCCATTATCGAACTCGTCTGAGATATCATCAAGACAAACATTCTGACCAAGTTTCATGAGTATCGTACCGAAAACGTGGCCTCTAGATCGTACACAAGTGGACGACGCAAGACGGACGACGCACGACGCACGACACACACCGCTCGACGGACGCCGGATACAGCACGATCACAAAAGCTCACCTTGAGCACTTTGTGCTCAGTTGAGCTAAAAAAGGATACAACTCAAAATAGTGAATACACAGTTGCGGTTCTTGTGCACTGCACATGTCCTCAATGGGATCTATTTGCAAATCATGTTTGAAGGCAATGGCTTTTTTTACATTTAGAAGTTACGCTCCTGACAAAAATCATATAAAAAAATAACAAATAACTCGAAAATAATGATAACAGAGATATAGATTTTGTGCATTTGACTTCTCTTCAATAAGATCTATCTGCATATGTAATTTTACCTTGACAGCTGAAATGCTTTGGAAGTTATGCTCTGGAAAAAAATCAACCATGTAATATACTCAGAGGCAAAAGAAAGTATACACCATTCAATTTTGGCTGTTTTGGCAAAATAGGTAAAGCTAAGCCCTTGCTATCTTTTTCTTGCGATAGTCCAGTCAATTTCAAATGCCAAACACAAAAAAAAAAAAAATGTCAGAAATACACCGATATCAACAAAAAGACAAGGTGGTTATTTGTTAAAGGTTAGCGAAAGACTTTTTATTACGATGGGGGTTTTCAATGGTTGATGGAATAAATGGTGTTTCACGTTGCTCTCAACAATATTTTATTCATACCACGACATTAGCTCGCTTCAGTTAACTGATTCATGTTCATCCTGAGTTTAACCAATCTACGATCTAAAATGTTTTGCCAAAAGAAACTCGCAGGAAATTGGAACACCTCGAGTCGGGATCGAACTCTTTAGCCATGCAGTCCCTATTTCTTTTAAAGACAAGCAAATGTTTCCATTTTGATCTGTAAAAGTATTGTCAGACTCAATTTCCTTCAATAATCAGGCCTCTAGATGGGTATCTGTGACAAGTTAACTCTCTTTGGCATACTTTTTAACCATTTCCTTCGAATTTCCAAACACTTTCATGTGACGTTACCAAACCTCATTCCCATGTATTGATTGCAGATCTCAAATGATTCAAAACCATGTTCATGGCTTTGAATTTGACCAAGTCTGATTGAATGCAGACACTGCACATCACCCTGATTCATTTTCACATAAGTGATTCACTAGGACCTCGCAATGTTGATTTTATGCATCATTCCACCCCAACCCCCGATGTACCGGTCTTACTTCGACACGGTTACTTTATGTCAACCAGAAAGGCACTTCCTTCAACTCATAGCACCTTCACAGCCGATCATCCGTGACTTGTGTACATTGCAACAAACAAGTCACAGAATGGTCTTGAACGACCAGCCTGCACAATTTCAATGACACAATTTCTATCGGCTTCTGAAAGCCGTTTCACTGTTCGATGGGAAAAGATGCTGGCCATTTTTCAGATTACCAACTTAGAAACCAAATACTGATTTACAGCGATATATTGATTGTCCAATAGGTTGCAGGTGCAGATATGCAAAATCGACATGTACCTGCACTGTAGCCAGTCAAGTGTGTCAATGTGTAAATTAATGACAGAATATCATTTCAAACCAAGTAGAAATGTGTTTTTAAAGATTTCGGGTCAAAAACATGAAAAATGAGACAATTATGAGAGATCAAAAACTGTATACTTTCTTTTTCATATATATATATATATATATATCTCTCTCTCTCTCTCTCTCTCTCTCTCTCTCTCTCTAAAAGTAGTGAAGACAGAGTTGTGGTTCTTGCACGCTGCACTTCTCCTCAATGTGGTCTATCTGCATATGTAGTTTGAAGTTGTTAGTTTTTATAATTTGGAAATTATGTGTTGGACAAAAATCCAACTTGTAAAATAACAAAGAGCAATAACGTTTAAAAAATGATGACAGAATTGTGGATCTTCAGTACTGCATTATTCCTCAATGTGATCGATCAGAATATTTAAAGTTTTTGTTTGTTTGAATGGTGTTTAACGCCGCTTTCAACATTAGTTCAGTCATATCACGGCGACAGCTCACTTATTGATGTATTTCCTGGGTTTCACCAGTACTGGGCTAGCGCTCTGAAGTGTCTTGCCCAAGGACGTTCCTGTGAACAAGAGGGCCATGATGGCCCTGAAGTCGCTCACCTGAGTCTTTTGACCAAACATGACCTATTTTCAATCTCTTTCGAGATATTATGACTAACATTCTATCAAGGTTTCATAGTAATAACCTCTAGGTTGTGAAAATTTGACCTCTAGGTTGTACACAAGCTTTTTCTAGAATTTCCCACAGTGACCTACTTGTTAGCCAAACAAACCCATTTTCCCACTGTAGATATTATCAAAACAAAGATTCTGACCACCTTGCATAAGTATTGGACGGATAATTTGGCTTCTAGAGTGTACACAAGGTTTTTCAATGCTTTAACATGGCGACCTAGTTTTTTACCCAGTGTGACCCATTTTCAATTTCATCATATAGATTATCAAGTAAAACATTCTGACTAATTTTTTTAAGTATTGGAGAAAAAATGTCGACTCTAAAGCTACACAAGCTATTTTAAAGACTTGACATGATGACCTAGTTTTTGACCTGATGTGGCTTATTTTCAAACTCACTCAAGATATATTCAAGACAAACATTCTGACCAAGTTTCATGAGTATTGCACTGAAAATGTGGCCTCTAGAGTGTTCACAAGCTTTTTCTAAGGTATGACTAGTGGCCTAGTTTTTGACCATACATCATCCATTTTCAAACTTGTCTGAGAAATCATCAAGACAAACATTCTGACCAACTTTCAAGAGTTTTGAACTAAAAATGTGGTCTCTAGAGCGTACACAAGGTTTCTCTAAGTTATAACCTAGTGACCTAGTTTTTGACCCTACCTGACCCATTTTTCGAACTCGTCTGATATATCATCAAGACAAACCAAATTTTAGATGAATAGCGTTTTAAGGCCCGTCGACAACTTAGGTCATATTGGGCGCACTTACTTAGTAAACAATAATGCGAGGTGAAAATAACATACATGTGCAACAACATAAGACAAACATGATAAATGAGGAATGGACAAAACACAAATGATGCCCCTTTTGTCGCCTTTTACGACATGCATGCTGTCACTTTTGTTCCGCCAGATGAAATGGCAGATGTGACGATCGCGGGACTGCAGTGGTTTATTCTTATACCCCCGATTAAACCACACGGGGTCCCACAGGCCAATTGATTCCCATTCCAAACCCTATTTACATCGAGAAAAAAATACAGGATTTGGAATAAGAACTACCCAGCCTGCTGCAATCCTACGAATTACGAGGAAAGCAGCCGTTTGTCTCTAATTTTAGTCGCCTTCTACGACATGCCACAGAGAAAGGCCGAGGTCCTATTCTATAAATTAAAAAAACCCGGGACCCCACGGGGAACCAAATTTTAAGAGTTTTGACCGAAAATGTAGCCTCAAGAGCGTACACAAGGTTTTTCTAAGTTTTGACTCTGTGAACTAGTTTTTGATCCAACCTGACCCATTTCTAAATCGTCCGAGATATCATAAAGACAAACATTCTGACCTAGCTTTTGACCCGACATGACCCGTTTTCAAACTCATCCAAGAAATCATTTAGACAAAGAATCTGTAAGTTTCACGAGTATTGCACTGAAAATGTGGCCGCTAGAGCGTACACAAGGTTTTTCTAAGGTATGACTAGTGGCCTAGTTTTTGACCATACATCATCCATTTTCAAACTTGTCTGAGAAATCATCAAGACAAACATTCTGACCAACTTTCAAGAGTTTTAAACTAAAAATGTGGTCTCTAGAGCGTACACAAGGTTTTTCTAAGTTATAACCTAGTGACCTAGTTTTTGACCCTACCTGACCCATTTTCGAACTCGTCTGATATATCATCAAGACAAACCAAATTTTAAGAGTTTTGACCGAAAATGTAGCCTCAAGAGCGTACACAAGGTTTTTCTAAGTTTTGACTTAGTGAACTAGTTTTTGATCCAACCTGACCCATTTCTAATCGTCCGAGATATCATAAAGACAAACATTCTGACCAAGTTTCATGAGTATCGGACAGAAAAGTGGCCTCTAGAGAGTGCACAAGGTAAAAGTTGACTACGCTGGACACACGACAAACGACACACGACGGACACAGCACAGTCACAAAAGCTCACCTTCGTGCTCGGGTGAGCTAAAAAGCCAAAATAACGATATTGGCAGACTGTCTAATGGAACACACGTATGAAGTTTCATAAATTTTCGTCATTTGTTCTTGATGAAATTATACATTTAGCCCCCTTTTTTCATGACATGGCATTTCATTAAATAAAAACAAATAACCATTGTCTGTGGTTTGTGATAAACACATAAAGATGAAGTTTCATAACATTTTGTCCTGTAGTTAAAGAGATATTGGTCCATAATGAAAATATACGTCAAGCCCCTTATTCCAAGACACAGCATTAAAAAAAAACAGGGTATATAACTGTTGTGTTGCATGGTCAATCTGGGTGAAACTTGTTGTCCTGCATTTCCTAATGGTGGTTGATAGGTGTTACAAGTTCGATGTAAAAACTCTGTATAGTTTTCAAGATGAGACTCAAAACGAAAGTTCACTCTATATACCTTTATGTCCTACTTTGTGACCCCCAGGATAGGTCCAATTTTGACCCCAGGGGCATCATTTGAACAAACTTTATAGAGGTTCATCAGGAGATGTTCTATACAAATTATCAAAACTCTAGACTTTCTAGTTTCAGACAAGAAGATTTTCAAAGTATGCTCTATGTACGATTTTGCCCGAATTTGAGACCCCTGGGGCAGGGCCAATTTTGACCCCTGGGCCATCATTTGAACAAACTTGGTAGAGGACTACTAGAAGATACTACATACCAAATGTCAAAGCTCTGGGCTTCTAGTTTCAGACAAGAAGATTTTTAAAGATGATGTAAATTTCCCTTCTTTTGTTGCCGTGGCAGCCACAGTTAATGGGTTAATTCAATTATTTTAACAACTTTGGTAGACCTTTACCCAAGGAACATGCCTGCCAAGTTTCAACATGATTGGCCCACCAGTTTAGGAGGAGAAGACGTTTAAAGGAATTTTGGACAGACGAACAGACGGACATATGGACGCCAGACAACGACCGATCACAATACCTCACCTAGCACTTTGTGCTCAAGTGAGCTAAAATCCCATTAGAGCTAGTGAGACTCGAACCCGGGACCTCCAGGTCACGAGTCCTACACTTCACCACTGAGCCAGACAGGACCCTTAATTTGAAGTTCATGGGTTTTAAACATTGGAAGTTATGTTCCGGAAAAATCATACATGTAAAATAACAAATGACAATAACTCTAAAAATAATGATGACAGAGTTATGGATCTTTCCTTAATCTGATCTACGTGTATTTGCATATGAAGTTTGAACTTAATAGCTTTTATAATTTGGAAGTTATGCTCTGGACAAAAATCCAACATGTAAAACAAAAAAGGGCTATTACTCCAAAAGCAATGATGACAGAGTTACGAATCTTGTGCATAGCACTTTTTCTCAATTTTGTCTATCTGCATATGAAGTTTGAAGCCAATAGCTCCTATACTTTGGACGTTATGCTCCGGACAGGATTTCTGCGAACGCACTGACGGACAGACAAGGTGACTCCAGTATACCCCCACAAACTATGGTTTGTTAGGGTATAAAAATAAATTTGAGAAAGGGAGAAATTGTTAAAACCAGCATTTTCTCCTTTTTCTACAACGTTTTTATCCTTTTCAAAAACAATTTCAACTTAGAGCCACATCTTATTTGTCGCCTGCCAATGCTTTGAATTTGGACAAGTCCATTTTTTTTCTGTTTGATGGAGCGTTAATTTTTTATTTTTTTTAACTTGGACTAAATCAATGTCTTTTCTGACAACCCAGAGTCCATATTCACTAACCATTCTTGAGAACATTCTCACTCATATCTCAAGCTTAGTGCATCTACAAAGAGTATCGACCCAGGTCAACCTACGCAATTCGCCTGGGCAGAAACTTTTTGCTGTTGGTCAATTTTGGGTACCTCAAAAGACCACTGTGCCTCATAACTCAGTCGGTTGTTAGAGAAAATGGGTTTAATGGATCCACAATTATAGAATGACTTGCTTGGTTATCATGGATTACGGAGCCCCCTTTTGCCAAAGCATGACTCATATAGAACAATAGTCTACTTTAAACAAAAATGTCTGGTGTCCAATTAGAAAAAAATTAAACGATAAAAAAAAAACCATCTCAAACAAAGTGACTATTATGGTAACGCAAAAAAAAAAAAAAAAAAAAAAAAAATGCGAAAAAACAACCCACTAGTTCTCAATTCATGTATTATATATGATTTGAAAACATTAAGCAACTGTCGCTACCACCATAGTTGCTATTCTGAGGTACCTTTTAATAAAACCAATTGATTGTCAGTGGAATATTTTCTATTACAGGAAACCTTTTTCCTTTTTAATGGTAACCAAAGAGGAACGAACATGCCTCAAAGCACAGTGATCCCTAAGGATTACGTTATACCGGAGCCCGTAGTCACTTAACAATCTTAGTGTCTTTGTTAGTCGTATTCTAGATTTAGATAGTAACGCAAGTTATGATTGGCTGAACCAAATCGTTTTGCCAATCAGAAGTTATGTTATCAAAATTTAGAAAATTCTTGATCATAAGAATGTTTATGTTCTTAACCTTTATCCTGCTAAATAACTAACATGAAAGTTTCAAGTCGATAGTAAAAACCCAAAATGTTGCTAATTTCAAAAGGTATTTAAGGGGTAAAATATAGCCTTATCGGACAGTGTAGATCCAAGATCAGACTGCACGTTCTGTGCAGTCTGATCTTGATATACACTGTCCGCAAAAGGTCAGTGAGTCGCGCTTAGAAGCCTAAAGGTTAAGACTGCTTAGTGAATACGAACCCCGAGCTTATTCAAAGTTATGAATACATAGCATTTTAAGATGTTCTAGATCGGACCATATGGATAGATGAAATGCTTTTAAATATTAAAGTTGTACACCTAGCAAAATCGAACGAAGATTTTGATAATTAATAAATTGTTATCATACGTGTAGAGTAAGAAAACTGGACCTTTTGAAATTACTTTTTGAGAGAAAATGTATTATACGTACATGGTGTTGTCGTATATCAAAAATATCAAATGAGGTTTGAAGAATTTAGAATTGTCAGCCTTGTTGAGACAATTACCAATTCTCACAACGAGTAACATATTTTTGATATACGACAACACTATGTACGTAATATATTCATCTTTGAACATCTGATTAGTCGGTGTTTATTATTTCCACCAACGACAAACTCGAATTTAGCAGTATATGCAAATAAGCTTGAAGGTAGGACTGACTACATAAGGACTGGTTCTATAAATATTCGTGGTGTGTGTGTGTGTGTGTGTGTGTGTGTGTGTGTGTGTGTGTGTGTATCTCGCATGGGTGTTATTGCTTGAATATTCTGTTAGTTGAAAGATAAAATGAAAATTAAGCCAAACGCAGCAAATCTACTGGCCAACTTTAGTCGTCTGTATGTAGATCGTAGGACCTATAGAAGTGTAGTGCGATATGTTCGCTACCCTAAGTCACCTATAATCTAAACACAGTTAACCAAGAATTTTCAGTGAATAGTTAGATTTCAGTACAAAAGCAACTACAGAAACTGAAAATCATTAAAACTATGTCTTCATCATAAAAAGAAGAGGGCCATGATGGCCCTGAAGTCGCTCACCTAAGCTTTTGACCAAAAATTATCCATTTCCAGTCTCTTCCGATATAATATGACAAACATTCTCAGTGACCTTCTTTTTAGCAAAGAATGGTCCACTTCCAGATTTTTAGACTAACATCTGGCCATCTTCTATAAGTATTGGATTCAATTGTGGCCTCTAGAGTGTACACAAGGATTTTCCAAAATATAGCCTGGTGACCATGTTTTTCACCCGATGTGATCCATTTCAAACTCGTCCTAAAAACCATCAAGGCAAACATTCTGACCAACTTTCATAAGAACTGGACAAAAAAATGCGGCCTCCAGAGTGTACACAAGGATTTTCTAAGATTTGACCCGGTGACCTAGCTCTTCACTCCACATCACCCATCTCCACACTGGTCCATGATATCATTCAGACAAATAAGCTGATTCATAAATTCTGAACTAAAAATCTGGCCTCTGGGGTGAACACAAGCGTCTTCTAACATCTGACCTGGTTACCTACTTTTTGATCGGATATAGCCTAATTTCAAACTCATCTCAGACATCATCAAGACAAACAAATTCTAAGAATTGTTCGTGAGTATTTTCTAGGGTGTACACAGGATTTTTGAAAAAGATTCGATATGGTGACCTAGTTTTTGATTCCACTTGACCCATTTTCAAACGTGTTTGAGTTATCAACAAGACAAAGATTTCGACAACTTTCACGAGTATAATAATGAAAATGTTGACTTTACAGCAACACTTTTTTTTTTAAGATTTAATCCAGGGACTTACTGTTTGACGCAATGTAAACTATGTTCACACTCGTCCTTAATATCATCAAGTAAAACATACATTCTGACCAACTTTTATAGTTGTTGGACTAAAGTGTGGCTTATGAGGTGTACACAATGTTTTCTTAATATCTAATATGGTGACCTATTTTTGTCCTCACTGGACCTCTTTTCAAATTCTTTCGAGATATTATCAAGACAAACTTTGAAGTTTTATGAGTACTGGACTGAAAATGTGGCCTCTTGAGTTTGCACAAAGCTTTTCAAATATTTGGCTTCTTGACCTAGTTTTTTACCGTACATGATCCATTTTCAAAGTCAGCCGAGATATTATCAAGACAAACATTCTGATTAACTTTCAAGATAATTGGACTCCAAATGTAGCCTCTAGAGTGTAAATAAGGTTTTCTACGATTTGACCTATGTACCTAGTTTAGGTATCCAAAATAACCCATTTTAAGCTTTCTCTGAGATATAGTCAAGACAAACATTCTGACAAAATTTCATGAGTATCGAACTGAAAATTATTATTATTAATTGGTGTTTTAAGGCGCATCGACAGCTGTGGTCATTTAGCGCGCATGAAGATAATATTTAGAAATGGAATAATAAAATGTTAATTTGATAGTTAAAATATATATTAGAGTCTATATTTTATTATAAAAATCTATCTCTTTTAGGTATTCTAAAATGTTATTCTGTTGTACATGTAAAAATAAATTTTGTAAGCTATCAACACTAAAATGTTTTGACCGTATACGGTCGAAATTTTTACAGTTTAATAAAATATGTTTTATAGTTAAAGGTTCATTACAGTTTATACATTGTGGTGCTCTCTCATTATTTAAAAGATGCACATGTGAAAACCTTGAGTGTCCCACACGACATCTTGTTAAAATTACTTGACTTTTTCGGTTACAATTAAATTCATACTTATCATTAAAATTTGGCTTGATCGCTAAAAGCTTGTTGTTAAAACACTGTTGCCATTTAATTTGACATTCAGACTTGATAAATTCATTTATTTGTTGTTTTTTGTCAGTATAAGGAATTTTTATGTTGGCTATGTTCATATTTACGGCATCCTTTGCTTCTTGATCAGCTATTTCATTACCTTTTATATTAATGTGGCTGGGAATCCAGCAGAATATTACTGTCTTTGATCTACATAAATAAACATATTTTCTGAAAAATTGTTGAATCAATGGATTTGGGTTATCGGGATGTTTTAAAGATTGTAAAACTGACATTGAATCGGAAAAAACTATGAATTTCTTGTTATTAATGTTTTGTATTGAACAGAGAGCAATGTTTAAAGCTACAGCTTCTGCTGAAAAAATAGAGCTATGATCTGGTAGTCTTATTTTGGCAGTTTCTTGTTTGTGTACTGAAGCGCAACCAACTTTATTATCTTGTTTCGAACCATCAGTATAAATTGAAATGTAATCTTTATACTGTGATTTGATTTCTAAAAATGTATTTTGATAAAATAATGGATTTGTAACTGATTTCTTATTTACGTTGAGATCAAAAATAATATTTGGAGGATCTATGGTCCACGGCTCTTTTACAGGAAGTTTAAAGGGTTTAATATTCTTTACATTTATGTTTGACTCATTAAGAAGAGGATCAACTCGTAGACCAAGTGGTTTGATAAAATTAGGTTTATTTTGAAAGAGTATTTTGTTTGGTGGATTAAAAACGTCATTGTAAACCGGATTTTTTGTATTTGAAGCCAGTTTAGTTACGTACTGTAAGGAGAGTTTTTTCCTTCTATCATATAAGGATGGCTCCTGGGCCCCTGAATACAAACTTTGAACAGGTGACGTACGAAAAGCTTCCAAATCGAGCCGATGACCCTGATGATGAATAGTGTCCAACTTTTTTAGGCAGCCTCTTCGTGCAGAGCCATATATAATACATCCATAATCCAGTTTTGAGCGTATTAAAGATCTGTATAGATTTAAAAGAGTTTTCTTATCTCCTCCCCAGTCAGAGTGGGAAAGTATTTTTAAAACATTTAAAGCTTTTTGACATTTCAGTTTCAAAGCATTAATATGTGGTATGAAAGAAAGTTTTTTGTCAAAGATAACTCCTAAAAATTTTGCTTGATCTATTATTGGAATTGGACTATTATATATTTTCAATGATAGATCCAAGTGCAACCTGTGCTCTTGGCAGAAGTGTACACAGTTTGTCTTTGTCTTGGAACATTTAAAACCATTTTCTATAGTCCATTTCTTAATTTTGTCTAAATTATTTTGAAGCCTAGTTTCAATTGTTTTCATATCTTTGGACCTGTAACATATTAAAGAATCATCCACATATAAGGAACAGTTCACATCGTCATCTAAACATTTTACAATATTGTTAATCATGATATTGAACAGTGTAGGTGAGAGGATACTTCCTTGAGGAACTCCCTGTTCTTGTTCATAGTCATCAGAAAAAGATGTGCCTACCTTAACTTTGAAACATCTATTTGATAAAAACTTTGAAATAAACTTGGGTAGATTTCCCCTTAATCCAATTTTATGAATGTCTTTTAAAATGCCATGTTTCCACGTGGTGTCATAAGCTTTTCCTAGATCAAAAAATATGGCAACTACATGTTGTTTCTTTACAAAAGCATTTCTGATAAAATATTCTAATCGTACTAATTGATCTGTCGTGCTTCTGTTTTTTCGGAACCCTGATTGATGTTCCGATATGATATTATTGGATTCGAGGTAAAAATTAAGTCTATTGTTTATCATTCTCTCCATGGTTTTACATATACAACTAGTTAAAGCTATGGGTCTATAGTTTGTTGGATTTGTATGATCTTTATTTGGCTTAGGAATTGGAATGATTGTAGCTTTGGACCAACTTTTCGGGAAGATACCTTGTTCCCATATAATGTTAAAAATGTTTAACAGAGTTTGTAATGAAATACGAGGTAAATGTTTTAAAAGTTGATAGTGTACTTCGTCTGCACCTGCAGCAGAATCGTGAGCATTTTTTAGAGAATCTTCAAGTTCCGATAGTGTGAAAGGTAAGTTGTAGTTTTCATTTGTATCCGTTTCAAAATTAAGTTCTTCCATTTCTGCTTCTTGCTTATGTTTTTTAAATTGTGGTTGATAATTTGCAGAAGAAGAGTTTGTTTTGAAAGTTTTACCCAGGATATTAGCGATTTCTTCTTTACTTTCGTAGATTTTGTCATCTACCTTGATATGCGAGTGTTTCATGGTTTGATTCTTTCCATTTATTTTCCTTAATATATTCCAAATGGTTGTCATGGGAGTTCTAGCATTAAGTTTAGAAATGAAATCTTTCCAAGATGATCGTTTTGCTTGTTTAATAGTACGTCGAGCCTTAGCTCTCATAATTTTACAAACATTTAAGTTTGTTTTTGTTGGATATTGTTTGAAACGTTTTAAACTGTCTTTACGTTTTTTAATAGCTTCTTTACAATCATCATTAAACCATGGCTTTTTCTTCTTAAAAGTATTTGTTGAAATCTTTGGGATGCACTGATTTGATATGTCAATTAAAGTTTCAGTAATAGAAAGCATTGGATCTTCTTAATTTTCAAAATTGTCAATCAGTAATTTTTCATGGCAAAGAATATTGAATTTTTCCCAGTAAGCTTTTTTAAAATTCCATTTTGGAATTTTCTCATCTTCTGTTTTCTCAGTTTCTTGTATAATGATAGGAAAATGATCACTTCCATGAGAATATTCACATACTTTCCATTCATAATCAAGGTACAAGGAAGGATGGCAGAGTGAAAGATCTATTGCTGTGAAAGAACCTGATCCAGGATGCAGGTATGTATGTTGATTGGAATTAAATAGTCATAAATTAATCTCTGCAATGAAATCTTCAATTATTTTACCTCTATCATTGGTATCTGAACAACCCCATAATTCGCTATGTCCATTAAAATCACCACATATGATGTAAGGTTGAGGTAATTGTAGTAAAATATTTTCTAAATCATTTTGATCTATTCTTTTATTTGGTGGGATATAGATAGAGCATATTGTTATAGTTTTATTTAAAGATGCTTTTATTGCTATTGCTTGTAGATTTGTGTTTAAGTCTATCTTACGATGAAGTACCGTAGAATGTATTATGATAGAAGAACCACCAGATGCTCTTTGACAATCATTATGTATGTAGTGATAGGAAGAATAATTGCGAACTTCCAAGTTATCATTGGGGGTTATAAAAGTTTCTTGAAGACAACAAATTTGTGGATTTAATAAAGATAAAAGAATTAGTAGTTCATTAAAGTTGACTTTTAGACCTCTACAATTCCATTGTAAAATTGAGTTTCGAACTGAAAATGTGGTTTCTAAAGCGTACAAATAGTAAAACTGGCGAAGCACGACAGACGACGGACTCACCATGATCACAAAAGCTCACTTTGAGCACGGCATGCTCCGGTAATCTAAAAACTCAACATATTCAAGTCACGTGACAAGCATCATACGGTATCCTCGATGGAAAGAGTAGAAAGAAGCCAAATCCAAAATTACATTTTCTATCCGTTGTACATAATCTATGCAATCTTGCAACCGCCAGGTGTAATATATGTCATGGAGCCATAAGAATGGCTATAGTTTGATAAAATATCAACGAAATTGGTTATATTTGGCTTAAAAAGAGTGAATGGGTATCTTTAGTGATTTTTTGATTGAATGGTGTTTTACGTCGCTTTCAACGTTATTTCAATCATATGGCGACAGCTCGAATATACATGTATGGCCTGGGTTTCTCAGTAGTGGGCTAGGTGTCTGACGTGCAATGCCAAAGGACATTCTGACAAAAAAATTGCTTCCAGTGAGACACGAACCAAGGTCCTCAAGGTAGTGAGCCCTACATCTAGCCATGAAGAACCCTGATAGATTTCAACACTTTCGATAACATTACAGTGTTTTTTACAACCCTGATGAAAAAAAAGATTTGAAAAAAAAAGTAAGGGAAAAACCGAACATGCTGATTATCCTCGAAACCCTCATTTTATCTAACCGTTACATTGTAAGTTGCAAGTTTTTAGATGTAAGCATGTAATGAGAAACTTGTGACTGTCTACTGCAACCACGTTAAAAAAAGAAAATGAGCCACTCTATGTGAAAAGGGCTTTAATGCATTTGCAAAAAAGCATCGATTCGGGTCAGCCTACGCAGTCCACGCAGGCCAACCTGAGTAGAAACTTTTAACTATTGGTCAATTTTCTGCATATCAAAGGACCAGTCCACAGCATGACTCACTCGTTTGTCACACAAAAATGCATTTTAGGGATCTATAATTATATGATGACTTACATGGTATCATGCATCACGGAGATGCATCACGGAGATGTATCAAACCTCCTTTTACCAGAGCTTTTGGCTCAAATATACGACATAGCTGGATCAGAAAACAAAACAGCCCAACTACTAACACTGCTAAATGAATTAAATGTAAGATTCCATCCCATGGTAAAAAACTAAATATTTCGATGTCAAAGTTCATCCCTGGATAGTGTTTTTCCTAATCGGACAGAGTAGATACAAGATCAGACTGAACGTTCTGTCAATTCTGACCTTGATCTACACTGCCCACAAAAGCACATTCATTCGCACCTAGCATCCCTGGGTTTTGACCCATCGACGCTGCTTGATGCTTGTGTAACCATGAAAGATAAAAAAGAACATTTGTAGTCGGTACAACAATGAGTATCCTTTGACAAAGAAAGTTATGATGGAAAATATTAAAAAAGCGTCATACACATTAATGTATGAATTGAATAGCAAACAGTTTAAAAGACGTTCAATCGTTCTAAATCAAACGCTGATCGTTGTTTCGTCGATAGTTTTGTGGGAAAGCAGTCTGCAGCATGAGAAGAACATTGTGCTAATAACCGGTAAAAAGAACCACGAAAGCGTGGTTAGGTACACTGCGCGCCGCTATATATCTGAATGATATTGAAAACGGTGTTAAACACCATACAATCAATCAATCAATCCAAACGAAACTAAATGGTTAAGCATGAAGAAATGCCTACATGTCTTAAATGCTAAAAATCAACAACTGCAAAATAAATCTACCAGTTAAACTTTCTGAGTCTTTTCTCACATCAATATTTAGTGATAGAGATTACCTGACACAAAGTTTTACCAGTAATCCAATCAAAGAGGTAACTCCAGTCTACTATCGGCATAAAACACGCCATTAACAGATTTAGATGACTATTGCACACTTGGTGCCCTGAAGCCACTCCGGGTTTTGTTCTTTTTCTTCTGATTTCTTTATCTTCCTTATAAAATATTCAAAGTTATCGATTATATCCATATGTTTCGATTCCGCATGATAACATATTACCCCTTACGGACGGTTATTTTACCAGCCAGCGGACCGATCAATAATGAGCCATGCTCTGGCAAAAGGGGACTGAATGCATCTCCCTGATGCATTATACCAAGCAAGTCATCATAGTATTATAGATCCATAAAATCCGGTTTCTATAACAACCTACCGAATCATAAGATACTTTGGTCCTTCGAAATGCACAAAATTTACCACAAGCAAAATGTTTCGGCCTAGATCAGTCAGCGTGGACTGTGCAGGCTGACCTGAATCGATCCTTTTTGCAAATGTCATAAGCACCCTTTTCAAAGCCCATGGCTGAATACATTGTTCGGCCTCGGCCTGAGTAGGCAAACATATTTCTTACAGTTTCGGCTTAGTACATGTTTTTTGTTTGATCTGTATTGGAGTTTAACTCCGTAGTAACAGTGTCACCGTGGCCAGTGTACCTACGCCTGTGTTTCCTGGGTTGCTCACACTAGTACTGGCAACTTTCTTTCTAGGCCACTGACTAATTCCTCACATGCATCAGAGGCTAGGGGCGAAAAATCGCCGTAAAGAAAATTTGCCGTAATCGGGTATCGTTCCCGTAGGCACCTGGTCACGAGTAAGCTACGCTAACCACTGAGCTACCCAGCCGAGCACTGGTAAATGAAGATAGACCACATAGTCGAGAGTTTTATTTACAGCTGCTTCAAACTACGCGTTTTGACAGCCATCTCTCTTTCGCCCCCGCCCCCCCCCCCCACGAAAAATTAAAAGAAAAAAAGAGAAATGAGCCTTGCTCTGTGAAAAGGGGGCTTAATGCATCTGCGAAAAGTATCGACCGAGGTTAGCCTGCGCTGACCTGGGCCGAAACTTTTCGCTATTGGTCGATTTTCTGTATGTCAAAGGACCAGTCTACCACATGATTAAGTCGGATGTTTAAAAAAGTGGCTCTTATGGATCCATAATTATGTGATGACTTGGGCTGGTATCATGTATCACGGAGATGCATTAAGCCTCCTTTTGAAAGAGCATGACTCATTCATATATATATATATATATATATGTGTGTGTGTGTGTGTGTGTGTGTGTGTGTGGTAAAATACTTGGAATATTTAAGCCTTGCATGTAACGGTTAAGTCACGATTAAAGCACTTAAATTCACTTTCAGATTTCTTTGATACAGCAGTAGGATTAACCCTAATCCTGCTAAATAAGTCGAATGAAACTTTCAAGCCAAAAGTGAGAACCCGAATAATTCTCTTTAAATCTTACTGTTTGAAGAAATATATCTTCTTATCGGACAGTGTAGATCAAAGATCAGACTGCACGTTCCGCAAAAGGTCAGTGAGTCGCGCTTAGCAGCCAAAGGGTTAAAGCAGGGTTTGAATAATTCGCCTGTATTAATTGCGCATTTCCTAGAAGACTTGGAGCTCTTTCTGCAAAAAATCAAATGGATATCTAGAGTAATGTAGATATCTCTTAGTCTGTTGGTGAAAACTGGAATGAATTTATCTAGGATCACTGACTCTGGATATATCCATACGTCAGCGAACCCCGATGATTCTAAAAGATTTTTTACTTTATTTTCCCAATTATTAATTCGAGAATTTTTGTTTATCTCGTGAACTTGGTCTATAATTACCGTCGACAATAAATAGTTAGACGATTTCTGGCTGAACAATTTTAGCCAATATTTGATGATTCGAGTTTGTCTGTTGATAATTAGGGGGAACCTACCTACTTCTGCGTATAGCGCAAGAGAATTTGTTGACATCTTTACATTTAGTAACCATTTACAAAATTTTCTGTGAATACGTTCAATATTTTCGGCCCTGGAAAACCCCCATACTTCACAGTTATATCCCAAAATGGATCCAACAAAGGCGTCAAAAAGACCGAACATGACTTGAACAGATACTTCGATATTTTTGGATATACTAAATAATGAATTTGTACAGTAAGTAATTCTGGTGAGATTGAAGACGAGTACCATTTTATTTCAATTTGTTCAGCTTATTGCGATTCTCGTAAAAACTATCAAAAGGAAAAATTTCCGCGTCCGACCGAGTATGTTTAAGTTGTTACAGCTACTTAATTCAAGTAATATAAAAAATCCTATTAAACCTTTCCCGTTTTATCACATGTGCAACAAAGCAAAGATTATCATTGATGAATACAAATGTTTAGCTATTGTCTTTTACACATTGCCTTTCTGCAAGTTGTATACATATGTTTGGATATCACGTTTAGAAAGAGTGAAGATTTTGTTCACTGACTGTCAATAACAGCATTCTCCAACTTTCCTTATAGATCAAACTTGTTTTCATAATATTATTTAGTAGTTTTTTCTCCCCGATTACATACTATCCCTTAGCCTGCTAAATAAGTGAAATGAAGTTAACAAGCCGATAGTAAAAATTAAATCAATGTTATTCCAGAGGAAAATACCTCCTTATCGGGTAGTGTAGATCCAAGATCAGACTGCACGTTCTGTGTCGTCTGGTCTTGGTCTAGGGTGGCCTCAAAAGGTCCTAAAGTCGAGCTTAGCAGCCTAAGGGTTAATAATTTCTTGTGAAACTGCAGAGCTTGATCAGTGTCTCTAAACTAGCAACGGAATGCTGTAAGTCGTTTGATATACGCACTTTATTCGCCCTTTTCCACATTGTTTTTAATTGCGTAACATTTTAAATTGCATTTTTTTTCAAATTGAGTAATTTGATTCGTGCCTCTAAACCAGCAACGGAATGCTACAAGTCGTTTTATATTACGCACTGTATTCGCCTTGCTCAACACTTTTTTCGAGCTATTATGTCTCGTTCTCCCTTTTATTCCATTTCATTTTTTCAGCAGATATCAAAGTTAAAGTTCAAATGTCAAATTATAAAGTCCTTTCACGCTCGGCGACAACCCTCATCTAAGTGCGATGTTTATGTAACATCTAAGTTTGGTTTTCTCATTATCGTATGCGTACTCTCTTTTTTGTTCTCAATATTTTTCGTGAAATCGTAGAAATTTGCTTTTGTTAGATTCTATGATGGTTATTATCGTACATGTCACATGACCACAGGAATGGTAAAATATTTTGTATTACAAGATACATGCATGTGTATACGTACTGAAATATGTCTACGTCATGTATGAAGAAACATGAGATTTGACGTGAAATTATTAGGGCGTGACTGTCTACTCGAATTATTAATTATAATGCAGAGAAAAATATCGTCACCAGGGATCGAACTCAATACCCTTAAAGCTACAGGCTTTCATTCAGAATATATTATGCGATAGATGCTGCCCCGCAACTATGATAAAACTGCAATTTTATTACAATACGGTCACATTATTAATCAAAGTCCCTCAGGCCACAAGTTTATAAATACATATCACTTAGGGTGATATAACTGAGAAGTAAGCCTATTTATCATGGTTATCATAACGATCTACCAACCGATCAGAAATTGCAAAGACTATATAAATGTTTTAGTGAAAGCACTGCAGTGGAGGATTTTTTTTTTTTTTTTTTTTCAGTCAATTATCCACGCTCTATGAAAAGGTGGTAAGGTGGTTTAATGTATTTGCAAAAAGTATCGATTCAGATCATCCTGCACAGTTCGCTATTTGTAAATTTTCTACTTGTCATTGGATCAGTCTACCAAATGATTCAGTTGGTTGAAAGACGAAATGGATTCTACGGACCCATAATGATGTAACGACTTGCTTAGTATAATACATCACGGAGATGCATTAAACCCCCTTTTGCCAGAGCGTGGCTCATATATTTTCAGTTATATCAAAGATATGAGAAAATGACAGAGTTTCTGCACGACGATGACGATAACCGGACTATGACAATTCCTAGACATTTGCTTCGAAAACAGCTAGGCCAGGTTTCAAGAAAAACTAAAGTCTCTTAAGCTCGGTACACAGAGTAAGATTGATCTCAAGAGATTTTTTAATCCGAGACAAATCTTACTGTCTGTATATTCCTAATACATATATTATAAGATTTTCTGGAGTTCTGTAAAGCTGTATTACGTTTAGAGCAATGCTCTATTTCCTAAGATTTGTATTAGTATTAGAATATTATCCAATCACAGCTTAGCATTTCAAGGAAGGTGAGTTACCTGTAGATTTGTTGATGGTGTAAAATGTATACACATTGAATAAGCTACTTCCTGATACTTAAAAATGGGAGACAATGTATTTTCCACGTACTGGGTCTGTATTCATCAACCATTCTTAAGAACTTTTTTTTTTTTTTTGTCTTTTGTCTCTTTAAACCGTTTGGTTTAGACAATCAAAAGGAGGGTTTCTTTCAAATTTGGAAAAATCTGAAGAATAAGACTGAGAAAATTCTTAAGAATGGTCGGTGAATATTGACCCTGGTCCAACATCCTTCGCACCAGAAATGGTCCGTCCAAGTTTCACAATGCAATAGAATAGTAATTATCATGCATAATGCCATGATCACTTCATCTTGCTCTTTAAACACCATTATGAAAATAGATCTACACATTAGCATAGTCTGGCGAGGTATCCCAACAGGTAAGGAGAGTATCTTTAAGATTTGTATTAGTGTGTACAGGAGTGTATTATGATACATATATCTCTGAAATTAATTTCACGAAACAAATCTTATTGTGTGTACCGGCCTTTACATGTATTTTGCTGAGGTACTCTAACAAATTCAGTTTATGACCTGGGTTGGTTATTTGTGACACATTTTACTTACATTAAAAGACTTTAGTTGTATACTCAAATCCAGAGATAACACAATGTTTCAGACTCAACCCAGCAAAATGGTTGACTTTGCCCTGTCAAATGATTTTAGATCTGTATATTTTGGGGAGTTGAGTCTAGAATGTTAGGTCGACTCAGTCTTTTAAGCCCGGTACACACGGTAAGATTAATCTCTGGGATTTTTCAATCTCAGAAAAGTCTTACTGTCTGTACACCCCTAATACATGTATCATAAGATTTTCTGGAGTTTCATGAAACTGTATTACGTTTAGAGCAATTTTTATTTCCTAAGATTTGTATTAATGTATTATCCAATCACAGCTTAACATTTCCTGGAAGGCGAGTTACCTGTAGATTTGTTGATGCTGTAAAGTATATACACATTTAGTACGCCACTTCCTTATACACAAAAATGGCAGAAAATGTATTTTCCACGTACTGGGTTCCTATTCACGAGGCATTCTTCAGAAGATTTTTTTTTTTTTTTGGTCTTATTCTCCAAGATTTACTAAATTTCGAAGTAACACAACTTCTGATTGGCTAAACCTTTTGGTTTAGCCAATCAAAAAGGTTTAGCCAATCAGAAGGAGACTTTTTTTTTTCACATTTGGAAAAGTCTGGAAAATAACACTGAAGGCGTTCTTAGAATGGTTAGTGAATAGAAACCCTGGTCCAATATCTTCGCACCGGAAATGGTCCGTCCAGTTTTCCAATACATTAGCAATAATTATCATGCATAATGTCACGATCACTTCATCTTGTTCTGTAAGTACTCTTTTGACACTAGATCTACACAATTTAGCATAATTCTGGCGAGGAAACCCGACGGGTAAGAAGAGTATCATAAGATTTGTATTAGTGTGTGTACAGGAGTGTATTGCGATACAAAATTCTCTGAAATTAATTTCATGAGACAAATCTTATTGTGTGTACCGGCCTTCAATGTTGGTGACAGGCATCTCAAATATCGAACTGAACTTTAGTCAGAAACTGAGTCAGGTAGCTTTGGGCAAAAAAAGAGACTTAATTTTTTTCGGGAAACCAGGCCCTTATCTAAAACTGCAACTTACGAGTAATGTTTTACATGGGTTTCATCTTCATAGATGTTGCCTGTCCTTAACATGCAAACAGGTTTCAAAACTCGTTCACCGTACAATCTGATCACTGTCTGCTAAAGCACATTGAGTCGTGCATTGCTGTTTAACCATTTACCAGACGACAACATTTAAGCCCTGCCCAAATCGAAAGCATTAGCAGACGACAGTTTCAATATGGCTCAAATGGTACATATTTTTTTTTTTTTTTTTTTATAGGATAGAAAACATAGTGGGAAAAGGGGAAATGCTGGTTGCCAGCATTTTCTCCTTTTCCCACAATGTTTTCAAACGGCCTCAGCGTTAGGATCGTCAAAAGTCGGCATTGTGTGGTAAAGGGTTATATAATAATTGGTCCAAATGGAAAGCAGTTGTTGACAAAAGATTTCTTTTCCTTCGATACTTTAAAAAGCTTTGCTCTTCAGAATTCTAAATTGTGTGATAAAGGGTTAAAACACAGTCCTGCACTAAATAATGAACATTGCTCATACATATTCAAAGTATCTATGACAAACATACACTTTAGTATTCAAAAACAATCGGCAAACAATGAATATTACATAAGCGATATAATCAAACTTTTCGTGCAACCCTTGGAGCGACAGGCCCAACACCATTTGGTTTACCCTTTGTCGAAAGACAAAGTGTTAGACTTGTCCGAATCTATATAATTCACAGGCGTCAACATAAATATAGGTCACGTGACTGAATCTGTTTGTGTATGAGAATAAAACATGGTGGGAAAAGGAGAGAATGTTGGTAACCAGTATTTTCTCAATTTGAGGTTGGGGTGCGAAGCATCTCAACTCGGATTTGCCATGTGGGATTCAAACTCAAAAATGTTTTTTTCTGGGGTAATTACCATCGCAATATCAATACGTGTGGTAAAGTAGTACCATTCAGAACACACGCCATTCAGGTTGGCATTAGTGCAACACTTAACACCAGGGAAAGTTGCATTACTTGCACGATAATTTATCAAGAAATTCACAGAATCATAGCAAAATTTAAAAGCGAGCGTTTAAACAGCCATTTATGATAAGAAGGAATAAACAGGCATATTAATACATGTTTTTGTATCTGTCCAGTACTGCTTTGGAAAGACCAGAAACGTCAAGAAAAAACTTTAAGTAACATGAGAAATGCTTGGCTTTTTTTTTAGTATGGTTGGTTAATATGTCTAAATATTGCTCAATAATACCTTTCCAGACCATTTTATCATGAAATCCTTCTGAAACACCTCAAGTAAAGAAGCAATAACGACAATCTCTCTTGAGATACATTTAAATAATATGTTACTCAAGGCTTTAAGTCGTTATGCTTCATGCCAGATAAAAATAGTCATAGAGATCATCGAGATATTTCAAGGGGGGAAAATTAATAAGGGACACAAATGCCCAACACCCATTGGAGCAAAATCATTGGCAACATGGAAACAAATGACTCTAGTCCACCTACCCTCTAACATTTGTGTCAAAGAAATTGAGTGTACCCTAGAGAAAACGGAGAAACAGCCCTTTTTGTTACAAAGTAAACAAACAATTTCGTTGAAATGATATCCCCCGCCGAAAAAGACCTTTTTTGACACAAACATATAAGAGGTATTGTGTGTTGCATGTGCATGTGGCCTTTTTGTTAATGGTCCATGATAAAATTACACATTAAGCCCATCTTTTCCATGGCACAGCATTTCATTAAATAAAAAATATATAAGCGGTCCATAATGAGATTATACATGAAGTCCCCTTTTACCATAACATGGCATTTCATTATATGAAAACAAATAATGAAAATATACATCAAGCCCCCTTTTTCCATGACACGTCATTATATATAGAAGAAAACTGTATCAACGGATTATCCTAAGGAAGCCATGCATGAAGTTTCATAAATGTTCGTCAAGGACTTTAGAAGGTATCTGTCCAGGCGGACGGATGGGCGAACTGACTGTTATTGGTCCATAATGAAATTATACATTTAGCCCCCTTTTTTCATGACATGGCATTTCATGAAATAAAACAAATAACTGTTGTCTGTGGCTTCATAAAGATGAAGTTTAATTACATTTTGTCCTGTGGTCAAAGAGATATTGGTCCATAATGAAAATATACGTCAAGCCCCATTTTTCCATGACACGACATTTAATGAAAAAAGGTAAAATAATGATATTGGCGGACTGTCATAAGGAACACACGTATGAAGTTTCATCAATTTTTGTCAAGGATTTTGAGTTAAAGAGATATTGATCCATAATGGTAATATACATGAAGCCCCCTTTTTCTGTGACTCCATTTTGAATATCAAAAAAGCAAAAAGAAAAAATCAATATCGGAGAACATCATAAGGAACACCTGTATGAATTTCCATTAGTTTTTGTCTAGGATTTAGAAGATATCTGTCTGGAAAACGGACAAACAGATGGTCATTGGTCCATGATGAAATTATACATTTAGCCCCCTTTTTTCATGACGTGGCATTTCATGAAATAGAAACAAATAACTATTGTCTATGGCTTGTGATAAACAATATAAAAGTGAGGTTTCATAACATTTTGTCCTGTAGTTAAAGAGATCCTGGTCCATGATGAAAATATACATCAAGCCCCCTTTTTCCATGACACGGCATTAAAAAAGCGTATGTAACTGTGGTGTTGCACGGTCAATCTGGGTGAAAGTTTTTGTCCTGCATTTCGAAATGGTGGTTGATAGATGTGACAAGTTCGATGTAAAAACTGTATAGTTTTCAAGATAAGACTCAAAACATAAAAAATTTACTCAACCGCGTAAATTAAAATCGCTCCCAGTCGACCATTTTGCATCGAATAAAAAAAAAAGTGTCTCGGCGGAATGGGTTATTGTACACACATATAAAATTTCACGATATTCTGTCTAATGGTATTAGAGATATTCTCCCGGACGGACACACGGACGAACGGACGGATACACAGACGGACAACGCTAAACTTATATAAAAAAAAAACGTTAAATAGACTGGAAGGCCATCATGGGCCTCTATCGCTGTACATGTACTTCCCTCTAAAACAAGAGTCATGTTAGCTTAAACATAGAACTAGTTTGTAAGAAGCCTGTATTGCAATAAAATTTTATAAAGAAAAGCCACCCCCATTCCCCCCAAAAATGTCATTTTTATAACAAGATATTAATATACTCAGTAAAAAAAGTTTAGCTACACTTGTAGTTTTCAGCTAAATGTTTGACGATTTATGAAATATGTTTATATAACTTAGTACAAAATAAGGTTAAGTATACAAACAAGGTTAAGCATACAAACAATCATTGATTTGGAAACTTGTGGGCTAGGCTAATCAACGTATTGCAAATTCATTAAAGTTACGTGTACACATACTTTTTCACAGCATATCAAAAATTGTTGCTAAACTTTTTTTACTGTGTATAGATTCAAATGAGGTGTAATCAAGAATTATTCAAACAGTATTCATACAAGATTTTCAGAACATTTTGCAGCTAAAGACATAATTATATTGTTTGGCATTAATTTTAAAGTTTCTGTTAAAAAAAAATACAAATCTTGCTTATGGTTAAATATTAGACACAACCGAGCATAGCTGTTTACATCAAAATGAACTACATGGTAGATAATTCTCTTCCCCAAAACAGACGTCTCCCATAACGGTTTGACTTTTGTGTCAAGGTAACAAAAATTATTAAGTGCATGTGACCCTTAACCCCTCCCTCTGACCCTGACTGGTATGTCAAGCCTCCACTCGGCACGTAGTCTCATTAGATGAACACGTGTGCATGAAAAACTTTCAAATTTTATCAAGGGTATCAAAAGTTCACACATTTCTAGTGCAAGTGATCTTTGAATACCCGCTGTTAACTTAACCTTAGAGACATGTATGTGAAACCTCCACTCTCAGACGGACTAAGCTAATAAAACAGCATGTCTCCTGTGCAAGACATAATCTTCTAAACTGAAACTGAACATTTTCTGTCCAGGATACATGTATATAAAATACCAACATTGTTATGGTGTAGTTTGATAATTAAGGGAGAAAAATTGTAAATACCTGTCAAGAAAAAAAAAGTTGTTTCTATTGAATCATTACAAGTTTAAGTTTCTGAGTGGATTCAAATTGTTTGAATACAATGAATGCTGAAGTGTATGGCAGAAAGAATTAAACAAAAGCAAATAGACGTTTGAAGAGCATTTGCTTAATTGATTAACTGGGGGATTTTCACATTGCAATTTAAATACCGGGTATTTACTTGCTCGATTTCTTGCTTGTCTTTGTATTCATAAAATAAACAATGATGTCTGATTAAGCTTAACGTCCGTCCAGAACATTACATTTTAATTTCAGTTCTGATAATTTCTCACGTATAATTCAGCATTACATGGCAATTATAGTATTACACTGCAATTCTCATTAAGTAGGAACACGCCGTGTTTTGTCCAATACAAGAGCCATTTTGGCTTATAACTTTCATTTTTAGGGTTAATTGATAGCTACATACTATTTACAACATATGAATAAGATATAGTTCATTTATAACACAATACACAGTAACAATTTGGTTTTATAAATACCTGTAAAAATTCAAATTTCCGTCACTGTCGCTGCCGTAAAATTTATTTTTTCAGAGCATTCTCTATTATCATTATTATTATTAACTGGTGTTTTAAGGCGCATCGACAGCTGTGGTCATTTAGTGCGCATGAGGTTAATAATTAGAAATGGAACAATAAAATGTTAATTTGAAAGTCTATATTTTATTATAAAAATCTATCTCTATTAGGTATTCTCAAATGTTATTCTGTTGTACATGTAAAAATAAATTTTGTAAGCTATCAACCCTAAAATGTTTTGACCGTATACGGTCGAAATTTTTACAGTTTAATAAAATATGTTTTATAGTTAAAGGCTCATTACAGTTCATACATTGTGGTGCTCTTTCATTATTTAAATGATGCACATGTGAAAACCTTGAGTGTCCAACACGACATCTTGTTAAAATTACTTGACTTTTTCGGTTACAATAATATTCATATTTATCATTAAAATTTGGCTTGATCGCTAAAAGCTTGTTAAAACATTGTTGCCATTTAATTTGACATTCAGACGTGATAAATTCATTTATTTGTTGTTTTTTGTCAGTATAAGGAATTTTTATGTTGGCTATGTTCATATTTACAGCATCCTTTGCTTCTTGATCAGCTATTTCATTACCTTTTATATTAATGTGGCTGGATATCCAGCAGAATATTATTGTCTTTGATCTACATAAATAAACGTATTTTCTGAAAAATTGTTGAATCAATGGATTTGGGTTATCAGGATGTTTTAAAGACTGTAAAACTGACATTGAATCGGAAAAAAACTATGAATTTCTTGTTATTATTGATTTGTATTAAACAGAGAGCAACGTTTAAAGCTACAGCTTCTGCTGAAAAAATAGAGCTATGATCTGGTAGTCTTATTTTGGCAGTTTTTTGCTTGTGTACTGAAGCGCAACCAACTTTATTATCTTGTTTCGAACCATCAGTATAAATTGAAATATAATCTTTATACTGTGATTTGATTTCTAAAAATTTATTTTGATAAAATAATGGATTTGTAGCCGATTTCTTATTTACGTTGAGATCAAAAATAATATTTGGTGGATCTATGGTCCACGGCTCTTTTACAGGAAGTTTAAAGGGCTTAATATTCTTTACATTTATGTTTGATTCATTAAGAAGAGGTTTAACTCGTAGACCAAGTGGTTTGATAAAATTAGGTTTATTTTGAAAGAGTATTTTGTTTGGTGGATTAAAAATGTCATTGTAAACCGGATTCTTTGTATTTGAAGCCAGTTTAGTTGCGTACTGTAAGGATAGTTTTTTCCTTCTATCATATAAGGATAGCTCCTGGGCCTCTGAATACAAACTTGTGATTATTATTATTATTATTATTAATTGGTGTTTTAAGGCGCATCGACAGCTGTGGTCATTTAGCGCGCATGAAGATAATAATTAGAAATTAAACAATAAAATGTTAATTTAAAAGTCTATATTTTATTATAAAAATCTATCTGTTTTAGGTATTCTAAAATGTTATTCTGTTGTACATGTAAAAATAAGTTTTGTAAGCTATCAACCCTAAAATGTTTTGACCGTATACGGTCGAAATTTTTACAGTTTAATAAAATATGTTTTATAGTTAAAGGCTCATTACAGTTTATACATTGTGGTGCTCTCTCATTATTTAAAAGATGCACATGTGAAAACCTTGAGTGTCCCACACGACATCTTGTTAAAATTACTTGACTTTTTCGGTTACAATAAAATTCATATTTATCATTAAAATTTGGCTTGATTGCTAAAAGCTTGTTGTTAAAACATTGTTGCCATTTAATTTGACATTCAGACTTGATAAATTCATTTATTTGTTGTTTTTTGTCAGTATAAGGAATTTTTATGTTGGCTATGTTCATATTTACGGCATCCTTTGCTTCTTGATCAGCTATTTCATTACCTTTTATATTAATGTGGCTGGGTATCCAGCAGAATATTATTGACTTTGATCTACTTAAATAAACATATTTTCTGAAAAATTGTTGAATCAATGGATTTGGGTTATCAGGATGTTTTAAAGATTGTAAAACTGACATTGAATCAGAAAAAAACTATGAATTTCTTGTTATTATTGTTTTGTATTGAACAGAGAGCAATGTTTAAAGCTACAGCTTCTGCTGAAAAAATAGAGCTATGATCTGGTAGTCTTATTTTGGCAGTTTCTTGCTTGTGTACTGAAGCGCAACCAACTTTATTATCTTGTTTCGAACCATCAGTATAAATTGAAATGTAATCTTTTTACTGTGATTTGATTTCTAAAAATTTATTTTGATAAAATAATGGATTTGTAACTGATTTCTTATTTACGTTGAGATCAAAAATAATATTTGGTGGATCTATGGTCCACGGCTCTTTTACAGGAAGTTTAAAGGGCTTAATATTCTTTACATTTATATTTGATTCATCAAGAAGAGGTTCAACTCGTAGACCAAGTGGTTTGATAAAATTAGGTTTATTTTGAAAAAGTATTTTGTTTGGTGAATTAAAAATGTCATTGTAAACCGGATTCTTTGTATTTGAAGCCAGTTTAGTTACGTACTGTAAGGAGAGTTTTTTCCTTCTATCATATAAGGATGGCTCCTGGGCCTCTGAATACAAACTTGTGACAGGTGACGTTCGGAAAGCTCCCAAAGCTAACCGAAGACCCTGATGATGAATAGTGTCCAACTTTTTTAGGTAGCTTTTCCTTGCAGAGCCATATATAATACATCCATAATCCAGTTTTGAGCGTATTAAAGATCTGTGTAGATTTAAAAGAGTTTTCTTATCTCCTCCCCAGTCAGAGTGGGAAAGTACTTTTAAAACATTCAAAGCTTTTTGACATTTCAGTTTCATAGCATTAATATGTGGAATGAAAGAAAGTTTTTTGTCAAAGATAACTCCTAAAAATTTTGCTTGATCTACTATTGGAACTGGACTATTATATATTTTCAATGATGGATCCAAGTGCAACCTGCGCTCTTGGCAGAAGTGTACAGTTTGTCTTTGTCTTCGAAAATTTAAAACCATTTTCTATAGTCCATTTCTCAATTTTGTCTAAATTATTTTGAAGCTTAGTTTCAATTGTTTTCATATCTTTGGACCTGTAACATGTTAAAAAATCATCCACATATAAGGAACAGTTCACATCGTCATCTAAACATTTTACAATATTGTTAACCTTGATATTGAACAGAGTAGGTGAGAGGATACTTCCTTGAGGAACTCCCTGTTCTTGTTCATAGTCATCAGAAAAAGATGTGCCTACCTTAACTTTGAAACATCTATTTGATAAAAACTTTGAAATAAACTTGGGTAGATTTCCCCTTAATCCAATTTTATGAATGTCTTTTAAAATGCCATGTTTCCACGTGGTGTCATAAGCTTTTTCTAGATAAAAAAAATATGGCAACTACATGTTGTTTCTTTACAAAAGCATTTCTGATAAAAGATTCTAATCGTACTAATTGATCTGTCGTGCTTCTGTTTTTTCGGAACCCTGATTGATGTTCCGATATAATATTATTGGATTCGAGGTAAAAATTAAGTCTATTGTTTATCATTCTCTCCATGGTCTTACATATACAACTAGTTAAAGCTATGGGTCTATAATTTGTTGGATTTGTATGATCTTTATTTGGCTTAGGAATTGGAATGATTGTAGCTTTGGACCAACTTTTCGGGAAGATACCTTGTTCCCATATAATGTTAAAAATGTTTAACAGAGTTTGTAATGAAATACGAGGTAAATGTTTAAAAAGTTGATAGTGTACTTCGTCTGCACCTGCAGCAGAATCGTGAGCATTTTTTAGAGAATCTTCAAGTTCCGATAGTGTGAAAGGTAAGTTGTAGTTTTCATTTGTATCCGTATCAAAATTAAGTTCTTCCATTTCTGCTTCTTGCTTATGTTTTTTTAAATTGTGGTTTATAATTTGCAGAAGGAGAGTTTGTTTTGAAAGTTTTACCCAGGATATTAGAGATTTCTTCTTTACTTTCGTAGATTTTGTCATCTACCTTGATATGCGAGTGTTTCATGGTTTGATTCTTTCCATTTATTTTCCTTAACATATTCCAAATGGTTGTCATGGGAGTTCTAGCATTAAGTTTAGAAATGAAATCTTTCTAAGATGATCGTTTTGCTTGTTTAATAGTACGTCGAGCCTTAGCTCTCATAATTTTACAAACATTTAAGTTTGTTTTTGTTGGATATTGTTTGAAACGTTTTAAACTGTCTTTACGTTTTTTAATAGCTTCTTTACAATCATCATTAAACCATGGCTTTTTCTTCTTAAAAGTATTTGTTGAAGTCTTTGGGATGCACTGATTTGATATGTCAATTAAAGTTTCAGTAAAAGAAAGCATTGGATCTTCTAAATTTTCAGAATTGTCAATCAATAATTTTTCATGGAAAAGAATATTGAATTTTTCCCAGTAAGCTTTTTTAAAATTCTAGTTTGGAATTTTCTCATCTTCTGTTTTCTCAGTTTCTTTTATAATGATAGGGAAATGATCACTTCCATGAGAATCCTCACATACTTTCCATTCATAATCAAGGTACAAGGAAGGATGGCAAAGTGAAAGATCTATTGCTGTGAAAGAACCTGATCCAGGATGCAGGTATGTATGTTGATTGGAACTAAATAAACATAGATTATTCTCTGCAATGAAATCTTCAATTATTTTACCTCTATCATTGGTATCTGAACAACCCCATAATTCGCTATGTCCATTAAAATCACCACATATGATGTAAGGTTGAGGTAGTTGTGGTAAAAGATTTTCTAAATCATTTTGATCTATTCTTTTATTTGGTGGGATATAGATAGAGCATATTGTTATAGTTTTATTTAAAGATGCTTTTATTGCTATTGCTTGTAGATTTGTGTTTAAGTCTATCTTACGATGAGGTACCGTAGAATGTATTATGATAGAAGAACCACCAGATGTTCTTTGACAATCATTATGTATGTAGTGATAGGAAGAATAATTGCGAACTTCCAAGTTATCATTGGGGGTTACAAAAGTTTCTTGAAGACAACAAATTTTTGGATTTAATAAAGATAAAAGAATTAGTAGTTCATTAAAGTTGGCTTTTAGACCTCTACAATTCCACTGTAAAATTGAATTTTGACCCATTATACTTGTATATTGGGAGTTTGGATTAACTTAAAAGTTGTTTGACTGAGGAGTCAATTTCCAATTCCATATCTTCTAAACTTTCATATTTATTCGCCAGCTTAACAGGATCCTGTGACCCTTTCTTCTGTCTATTTGCTTGTTGTTTATCTTTTTCTTTTTTATCTGGTTTATTTTTCTGGCTTTTATTTGGTGATGTAGGGTGTGAACTAGACCTAGAAGCTGTTCTTGATCTACTAGAGTCTTTTGTTTGGTTAGATTTTGAACCTGTTTCAGATGTTTGAGGTGGTTGGACAGATGGAGACGTAGATTTCGAGGAAGGCTTAGCGCCTTGCTCAAAATCCACGGGATCATACTGTGTTCCACAAGTTCTCGTCTGAGGTTTTGCTGCTGCTGATTGAACTATCTCAGAGTACCTAGGTTCAAAAGCTGTCTCGTATTGGTTTTTTGCCTCAAAGTATGAAATCTTTCTTATTGTTTTAATTCACATAATTTCTTTTTCTCTTTTCCAGACTCAACAGTTAGTTGATCTTGCACTGTGATCTTTACCACAATTTACACATTTGAAAGGTCTTTGGCAGATGCTAGAAGTGTGTTTGGATTCACCACATCTATCACAGATTACTGCATCTGTGAGCTTGCAGTTGTCTTCGTGATGTCCAAATTGTTGACAATTAAAACAACGCAAAGGACTTGGGATGAAATGTTCCACTGGTATTGTTCGATAAAAGATTCTAATACTCTGAGGCAAAGTGGTGGTGTTAAAAGTGAGGAGTAGTGCATTAGTTTCAACTTGAATATTATCTTTTTTTATTTTGAATCTTTTGCACGCAATAACTCCTTGCGGTGCAAGATATTCCACAATTTCTTCCTCTGTTTCTCCTTTCAGTACCCTGTCTTTCACAATTCCTCTGGATCTGTTAAGTGAGTTGTGTTCTGAGACTGAGACTTTCAAGTTGTAAAACTTTTTAACTTTTAATAAAGATTCAGTTTGACTTGCTCTTGATGTTTCAGTGAGTAGTAGTTCGTTTTTTTAATTTTTTAACTGATTTTGGAGTGCCTATTAAACTTTCTATTTGTTTTTCTATTATGAAGGGAGACAAAGATGTAATGGGCTTTGCCACCTCACTTTTGATAACCAAGAACTTTGTAGCATTGAAGTATGAAGTTTCGTTTTCGTTATTCGGTCGGGGTCTTTTGTTTTGGAAAGCCATGATTTTTTCAGTGTAATTTCAATAGCTATGCGCTCCACCCTCCTCGGAGCCCTACAAGGGGACGTCTAATGGAAATGGGTTTCCTATTTCCGACGCCAGAGCTACATAGCTATTATACTTAACAAACCTTAAGTGAAGAGAAACTAAAGGTCTATTAATTAGCCCATCAGCCGCCGCTTTATAAAGGAAAACAATGTAAAAGATGAGAAAAAAAGAAAAATTCTAACCCGGTTGGTATCATAAGATACAAAGGAAGAAATATAGATAAAAGTATGTAATCCTAAAAGCTAGGCACGACCGAGCCGATTCAGACGGGTCGGGCCTAACCCATCCCTCTCGTCTATCCGAGGCCAGGGCCAAAGCAGTGTGTTGAGTGCTGGAGATCCCTGGGCACTCTCAACTACCAGGATCCCCTTTTCCGGCATCGAGATGCCACTCACGGCAAACAAGTGGCTTGTGAATCAAAGACAGAAATCATTTATCAGACGAAAGTTTGCTCAATGAAATATTTTCAATCAAGAAAGCTTTAGATATAGAGTGTTAACATGATAACTTTAATGCTTAGAGCTGATAACTTTGAGCTTACTAGAGTTCCCATTAGAGATCTCTACTTGTAGGTAAAGTTCTAAATACAAGTATGCCAAATGTTTCAAATTCTTCAAACATATAGTGCTAGAGATTGGAAAAGGTGTTGACGAATACAAGAACAAAACATAAATGTTATACACAGATGTTATATTCTTCCTCCAGTGTGCTACCCACTGGCACAGATGATACACACACAAATGAGCATGTATATATGAGACAGCAAAGTATATAGGAAAGATATGTCTTCAAAAAATGAAAAAATAAAAATCACTTTTGGAATAAAAAATTTGTTTTGGAAATCCTTTGATCTTAATTTGTCGTGTTTTTCAGCTACTTTTATGTTTTAATTTTGGGTTTGTTAATTTTTTGCCTGGAAATATTTAATCGTATTGACTTTAGTGTTTTTATTATCATATTTAGGTTGATTTTGTTAATGTTTTTTTCCAATATTTACTTTGGATTGAATTATTTTGGACAAGTTTTATTAATTTTAGTTTTATTATTATCGGTCTCCTCTGTTTCTGGGGACTTTTACCACCCATATGCCACAGAGGCGAAGGCAGCCACCAATTTCTAAGGCCCCGAGTGGCGGGGGCCAAATTTAAGATAGAGTGCCTTGGAAGCTTTTTTTTCCCAGCGACTAAGACTCGGAGGATAACAGTATGACCGGTGTAGTCGAGAGTTTTATTTACAGCTGCTTAAAACTACCGACCTTAGCAGACCCCCCCCCCACACTCCCCACCCCGCCCCCCCCCCACACCCCCCCCACACCCCCGCTTAAAGAAAGAGAAAAAAATCAAAGGCAAGTGATTTTTGGATTTTTGGTACGGTATTATTCGAACAAATTGTTGACACAAAATAAGTGACCTATATTAGCATATATTATACGCTTGAATTACTGTCCAGACTTAACTTCGGCTATTGTCCTCTGAATGCGGTACTATGAAAACGATGTTCAACTGTTTATGCGGCTAATAGATTTATCGTGACTTTAAAGAATAATTAAAATACCTGAAATAAACATGATTTTGTTTGTTTGAATCGGTAATACATGGCGGATGAAATCAATTGATCTAAGATGCATTTTCTGTGCAGTCTGATCTTGATCCATCAGGCCATGTCATTCTAAAAACTTATTTTGACCAAGGCATTGTTGAAAAGGGTAAAACCCGATATTTAACGTTAATAGCATTTCCGTACCATCCGACTATTTGCGAAGATTAAATTATTCACTCTCTAATTATTCATTACATAGAGGTCAATTTCAGGTCAATTTGTTCGAGTAATAATATCATCAGAACTTGACTGTTTCCTCAAATCAATAATCACGGTGCAAAGAAACGAGCCATGTTCTCGTTAATGGGGGCTTACTGCACCTCTGTAATCCATCATACCAAGCAAGCCATCACATACTTATGGATCCATAACAGCCACTTTTTTTAAACAACCGACTTAATCATGAGGTAGAGTGGTCCTTGGAAATACACAAAATTAACTAATAGCGAAAAGTTTCGGCCCAGGTCAGCCTCCGCAGACTACGCAGGCTGACCTGGGTCGAAACTTTTCGCAGATGCATTGAGCCCCTTTTCACAGAGCATGGCTCAAATATATCGTCACCTGGGATAATTTTTTTCTGACCCTTGAAGCTACCCTCGAAGCTACAGGCTATGATAAAAAATTTATTGCGCGATAGAGGCTGCCCTGAATAATTAATTAGTCAGAATATTTGCCTTAATGACATCTCGGACGGGTTTTTAAATGGTTTACGTCACACGTCAAAAAGTAGGTCTTCGGATCACATTCCATTTTTTTTTTTTAATAAAACTTTACTAGCCACGTATACTGGATAAGGGGAGGTCGTGGCCATCCTCCCTCTATCCTTACAATAATCGTTATTTTCATGTAATTTTCATTTGTGACTTTGCGAACAGTGCAGACCAAGATTCGAGTGTACTGATGTGTAGACTGATTTTGGATTTCACTGCTCCCAAACGTGACAAGTTGCAGGATTAATCAGATACATGTACTATTCAGAGATCCAGATAAGGTTATTATATATGTGTTTAAATCTTATGTGCAGCCCTGGATCACATTCCATGGGCCAGTCTGTGATTCTCAGGAATTAGCCATGGCTGCTGTATGTCGCTGTTCGTCATCTGTGCAACCCGAGTAACTTTAACCCACAGGCTGCTAAACGCGACTGACCTTTTGGGGACGGGTAGATCAAGATCAGACTGCACAAAACGTACAGTCTGATCTTGCGGATCTACTCTATCTGATGAGGAGATATATTTCTGCAAAAAATGAATTTGAAATAACATCATTCGGATTTTTACTATCGGCTTGAAAGTTTCATTTATTTAGCAGGATGAGGGCGAATTCGACAAGTTTCTATTTAAAAATAGAACACGTCTCTATATTTTAGGTCTCGATAGTGCATAATGCGAAAAGGGGCTTTCGGATATTTGCGTAAAGTGTCGTTACGGATCAGCCTGCGCAGTCCGCGCAGGCTAATCCGAGACGGCACTTTACGTAAACATTAGATTTTGTCCTACAGTAGACTTTCGTGAAACAGAAAATCACACACGATCGGAAAGTGTCGTCTCGGATCAGCCTGCGCGGACTGCGCAGGCTGATCCGAGACGACACTTTACGCAAATGTCCGAAAGCCCCTTTTCGCATGTAGCAGGCCATATGATAACACATGGAAGCGTGGAATCATGATCGATCACGATTGTTTCGGTATAAGAGGTGGCCTTGCTCATTTCATTTGTTTCAGTATTTCTGAATGAGGTCAGTGAGCATACTGGTTTGGAAATATTTTTATAATCACTGTGAGCAAGAAATATACGTTCACCAGGGAAGCATATTTTCAGTAGCAGTTCATAGTGTCAAGATCCGACTCGTGATCTGATGGTTGTGAGTTCGATACCCTGTTTGAGGCAAACTTTCCTTCCAGCGATTTTTTGCCTCTCACCTCTGATGCATGTGATAAAAGTGGGCAGTGACTTGGAAAGAAAGATGTGTTAGTACTGGTTTAAGAAAGCCAGGAAACAAATGCGTAGAAGCACTGAGCGCCCTGATGACCTAAGCTGTTAAAACGGCGCGAAAGTGCAATACAACCAATCTTAGTATCAAGATAAACAAAATGGTTTTAAATTTTGTAAAATCAAGACCAAATTCACGTATTTCTGCCAGTCAAGAAAAATTCAGAAAAATTCATCAGCATCCAAAACTTACACTATATGGGGGTACGTATTGAAGTCGTCAATATTGCCTTGAGTTGACAGAAATAATGTTGAAATTTACGAAAAAAAAAAAACATTTAATCAATTTACCCTGAATAAGCTGAATTAAACTTTCAAGGCGATAGTAAAAACCCGAATAATGCAATTTCAAACTTAATTTTTGGACGAAACTATCTTCTTATCGGACACTTTAGACTCAAGATCAGACTGCACCTTTTGTGCAGTCTAATCTTGATCTACACTGTCCGCAAAAGTTCAGCGAGTCGCGCTTAGCAGCCTTAGGGTTAATATCTAGGGTATGGAAAAAAAAAGTCAAAGGGAAGTTACTGTGATATTAATCCCTCGTTTAAACCATTGGTTATCTCCCTTAAAGGCGCTCTGCCAATATCCTATCATGAAAATCATTCCGTTTGCAAGAAACGATAGCTTTGCCTTTCGTTTAGGAAATGAACCATGCTGTGTGAAAAAGGGGGCTTAATGCATATACAAAAAGTACAGAAAACACATTATTTGCCCTTTTTTTCGCATATCACATAGATCTAACCTTTGTTTTCAGTTTAAAAGAGTCATTACGAAACTCCAACATGTGCGTGTATGGTTTTTCAATTCGCGCGATATCGTTATGTGATTTCAAAAAAAGAAACATGACATTCATTGGTTTTTCAAATAAAATCTTATTAAATTCGCCGACAAAAACGTTATCAACCTCGCCAGAGATCCAATAACGTAATAGCATTTGTCTAGACTCGTTTAGATCTTATAAAATTTTACCTCAAATCCTCATCCTAACGTATGTCAGATTCTATATAGATCTTTCTGACTGACAAAATAGAAGAGAAGAAAATCTTTTTACCGAATGAAAACATTTTAGACCTGTTTGAACGAAGGGCATCTGTAGATGACTTTTCAAGCGTGGCTCAAACAATAGGATTTACCAAAGAAAAGATAGAAAACATTGTGGGAAAAAACATAGTTGGTAAGGTTGATTGAATTGAAGTTTAACGCCGGTTTAACAGCTTAGGTCATATCACGGCGGTCTGTGCACCTAAGCATGTTTCCTGGCTTTCTCTCACACCAGTACTGACACAACTTTCTTTCCAAGTCACTGACTACTTTCTAACATGCATCAGAGGTGAGAGGCAAAAAATAGCCCGAAGCTTGTCTCAACCGGATATCAAACTCACAACTACCAGGCACGAGTCCAATACGAGAACCACTGAGTACCCGACCGGGCTCGTTTGGTAAAGGAGAAAGCGCCGGTCACTAGCATTTTCTTCGTCATCAACAATGCTTTTCCAGGCATTCATCCTCAGATCCTTACAATTGGGATTGTTCGGTAAAGAGGTTATCAAATATTTCAATCGGACTACTTTTGATACACAAGTTCCTGGAGCAGTCCGTTGGGCTATGATTGATCGATTTTACGTTTATATATTGTCGCCACCGGTTGCCCATACCTGGGCCACGTCCCAAGAAATTGATTGATTGTATTGGTGTTTAACGCCGTTTTAACAGCTAAGGTCATATCAAGGCGGTCAATGCACCTACGCATGTGTTTCCTGGCTTTCTCACACCAGTACTGACACAACATTCTTTCCAAGCCACTGTTTACTTTTCCCACATGCATCAGACGTAAGAGGCAAAGAATCGCCGGAAGGAAAGTGTGTCAACCACCAAGTCACGAGTCAGATACGCTAATCACTGAACCCGGGCGGGCTATGTCCCAAGCTGTTAGTTATGTTACAGGGGATACAGCAAGAAACAGCAAGAACTCAACTCAGATAAAGTAAAATGCGTATATGTTTAAACTAAACTACAAGCCTTTTAGTAATTTTTAGTTAGCCAGCCGTGGGGCTCGAACTAACACCCTTAGGTGTTTCACGATTTGCCGTTTACAATTCTCACAGCATACCTTTTGATTGAATGGTGTTTAAAGCCGCATTTAACATTATTTCAGTCATATCGCGACAGCTCACATATTCATGTACTTCCAGGGTCTCGGCAGTACTAAGCAATGGCTCTGAAGTGTCTTGCCCAAGAACAATCCCACGAAAAACCCAGCGGATCAAGTGGGGCTCGAACCCGGAACCTGCAGGTAACGTGTCTCACACTTTACCGCTGAGCCATGCAGGACCGGGCCTATTACTTGAGCCATTCGGGATGACTCTGTGGGATTATGTGATACACATGTGCTTTAAAATAAATTAGGCTAGCTTAGGGAAGGCATTATGAATTTTGACTACCATCAACCTTTGGAAAGAAATTGACCGAGCTGCAAAGTGGGGAATCACTTGCTTTAAAGCCCTGCATCGTGTACCCAATTGTTTGATTGATTGATTGATTAAATTGTGTTTTACGCCGCTCTCAACATTATTTCAGTCATATCACGGCGACAGCTCACGTATTAATGCATTCGCTGAATTTCACCAGTACTGGGCCATGTACCCGATACGGACTTTCAGAGAATAAAACATGTCTCATTTTTTTAATGACGATTAAATTTCACCTTCTTAAGAAAAAATTCACCTTTTTAAGAAAATATTGGTAATTCGAATATCGAAACAAGGTGAAACTTCAATACTGTGTTTAAATAAAGCATTATCAATTTTTTTGCCCGGCTCTTTAAAATTTTTTAATCTAACCCTTCAACTTCCCCACTTTTTACCACACATTCCCGGTTTTAACGACCCAAAGGAAAGCCTTTGAAAACCTTGTGGAAAAAGGAGAAAATGCTGATACCAGCATTTTTTCCTTTTCCCACAATGTTTTCTGACCTTACAAATATAAATTTCAATTCTTAAGTGACATTTACTTTGTCGTCTGCATAAACTTTAAATTTGATTAATTGATTGAATGATGTTTAACGCCCGTTTTCATCATTATTTCAGTTTTATCGCAGCGGCCAGTGCACCTATCCATGCCTTCCTTGAGATTCTTTTACCAGTACTCCGCACAATATTATTTCCGAGACACTGGCTGCTTTCCAACAAAACCATTGTCGAAACAATGATCAGCGGTGAGAGGGGAATGAATACTTTCATAATGGGTATCATCAATCCTTGGTGAGAATTTGGCCGAGCCGGGATCAAAACGGCGACCCCCTGTTCTTGTGTCCTGTACGCTACCGACTGCGCTACCGCGGCTCGGCAACGGTATAGGAAATTACACAGTAAAAATACTAAAAACTCGGTAATTCTTCCTGTTTTCTGTAGGTAATTGTATCTAGATCTTAATTTTAGAGATATCTTTGCAGGTGCATGACACTCAGCAATCTTGGTTAAAATTTTCTAATTCAAAAAATAAACCTTGCGAAAAGAAATCTAGATTCATGCCCCTTCAAAGGTTAGTAACATGGTCATTACATGGTAGGAAAAGCATTTAAAAACAGACTGACTATCGAAAGAGAGCGAACCGAGATTAGTCTGCAAGAAAGTATAGGCTGATTTTGATTTGTTATCGCTATAGAATGGCTCCTGGGATAGCAGGACTAGATTAAGCTTTCACTAGGTGAAAGGTAAAGGTACATGTAAGTGAAAAGAGTCACGACATTCAACACTCGTAACAATAATAGATTTTAGCAATGCTCCGGCTAAAGGGGGCTTAACGTATCTCCGTAATGCACAATACCAGGCAAGATATCCGGTAATTGTTGAACCGTACAATCCATTTAGTCTAGCAAAAGACTGAACCATGAGGTAGAACGGTCCTTTGGCATGCAGAAAATTTAGAGATTGGAAAAAGTTTCGGCCCATGTCAGCCTGCGCGGATTGCGCAGGCTGACATGGGTCGATACTTTTTGCAGATGCATTAAGCGCCCTTTTCACAGAGCATGATGCACTTTCTTTCTGTAATTCATATCTGTAATGATAGAAAATTATTCAATAATAAATGGGTAATTTTATGCTCTTAATTTTTCTCTCTGTGTGAAGGTAAGTTGATACGAATAGAACATATCAAATACAAAAGCCATTAACCCATAGATCGCTAAATTCGTAAAATGGACGCATTCAAATAGGAAAAAAACTGAAAATTTGCTCTTTCTTTTTTTTGACAGAATTCTGTTTTGAACAGAATTAAAGCACGGAAGCGGGCAGACTAGATCCAAGATCAAACTGCATGTGTCCTGCTTCCTACTTTTTCTACTATTTTCCCAGCTTTAAACCAATTTAGGGACAGTTAATGCAAACCCTCCTCACAATGAGAACTTGTGTACCCGTTGTCTGCTTCGAAGATTGACCTGTCCGCTATGACACATCACTATCCTGAACAAGATAAATAATATTACGCAGTGCACATAACTCAAAACCCTGCCGCTACAAAGTAGCAAGCAAAACATGGCTATATTTAAAACGACTGTAGAGAAATCAAACCTTTTTTTTGCTCTACATTAATCAAAAATATAATAATTTCAAACGGGAAAAATAATTCCCAAAAGAAAAACACCATACATGTAGTTTACTGCAACATCAACCGATTCCCATTCAAGTAAAACGTTCGTTTATTTGGAAATTCAGAAAATTTACGAAATTTAGAAGTTTCAACCCATGTTAGCCTCCACGGGCTGCGCAGACTAACATGAATCGATGATTTTTTGCAGATGCATTAAGCCCCCTTTTCACACAGCAAGGCTAATGTCTATTAAGGGTGAAATGTATTAGAGAAAGAAAATACTGGACACCTAAGAGGAATTATTTCATCAGATTTCAACCGACCTTGTTCAAAAAGATTAACTTCAAAGTTTAACAATCCATTTTCTTTAAATTTCCCTGTTCTCTGTTCAAAAATTCCTTATTGCTGCACGATTTCCTCTATGAATACATACTGTTACGATTCCTGATAAAGTAGTCTTAATCAAAAAAAAAAAGAGAATGTGGGAAAGAACAAAGTGCTGGTTATCAGCATTTTCTCCTTTTCTCACACTATCTTGTCTATCGTTACGGAAAATATACTTCTATTTCAACCAAATCTGATTATATATAGTCAGGAAATGCTTTCATCAAAGACGTGTGTAGAACAATTTGTCTCAAAACCTTTACTCCATGATCCAGTGGTTTAACGGTCTCTGGACAAAGAACGCTTTAGAAAAAACATTGTGGGATCAGAAAAAAATGCTGTTAACCAACATTTTCCACTTTTCCAACAATAAATTTTTATCCTGATAGGAAAACAAAGCATCATTTGAGCCAAATAGTAGTATCGCATTTCATCTGCAAATGCCATTCACCCTTTACTAGAAAACGCCGACCCTTTAACGACACTGAGAAAGCTTCCGAAAAAAATTGTGTGAAAAGGTAACCAGCATTTTCTCCTTTTCACACAATGTTTTCTTTGCTATCACGGACAAATTTCATCATTCGGGCCACCTTTTATTTATCGTATGCAAATACATTCGATGAGTTCATTCTAAAATGTTTGTCGTTTGGTCAAGAGTTAACAAAAACGAGTCTAGAAATGTGTCGACCGGTAAAGAATTAATATGGTAGAACCAATTTTTAATATATTAGCTAAATATTGTGAAAATTATTTAAAGGTACGTTAAGATAATCACTCGAAAGACGATTAAATTGCCAAAAACCTAACAGAGACCTCGAGCCTTTTAAGTGTATATTATGTTTACCAGTTGAGTTAAAGGGGGCCTATTTAACTTTCTTTGCCGTGAATCTCTCTCTCTCTCTCTCTCTCTCTCTCTCTCTCTCTCTTGCAATGTTAAACACTGCTAAACACAATGTAAGATATGTTTCTCTACAGGCGAAGAACAATAAAAGGCTAAATCCAGTGATAAATGTTCAAGTTTGGCTGGTAAGTAACTGGATGAAAGTTAATTAGTAATTGTTTCTGTTTTTATAAGATCAATTATGACGTAACCTTTGTCATTTGAATACGAACCCACAAAAATCGATGGATGTTACGGATCCAGTTGACATTTATACAAGCCCTTCTGGAGTGAATTTAAAAAAAAGGATACCTTAAGAAGCTTCGTATTTCACTACGGAATAACTTGCGCTGTTATTATTTTTCCTTTACACCTTGCTCTCCTATTGCTTGCCGGCTTGCTTATAAATTCGGTGATTTTTTTTTAAGCTTGGTTTAATTGTATTAAACCCCCCCCCCTTTTAACCCGTTCTTCCTGACAAAGATTTGTAGCCGACAACTTTTGGATCATCCGCATAGCCTATAGATAATCAGCCTGAAATTTAAGACTTATAAATGTGTACATGTACATTACGAAAAAAGGTCAAATCGATCTTTGCGTACACTTTCTCTTTGTGTGACGGTGCTTTTAAAGTGGCCTCTTTAACTTTTAGGCCGAAAGCCATAATTTCCTTTAAAGGTGGACCTTCAGAGTTTGGGACGAAATTTTTACAAAAATACAAAAAAAAATCATCCTTATACTCCCAAAGCCTTTTAATTTTCATTCATAAAACCCCAGTAGTCGAAAACGATCCGACAAGAGAAATTAGAGATTTACTACGGCCCAGGTCGACACCGACGGAAAACACGTTCTATTTTTTACATGAGCAACTCGCTCATTTACATACGGAAATACACAGACAAAGCTTCAAACATAGCGTCCGAAGAAGACATTGTGGAAAATAATTACATGTTTGTTATGGAATTTAAGCGTCATTAGTCACGTGCCAGTCACGTCACATTCCCACAATGCTTTTTTTGATTTCTGGCGCGAAATCTAAAAATACCTTAAGAAGCTACGTAGCCTTTTAAGGGAACACCATCAAAAAAAAAAAATTTTTTTTTTTTTGTAATTTTATGATTCTTAATTATTGATGATTTGTATTGTTTTTTCATATAAATTTCAGTGATATATATATTTTTTAATTTGGTGAGATGTGAAAAATCTACATACCCACCTTTAAAATGCCGATAGATACAACAAGATATTTATATTTTTATTAGCAATCATATAAACTGTTCAGTTACATTCCATACAACATGTAGCCCACGGTTTTTTTTGTTTTTGTTTTTTTTTTTTGGGGGGGGGGGTGGAGGTTGGAGTTTTAATAACGGGGATGGTCGTTTTGCCTTTGGTAACTCCGTCCATTTTCATTGCGTCAGATATGATGTTATCATGGTGATTTAGATACGAATCCTCGTAATCGATAGATCATGTGACATTCCCACAAGTCTTTGCAAAACTCTGGCAAGAAATCTGAAAATACTAAAAGAGGCTCTTTACTCGCTTTTTCTGGCAGTTTTTAACCTATCTTATCCTTTTTTTTTATAAAACTATAATCATTCTTGTATTTTCATGCCGAATGTAGCCCCTGTTGGCTGCAAGATTGCACAGATTATGACGGATAGAAAATGCATTTCATGTTTTGGAGGCCTTCCAAGCAATCGCTGCTGTCGTTTCCGGTTTTAAATGCAGACAAATCCCTTTTTTTCTATCCATTACACCATATATATTGATAATTCATGTGATAAATCTGTTTTTACACACTTTCAAGTTATAACAGCATTTTTTTTTTTGCCTAGCTGTGGGGATGTATCGTTAAGGAAATAGCATCTCTCTCTCTCTCTCTTTCTCTTAGTAATGTCGTTCTTTTGTTACTAAACATTCGCCCTCTATCACCTTACTTAATTCAGTAATACATCATTTTCTAAGTTTGATGAGATATTAAAAATCTAAATAGCTCCCCTTAAATATTCGGCTACAAAAAAAAAAAACCTCTTATGCCGGATGTACTGAATTAACCATTTACCAAACAATCTCATTTTTAACGACCCTGAATAACAAGGATTATGAAAATTTTGCATGAAAAGTTGAAAATGTAGATGAACAACGTTTTATCCTATTACCGCACTTTTCCCTACTGTTCAAAGACAAAATCCTTTTATTTTTGAAACAATATTTTTTTTTTCTTTGTCTGCAATTGTTTGAGATTTGGTTCAGTTCAACTATTTACCATACGACCATTTTTTTTTTTATTGGACCAGATTCAAAGCATTTGCAGACGAAAAATTCTTAGTCGCTAGAATGATGATTTCTGTCTTTGATTGGGTAGAAAACATTGTAGGAAAAGGAGAAAATGCTGTTTACCAGCATTTGCTACTTTTCTTACAAAGTTTTCAATTTTTTTCCCCTCAAAAGTCCTTAAAAGTAGGGATTGTGCGGTAAACAATTAAAATGTTATCATCTTCTACAGTACTTAATCTTTTTAACCGCAAGACAATTTTTATAAACTTGTCAAAATCGAAATCATAATATTGTAGACGACAAATTAAGTATGGCTCATTTTATGTGATATATCTATGCAGGGACAGAAAACATTGTGGAAAAAGGAGAAAATGCTGGTTACCAGCATTTTGTCCTTTTCCCACGTTTTCAAAAGACTCTGGATTGTGAAAAAAAAGGGAATTGGGTAGAGGGTTAAAAAAGTATGAATTTTGATACCGGGTTAATACTATCGACCGGATAAGGGTTTATTTGTAAACCGAATTCTTTTTCAATGAAGTGACAGTGTGTACGATAGAAGATTATAATACTCCCAATTTTTTGTGGTACAATTAAACGTGACTGGAGATTATTGAATACCATGTTGAAGTACGGAGGATTCACATTTTTGTGATATCGAGATAAAATTGATAGTAACTACTATAAGTTGTTATGGATATCTTTAAACCTCCTTTCGTTCTGTTCATCTTTTTTTTTTTTTATATATATCTTTTTCTCTTTATATGATTTTGCTTTCATTCTTACCTCGACTATTTTAAAAGATTGATGGACTGATTGATTGACTGACTGACTGTATGGTGTTTAACGCCGTTTTCAACGTTATTTCAGTTACATCGCGGCGGCTAGGGCACCTATCCAAGCTTTCCTTGAGTTTCTTTTTACCAGTCACTGACTCCGCACATTCTTTCCAAGCCACTGGCTGTTTTCCCACATAACCATCGTCGAAACAATGGTCAGCGGTGGGAGGAGAATGAATCCTGTCGCAATAACTATCATCAATCATCAATCCTCGGAAAGAAATTGGCCGACCCAGGGATCGAACCTACGACCCCCTGATTTCACGTCCTGTACGCTACCGACTGAGCTTAAGGCTGCTCTTGTAGTATGCTCAAAACCCTTTCAGTTCCTTCGGCGAAAACAGGGGCTTTTGCGGTCGGTATAGATGAAGATCAGATTGGACAGAATATACAGCGTGATCTTGAATCTGTATATCGCCCTTTCAGTGCATTGTATTTTCAGCCTTGGAAAGAGGTCCAGTTTATATGAGTCATGCTCTGTGAAAAAGGTGTTTAATGCATTTGCAAAAAAGTACCATCAAGGTCAGTCTGCACGGACAACCTTGGTCCATACTTTTTGCACTGGTAATTTTTCCTGCACGTCCAAGAAGACTATGTACTATCTCCTAAGTTAGTTGGTTATCAGAAAAAAATGGATGTTAGGTATTCATAATATGAGCCGTGCTCTGGTAAAAGGGGGCTTAATGCACCTCCGTGATCCAGTATACCAATCAAGCCATCACATAATTATGGATCCATAATAGTCACTTTTTTTAACAACCAACTTAATCTTGGGGTAGACTAGTCCTTGGACATACAGAAAAGTGACCAATAGCGAAAAGTTTCGGCCCAGGTCAGCCTGCGCGGAGTGCGCAGGCTGGCCTGGGTCGATACTTTTCGCAAATGAATTAAGCCCCCTTTTCACAGAGCACGGCTCAATTATTTGATGATGCAACTGACCCCCTTCTGCCAGAGCATGGCTTATGTATTTGGTCCTGAAAGGGTTATTAAAATGAGAAATGAAAAGAATGGATTTGCTCGATGAGGAAAAAAAAAAGACTAAAATATCACAATTTCAAAAGTATTTTTGCTAGAATATTTCATAATAATAATTGATAGTGCAGTCTTATCTTGATCTACACTGTCAAGAAAAGGAAGTCTTATCTTGATCAACATTTTCTATACAAAAAAGAATTAAAGTAATTGTTAGCGCTCTACGGGTAAATCTTTTCCAGTTTGACATCCAAAAAGACCCATTACATCCCCAAACATTTAATTTGTGGACGGATCAAAGTAGGCCTACCAGTTTTCGTCCATGCAGTAGACTAAGGTAAATTACTTATTTTCTTACCTTGTTTTTTGGTGGGAAATTGAAATTAAATAACGGGCTGCTGAGTGAAGCTCAATGTGTTTTGTGGACAGTGTAGATCAAGATCAGACTGCATGTAACATGCAATCTGATCTTGAATCTAAACTTTCCGTTACAGTGATTTTTTCCACTTTAAAAGCACTTTAAATTGATTCTTAAAATGTTGACCCGATTAACTTGGCTATAATTATGGATAGCAAAAACCCGTTTTTACGCAACTATGTATCTCATTCATAGCGAGTGTAGTCAAAGATCAGTGACTACATATACGCTGTCTGATTTTCTTTTCTTCTATACTTGCCGCCAGTCTAATATTGTTTCAGACATACATACTACCCATTTATTGCAGTATTAAAATTTATGTTTATAAAAGTGAATGGAATTCGACCAAATATTTCGAGTTAGTTAGTGGCCATAACTTTCTCAACAAAAGAAAGAAATTGTGATTTAGGGGCTTTGACAAAAGATCGAATACATTTCAAGAACTTTGAATTTCACAGTTTTATAAAATGTCCATTTTCCTTCGAAATGATGCTTTGAGTTTAAAGCACCCAAAGCGGCTTAAATAATCAAGGTAAAAGTTGACTAGTCTTCTCATCATTTTCCGCAAAATTGCAATATTGATTGGTTTGAGAAAGGGGTGTCACTGTTGTTACTAACGGGATATTTTGAACATTGTCATCTTCCATACGTGACGAGGCCATTATGAGATAGGACTTATGTAATGACTTAATTTTATGAGATAGGACTTATGTAATGACTTAATTTCAAGTTATGAAAACTTACAGCGTATTCATGACTATTTTGCATGAAAAGACGGAATACTGTGTAGACACGTATTTTGCGAAAAATGACTCTGATCACAAGGTTACCTGACACAGTACCACAACAAGCATATTAGTGCTATCAAGCTAAAGAAACATTTTTTTCAAGCGATGAAATGTATCTAATAAAATAAGAAACTAGAGGCCCTTTAGGGCCTAAAATGCTCTACTGGCTGTAATTTTGCTTACTTTCTTGCATACATCATTAACTAATGATGCGAAAAGGAAAAAGACAAGCACACACACACAAATGGATGGGGGTTGTAACTGGGCTTGAACACACTAAGACAACATAATAAGTATGCATGGTGAATTGAAAATTAGTTAAATAAAGTACAGTGTCTCAAAACCACCTGTTTTAAATTTGATAACGTTTTAGTGCTCATTGAATTAAACAATCCCTGCAAGTTTAAAAGAAATACGACCAACAATGTAGACTTGTTTGGGTAAACAAGACTTTTCATCAAATGGCTGCTGTTCCTAAATTTATCGCTTGATTTCTTCATTTTCAATAGAGTTCAATTCCTTGTTGACATAAATGATCTGTGCAAGTTTCAAAACAATTTGATGAAAATTGCCGACTTAATCGAGTAAACAAAAAATACAAATATTCAACTTTAAATGGCTACTTTTCCCTTTCAAAATCAATGGGGTTCAAGCTATCGGTGATGTAAATGATCTGTGCAAGTTTCGTGAAAATCCCACAATAAATCTGGACTTTATCACGTAAACAAGAAGAAAGTCTAACTAACAGACGGACAGACGACGGAAACCATGCCATGGCATAAGCTCTGCTGGCCTTTGGCCAGTAGAGCTAAGCATTGAATAATCCTTTGTTCTGATGTTCTTTTGTTCCATGGTTTTCAGCGATTTCGTTAACTTTATTTGTTGAGTATATATTTCATCAAATTAAAAAATTCTTTCGACTTTCATGTATTTTTACTATGCAGGAAAATCAATTATGCTGCTTCTGATCATGCGATCATAAAGAAAACTGCACTGGTAGAAAGAGATTACTTGGGGCTATTTACACGAATCTGTTATTGTTGTTCGCCGTCAGAAAAATGAATTTAAAAAACTTGGTCGGTAACAAGTAGCCAAGTCGCTCTATCTTTTGTTTACTTTTAACCTGGTTTTATAATTTATTTTTCAAATAGCGACTAACACGTGGACGGACCGTACAATAACAAATTATCATCTTCATAATCATTTTCATATTTATAAAGGGTATGGTTTGAATTTAAATGCATTTTAACGCATGCATTGTCTAGGTTTGGCAGCCACTGGACTTTTAAGTGTCCCCAAGTCTAATATGCATTGAAAGGCGTGTACCGTTATTATCATTATTATTTATTGCTGTTTTAAGGCGCCTCGACAGTTGTGGTCATTTAGCGCGCATGACGGTAATAATTAGAAATGGAACAATAAAGTGTCAATTTGAAAGTCTATATTTTATTATAAAAATCTATCTCTTTTAGGTATTCTAAAATGTTATTCTGTTGTACATGTAAAAATAAATTTTGTAAACTATCAACACTAAAATGTTTTGACCGTATACGGTCGAAAGTTTACAGTTTAATATAATATGTTTTATAGTTAAAGGTTCATTACAGTTTATACATTGTGGTGCTCTCTCATTATTTAAAAGATGCACATGTGAAAACCTTGAGTGTCCCACACGACATCTTGTTAAAATTACTTGACTTTTTCGGTTACAATAAAATTCATACTTATCATTAAAAGTTGGCTTGATCGCTAAAAGCTTGTTGTTAAAACATTGTTGCCATTTAATTTGACATTTAGACTTGATAAATTCATTTATTTGTTGTTTTTTGTCAGTATAAGGAACTTTGATGTTGGCTATGTTCATATTTACGGCATCCTTTGCTTCTTGATCAGCTATTTCATTACCTTTTATATTAATGTGGCTGGGTATCCAGCAGAATATTATTGTCTTTGATCTACATAAATAAACATATTTTCTGAAAAATTGTTGAATCAATGGATTTGGGTTATCAGGATATCTTAAAGATTGTAAAACTGACATTGAATCAGAAAAGACTATGAATTTCTTGTTATTATTGTTTTGTATTGAACAGAGAGCAATGTTTAAAGCCACAACTTCTGCTGAAAAAATAGAGCTATGATCTGGTAGTCTTATTTTGGCAGTTTCTTGTTTGTGTACTGAAGCGCAACCAACTTTATTATCTTGTTTCGAACCATCAGTATAAATTGAAATGTAATCTTTATACTGTGATTTGATTTCTAAAAATTTATTTTGATAAAATAATGGATTTGTAAGTGATTTCTTATTTACGTTGAGATCAAAAATAATATTTGGTGGATCTATGGTCCACGGCTCTTTTACAGGAAGTTTAAAGGGTTTAATATTCTTTACATTTATGTTTGACTCATTAAGAAGAGGTTCAACTCGTAGACCATGTGGTTTGATAAAATTAGGTTTATTTTGAAAGAGTATTTTGTTGGGTGGATTAAAAATGTCATTGTAAACCGGATTTTTTGTATTTGAAGCCAGTTTAGTTACGTACTGTAAGGAGAGTTTTTTTTTCTATCATATAAGGATGGCTCCTGGGCCTCTGAATACAAACTTGTGACAGGTGACGTACGGAAAGCTCCCAAAGCTAACCGAAGACCCTGATGATGAATAGTGTCCAACTTTTTTAGGTAGTTTTTCCTTGCAGAGCCATATATAATACATCCATAATCCAGTTTTGACCGTATTAGAGATCTGTATAGATTTAAAAGAGTTTTTTTATCTCCTCCCCGGTCAGAGTGGGAAAGTACTTTTAAAACATTCAAAGCTTTTTGACATTTCAGTTTCAAAGCATTAATATGTGGAATGAAAGAAAGTTTTTTGTCAAAGATAGCTCCTAAAAATTTTGCTTGATCTACTATTGGAATTGGACTATTATATATTTTCAATGATGGATCCAAGTGCAACCTGCGCTCTTGGCAGAAGTGTACACAGTTTGTCTTTGTCTTGGAAAATTTAAAACCATTTTCTATAGTCCATTTCTCAATTTTGTCTAAATTATTTTGAAGCTTGGTTTCAATTGTTTTCATATCTTTGGACCTGTAACATATTAAAAAATCATCCACATATAAAGAACAGTTCACATCGTCATCTAAACATTTTACAATATTGTTAATCTTGGTATTGAACAGAGTAGGTGAGAGGATACTTCCTTGAGGAACTCCCTGTTCTTGTTCATAGTCATCAGAAAAAGATGTGCCTACCTTAACTTTGAAACATCTATTTGATAAAAAGTTTGAAATAAACTTAGGTAGATTTCCCCTTAATCCAATTTTATGAATATCTTTTAAGATGCCATGTTTCCATGTGGTGTCATAAGCTTTTTCTAGATCAAAAAATATGGCAACTACATGTTGTTTCCTTACAAAAGCATTTCTGATAAAAGATTCTAATCGTACTAACTGATCTGTCGTGTTTCTGTTTTTTCGGAACCCCGATTGATGTTCCGATATAATATTATTGGATTCCAGGTAAAAATTAAGTCTATTGTTTATCATTCTCTCCATGGTCTTACATATACAACTAGTTAAAGCTATGGGTCTATAATTTGTTGGATTTGTATGATCTTTATTTGGCTTAGGAATTGGAATGATTGTAGCTTTGGACCAACTTTTCGGGAAGGTACCTTGTTCCCATATAATGTTAAAAATGTTTAACAGAGTTTGTAATGAAATACGAGGTAAATGTTTTAAAAGTTGATAGTGTATTTCATCTGCACCTGCAGCAGAGCGTGTACGGTAATTACAGAAGCTTTCCAAAGAGATCGATTTGATTATGTTTTAAATCTAAATGCATTTTAACACCAGCGTCGTTTACCTTTAGCCGCTAACGGGCTTTTAATAAACTCTTTTTAGCCGAGACTTAAGGATAAAAATTCGTTACGATATATTTGCTAAAGGGTGGATGTATTTTGTCTGTGATAGACAAGAAATATTGCGTTTATCTTTATTTTCAGCAAGTAATCTAACAGAGGATATCGCACCACGGCTCATGGATATGAAGGGTATACAACGATTATTTCTTCACTATTTAAAGGCCTACTAGTTGTCAAATGTATCCAATTCGGAGGTCGAATTGCTGACAAAATTAAATCATAAAATTTCAAATTATGGATATTGTTATAAGCCTGATGATATGATCCACTGTGAACTGTAAGTCGCTGGCAGAAAACTACTGTAATACTAGAACAAACGTTGGCAGCTTTTGGTCTAGTTTTTACTATACATTTTTGGCTAGCGACTGGAACTTGGACAGATTTTACTGTAATACATTATCAGACTCAAGAAAATGTCCATACTTAAACAGTATGAATTAAATTTGTCTGCATTTTGACTCCCGCGTTGTTTACTTTTGGCGGATAGTGTGCCTTTCAACCTGTACCAAACATTCACGTGATTTTTGGGAAAAGGAGAAGATGATTGTTCCCCGCATTTTCTCTCTTTCCCATAGTGTTTTCTACCCGCTATCAAAGACTGAAATCATCACTTTAGCTACATTTGTTTTTGTCATCTGCAAATTCTTTGAATTTGTACCAGTCTAAAGTTTTGTCGTTTGGTAAAGAGTTTAATGAAAGATTGGTACGTGATCTAGATGACTATAAAGGACAATGTGGAAACGTAGTGATACAAAGACTTGCAGATAATAGGTTTGTTAAAAAAAAAAAAAAAACACAAACAGAACTATCTGCCGTTCAGTACTTCCAACGTGAGTACTAGTATTTATTTTTCATAATAGGACTAAAGGAAAACTGACTAGAAACCATGTGATAATAATTTTTGAGTAGATGGAAAGCATGGTCTCTGTGTGATATAAATCTCAACGTGTTAAATAGCACACCTAAGCATGAAACCTCAATTACAAAAACATCAAATGAAAGAGGACACAGAAGCAAATAAATCAAGACTTCTAATAACTTCAGATACAAATGAACCATGCTCTGTGAAAGTAGGGCTTAATGCATCTGCAAAAAGTATCGAAACAGGTCAGCCTGCGCAGTCCACACAGGCTGACATTGGCCGAAACTTTTTGCTTTTGGTTAAGTTTATGCTTGTGCAAGAATCATTCTATCTCAGGATTCCGTTGATTGTTAGACAAAATGGACTTTATGGATTCAATCTCGTGTGATAATTTGCTTTGTGCCATGCATCACGGAGATGCATTAAACCCCATTTTGCCAGAGTATGGCTTATATCTAAACACACTGAAAGTAACTGATGTATGTTTAATTACAGTAGAAAGATATTTATGGGACTGAATCACAATTGGTAATTCAACTATGTACGAAGGTAGACTGCAACACTGAATAATGTGACAAAATTTAATTTGGATTTGTTAAAAATCATTGTGAGTCCAACGACAGAATCAGAGACGATGGATATCAACCTGCCAATGAATCCACCTGTAAACAATAACTTACAAGAGACTCTCTATGACAAACTTGACGCCATAGCTTTCGAGAAGACACGAGTAATGAATTGTCAGTTGAACACTCGTCTGTGTCTACAAGAGAAAATACTGAACAAGTACCGCAAAGATGTGCAACGTATCCATGACAATCAACGTGACCGTCTTAGACGTGAGTTTAAGAAAATTCACACAAAGAAACCCGACTACGTTTATGATGATACAGCCTTGATTATATCAAGGTCAAGAGAGTTACATGAAGGTCGAATGAAACCACGATCTCTGAGTGAAACGCATGTTACACACAAAAGTGGGCATTGCAAGAGATATTATGCCCATCATTATCACGTGAAATATGAAAAGGAAGACAAAAACAAAGATGAAAAACAGATATTCCATGAAAAGACAGATTTCTTCAATTTGAAACTAAAGTTGTTTTTCTATAATACGATGACGAATATTTACAACACTCAAAAACGAATGAAGGAGGAAGGTGGCCTTGAACATTACAATACATACAATCATCATCTTAGTGAACCTCTTGTTAATACTGTAAATGAGCCTTCGTATGATGATGTTTTTGAATCAACAAGACCAACTGACGTCACAACCGAAGAAAACAACCAGAGAGAAGATGATCTTCAAAACTCCACAAACTCTCTTTGGGCGAAAAAAAGTGTGGTGACTGAAGAAGGAACACACGGGAAAGGTACATGTACAAACAGAAAAGGAAGACGTATAAGTAGACGTGATACAAGAACACTTCAAATGTATGGTTCTGACACCGTTCTAAATCACGTGCGGAAGAAAAGAGAGTCTCTGGACGAGAAAGAGTTCGCCAAGAAGAGAGACAAATGGCTGGAAACGAGACAATCTAGCGACAAAATATTCTCTGCTCTAAACTGACGTAATTGTTAGGTAGGCAGATCATGGCAAGTGCTTATGAAGCATTTTTCTTGCTTAACAACGCTGAGGTTAAGATGTTAATCCTTATCCTGCTAAATAAATAAATCAAATGAAACTTTCAAGCCGAGATTAACAACCCGATTGATGCATTTTAAACTTTATTTTTTGAGGAAATAAAATCTCCTTATCGGACAGTGTAGATCCAAGATCGGACTGCACGTTCTGTGCAGTCTGATCTTGATCTAAACTGTCCGCAAAAGGCCAGCGAGTCGCGCTTAGCAAGCAGCCTAAGGGTTAATTTAATATATACACCAAATTGAATGACTGTTTAACTACATGCCTGGTATAATCCACAACCAAGATGCATGAAACCTCCTGTTCTCAGAGCGCCACTCAAATGTTTGTTTTTTCTATGAATTTAGTTTGGTACGAGCGTTTTTTTCTTTCTTCCACGTTTTCAAAATCCGTCTTCCCAAAAGCCATACAAACCAGGGCTCGTTTTGAAAAGTGTTAAAAAGTACCCCTATCCAAATTTATCAACCATCAAAGCCTTTTATGGTGTTACATCACGCCGGTTGAATTTGTGTGAGGCCTAGATTAAGATCAGATCGCATACTGATACTGGTCTTGCACTAACTGCCCTCATTTTGATTGTAAAAGAGAATAATGGGAGGCTCTTAATCTGCATTTGAAATGTATTTATAACCCTTTGATTTATAAACTCCAATTCTGAGGAAAATAGGGAGGGTTCATTTATTGTGTTTATCCGGACAATTTCATTTCTCCCGAAACTGTTTAAAAAATAATTCCCTAAGCAGCGGAATGCATGGACTGAGATGTGTAACCTGGTGGTTGTTTATACTGTCCACCCGAATGGAAAGATAATGGTCAGCAATGGTCAAATTTAATAATTCGGTCATTCTTCATCTTGTTTACCCACTCTACGTAAGAGATGCTGATAAGGATAGTGTCTTCTTCGGATGTAGATTAATTTGGTCGGATAGATATTATGGCAAGTTATCCTAACTACATTAGACTGTGACACCCGTCCATTGTAAAAAAAAAAAATTATCCCTTTTTTTCGGCATGATGTTTGTAAAAGTTTTTGGGCAAACGAAAAAGAAAAGAATTGCTGGAAAAAGAGAATTTCCTCGTTACGAGCAATGGCTCCTTTTCCAACATTTCAAACGTATTTGGACATAACACGGCGACAACTGTCATATTTACGAGTAAAATACCCTGGGTTTTCACCAGTACTTGGCTATAGGGCTCTGAAGTGTCTTTCCCAAAGACACCCCCACGAAAAACCAAGCGCTTCGAGTAACCAAATTGTACCCAAATATTTTTTCGTTGGATACATCATCCTAAGGCAAATTGTTCAAATCGCCCTGAACGGGCTATTCTACATTCTGGCATGTTCTCTAAAGAATACTGCCTGCCATCTTCTCTTTCTAAAGTGAAATGAGTTACGGTTTTTACCTCAAACTGAAGCTAAAACCTGCCCCTATGCAGGTTTAGATTTCGCGTGTTACCGGGATAAATTGCGTTTAAGCTAAACTCTAATAAAGAAAATCTGTAGGTTTAACTTTTAGTCTGGGTCTTAGTAAACTATGTTTATGCAATAGAATAGCATAAAACTCGAGTTTAAACTCGAGGTTATCTTTAAACCTGTATTATGCATCCGGCCCTTACAGTTTATTTTTCTTAATACCCACAAAATAGTTTATTCATTCCAACTGAAAGACTTTGCTATCGACAAATCAAATATTGCTCACCTAACGGGCGTTGGCCATGAAAGGTTACAAAACATTGTGGGAAAAGGAGTAAAATGCTGGTTTCCAGATTTTTCTCCTTTTTCCTGCAGCGCTTTGAAATGCTTTTTCCTCAGAGCCGCTAGGGGTCCTGTGTGGCTCAGTGGTAAAGTGTAGAACCAGTAACATGGGAGTCCTGGGTCCGTATTCACCAACCATTCTTAAGAACATTCTTAGTCTTATTCTTCAGAACTTTCTTCAATGTAAAAGTAACAGAACTTCTGATTGGCTAAACCAAATGGTTTAGCCAATCAGAAGTTCTGTTACTTTCACAGTCAGGAAATCTTGAAGAATAAGACCAAGAACGTTTTTAAGAATGGTTGGTGAATACAGACGCTGGTTTCAAACCTCGCTGTAAGCAAATGGCTTTTCATGGGAGTGTCCTGGGGCAAGACACTTCAGAGCCTTAGTACTAGTGGAACCCCAAGACATATGAATATTTGAGCTGTCGCCCCGACATGACTAAAACTATATTGAAAGCGGCGTATAACACCATTCATTCAATCAAGCGATCATAAGAGTCGTTAAACACTCTCTAAGTCACCATTATGAATTTTCTCTTTCTTTGAAACGTTACTGAAATTACATCTTTGAGGACGAACTCGGCTGAGGACGAACTATCGTCTTATAAGCACTTGCCCGGATGTCACCAATATTGCCTTACTTGATATTACTCGTACTTTCATATCTAAAATGGTATAGTTTAACGATGATTATTGCGCCATCTGGTAAGGATTAGGCCTTTACCAAACGACAAAAGTTTAGACAGGTCTAAGTTGAAAGAATTTACAGATGAAAAACTAAATGTGACTCACTTAATAGAATTCGTGTCTTGAAGGTAAGAAAAGATTGTACGAAAAGTAGAAAATGCTGGTTACCATTATTTTCTCCTTTTCCCACAATGTTTACAAAGGTCTTTTCTATGAGGGTCGTTTAAACTCGGCATTTTGTGGTTAAGGATTAAGTTGTTTTGGACTTTAGGCAAAGTAGGTATAATGCAAACTCGTTAATTTGGTATATATGTTTACAAATACTGGCTTATTCCATGCCATTGAAAACCTATTCACAACAGTTTAAATGTATTGTATTTTAAGTATGATCTGAAACCATAGAGAGCAAATCGATAATTATTCGATAATTTACCTCTACCACCCCTCTTTGAACATCGATTGATCCAGGTCCGTGTTTAATTTATCGGGTTCAGTTTATATAAAACAGCGCTGAAAGGCGCACTAGGGACCAAAAGTAAACATTTCAGGAGACGGGTGCAGACAAATTCAATTCATACCATTTACAAGTATGGATGTTATTACGTGCCTAAAAATGTGTTACAGTTGATTACGTCAAACGTACAGTTGCTGGCAAAAAAAATGTATTGTATAGCGAGAACGAAAGTTGGTCATGGTATGAATCAAATTTGTCTGCAATTTTACCTCCGAATAGTTTAAATTTGGCAGGCAACGGGCCATTAAGGAAATCTGTGATATACCACTTTCTCAAATATTCATATACAAAGATTCCGTACTATGATAAATATGGCCTTTTGTGTTATTATATATGTCGTTTGTTTAATAGAGGTGAGGCAGTATTGTCGTTGAATTATACACCAACTGGTGTATACTTGTAAGACGATATTGTGTCACCTGCTTATTGGAGAGGTCATCAGACCTCTCCAACAGTGGTGAGTTTAAAAGGCAGACTGTCTCAGAAATTGCTGTCTAAATCAATTTTCTTTGCGAAATTATTCTGATACACAGTCTGTTTCGTCATGGTTTTATAAATAAACCGAAATCAAAAAACTGAAATAGGAAATAGACTAGTTTGTTTTTATTTGACGGATATCAAAAGAGATTTTTTCTATGGATTTGATTGCAAATGTTCTCTCTCAGAATTGTATTTTTTCTTATTAAGCTGAATAGTCTAAGCAAAAGGGGAAAAAAGAAAATTTCGTTAAAAAAGAGACAGAACACCGCGGTAAAAGATCACGTGACTTGGAAACGCGGGAAGAAGGTCACATGACTGCCATGTACTGCATGAGAGGTTTCTACGCTGCGTTTTTTTTTTCTCATTCATTGAATGTCCTACTTGTTTGTTTACCAAAGTATATTGAAATTAATAGCCAATAAACTATTTGTAAACATTGATGCTGACCTCTCCTGGCTTCTTTTTTAAAGAAGCCAACTTGTACACAAACAATCCAAAATAACAACACAGAAGGGTTATTATGAGTTCCAAAATGATAGAATTTAGTTTTTCACATGCATGGGTCATTGACCTGCTGTACCTATTTACTTGTACCTGTCTGTTCAGTCTTTGTGGTATATCCTTAGTTGACATTGTTTATGGATAGATAGTACTTTCTTATTTTTTCTTTTCAGTTGTTTATAGAAATCTAACAGTGAACTATATCTTTATAATTCACCGATGAAAGTTATAATTCAACAGTGAATGTTATAACTCTTATTTTTGACATACCACGGGTATTTATAGAACATGAATGACTCGTGCCTTTGCCACTTGTAAAAATATAGCCCTTGCTTTTTACTCGATGAAAGATATTTCGATCATACACCGAAACAGACAATTATCATCTATATCTTCGTTTCTCACAATGTACTTTGCCCTTTCAAGGACGACTTCTGTCATTTCGACCTCATTAAATTTGTCGTGTGCAAATGCTTCAATTTGGACACGCCTACAATTTTGCCGTTTGATTTAGTTATAGATCTAATTGTATACTGTAGCTGTATATTTTCTCTTGTCTTCTTTTTTTGTATGTATTGTTTGTAATCTTCATTTATGGAGAAAATAAAGAATTAAATAAAACTAGTATTTAGATACACCTACCTATTATGTTGTTTCGTTTTCCAGCTATTCTTTAGAACCCGATACAATTGCATCATAAACACTCAGAATCAATCACTCAGACGATCTCTCCTGAAATGTACGCATTATAATTGGCCTGCAACACACGAAAAGAGGCATTCAGACATTTGCGTAAAGTGTCGTTTCGGATCAGCCTGCGCAGTCCGCGCAGGCTAATCCCAGACGGCATTTTACGACTACATTAAATCTTTTGCTACAGTAGACTTACGCAAAGCAAAATATTACATAAAAACGGAAAATGTCGTTTCGGATTAGCCTGCGCGGACTGCACAGGCTGATCCGAGACAACACTTTACGCAAATGTCCAAATGCCCCTTTTCGCGTGTTGCAGGCCATATAAGAGTGATAAGTGCTAAACATATTTGCGAAAATTCACTAAATACAAATTTCCGGACTACTTTTATTTTCACATAAGGTGCCCCTTTAGCTTTCTTGCAGTAAATTAATTTTTCTGCTAAAACAAATACATGTACCAGTAAATATATTTGAGCCATGCTCTGTGAAAAGAGGGTTTAATATATCTGCAAAAGGTATCGACCAAAATCAGCCTGCGGCAGTCTGCGCAGGCTGACATGGGCTGAAACATTTTGCTATCTTTAAATTTTCTGCATGCTAAAGGACGATTTTCCCTCCAGGTGATTCAGTCGGTTGATAAACAAAATAGATTTTATGGATCCATGATTATGTGATGACTTGCATCACGGAGATGCAATGTTACTCAGTGTTTTACAAAGACTTTTGAGATCTAAATGGAGATCTAAATATGCACCTCGCTGCCAATGGCTACTATAGCCGTTCTCGCAGACGTTGTAGATCATAATCAGATTGCAAAGAACTTGCAGAAAGGTTAACAAAGAAACGTAAAAACCATTCACATTACATATTTATGGACCCATAACTATGAAAACATTACAGTGTTCTGTGTGGAACAGGTCCAGTGCATTACCGAATGAGCATAGGGGCTCGGTTCGACAATTCCAAAAGAAATGTAGGTAGGGATCAATCGATTCATTACATACAATCTGATCTGGTCTACAACTCACACGTTTTGGGAGACTTTCAACGCTTTGAAATTCCAAGCAATTCTTGATAAATTCTTGATATATTTATCAGACGGGAAGTTTTCCGAACTGCCTTGCCGCTTAAACAGACGACAAAACTTGTTGACTTGTCTAAATAGATAGCATTTGCAGACTGCAAAATAAATGATTCAAAAATTGATTAATTTATCTATTGAATGGGGCTTTACGCCACTTTCAACCATATTTGTCATATCACTGCAACGGCTTAAATATTCATGCATGTCCTTGGTTTCACCAGCACAGGGCTAGGGCTCTAACTTATCTTGCGAAAAGACACTCCCCCGAAAAACCCATCGTGTCCAGTGAGGCTGGAACCTGGGACCTCCAGGTCACGAGTCCTATACTTTACGGCTCAAACATTGAAGTTTGTTAAACGGAGGGTAGATAACATTGTGGGAAAATAAGGACCAACATTTTCTTCTTTTCCCACAATTTTTTTCAATTGCTTTCTTTCTGAGGGTCGATAAAATTCGGGATTGAGTGGCAAAGGGTTAATCTAAAGAATTCGCAAACGACAAACAAAATTAAGTTAAATTTTAAGTTTTTTGAGAGGGTAGATAACATTGCGAGAAAAATATAAAAAAAAAAAAATACTTACAGGTTTGTACACTTTCTTATCTTTCCAAATTGTTTCTAAAAGCTAATTTCATTAGTGTCGTAAAATGACCGTATCGTTTTATAGAAACAAGTTCATTACATTTATTTTGCAACCTGAAGATACTGTGCTGGGGGAATACTCGTGAATTTGATGCTGTCTCGTGCATTGAAGGCGCATGCAATATAGCTACGGAATTCCACTGGGGCCACTATTTTTCGGCGTAGGTGTATGTAAAATTTTGTTTGTATTGTTTGTATCGGAGTTTAACGCCATTGTAGCAGGTTGGGTCATATCACGGCGGCCAGTGCACCTACGCATGTGTTTCCTGGCTTTCTTACACCAGTGCAAACAAAACTTTCTTTCCAAGCCACTGACTGCTATTCTCACATGCATCGGAGGTGAGAGGTGAAAAGTCGCCGGAGAGAAAGTTTGCCTCCACAGGGTATCGAACTCGCAACCATCAGGTCACGAGCGGATACATACGCTAACCACTGACCTACCCGGGTGAGTGCATAGCTGCATAAGCTGAATTTGTCCACTTCCTTGGATTAGTTTAAAGGAAAAAAGATGTAACTGGTGAAAAATATGGACATGTTTATTTTTCGGGCCTATTTGCGGGTCCATCCAGCAAATCTTAGTAAATATATCTGACAGGGAACAATCGTTTTCTTTGACTCGTTGGTAATTAACCCCTAGGTTGCTAAGCGCGACTCACTGACGTTTTGCAGACAATGTAGATCAATATCAGACTGCATAGAATGTGCAATCTGATCTTTGATCTACACTGTCCGATAAGGACATATTTTCCCCCAAAAAGTACCTTTGAAATAGCAAAATTTCATTTTTTTTTTTTAATCGGATTAAAAGTTTCATTTCACTTCTTTACCAGGATAAGGGTTAAATAGTGTTTTGTTTGTTTCCATGCATTACTTTAAACCTGTTACTTCGCAGTCTACAGGTAATTTTGGACACTTTAGTGTCAGCAGTATCTGTTCCTTTTCCGACAATGATGTGGGTTAACATCTTATCGTTTCGCTTTTCAACAGTTGCAAAAAAAGTGTTAAAACAAAAGGAGGCAATTGCAGACGAGGTTACTTTACATTTTTTCGGCGTAGCTGAATGCGCTGGCTTTTGACCTACTTTTTAATACTGACAACAAATGAATAAATAGAAATTTGTGATTGGTCAAAAATGTAGACATGTTTCTTCTACGGGGCCCTACCAATTTGCTACCAAATTTATGTCGTCTGTCTTTTTTAATGATATTTCTTGTTTCTCTTATATTGTGCGACAAACGAGTTTCACTTTTCCTATCCCAGTTCCTCTAATGCCGTCTATCTTTTCAGATTCTTACGTTTTCAACACTCAATGAATGAAAAAAGAATTGCGCTATCTGACAGCTACTTTTTTTTTCCTACTATTAAAGCCTCAGGAAAGCCAAAGAATAGGTAATTTTCACTGTTTTTAAGTCGAAAATATAACGGATTACCCATCACAACACACATATATAAGATCGGAGAAAACCCGAACGTGTCAGTAACTGCATTGGTTGCCATGATATACGCGTGCGAAAATGCATGGAGAAGCCCGTCGATTTCAGGGACGCCATTGATCGAGACAACCTTCGTTATCGTTCGTGTATATTCGAACAACGTCTTCGAGAACGTCACGTGATAACATTGCATCTCATTAGTGCTATGACGTAGTACACAGGACTACTGTTTACACTTTCAATATCATGCCATCGGAGAGTAAGATTGCTCATTCTGAACCTGTTTTCTTATTTCGATGTAGTAAACTCCTCCTTTATTGATGATAAACAAATAAGCGACGATCAGCCTGTGTCGTTGTTTCTGTTTACAATGTCGATAAACTTGGTTTTTCAAGCCTAGAATGGGGACAAAACGATCAAATGAATGAAAGTTTTGTTTCAACGCATTGAATTATCACGTGGTGTTTACGTCACTATTACGTCACTGCGGAGATTTACGACGAAAAGTCGGCTAATCGTCGGCGATCATCGATGTAAACAAACAGATAATGCGGCATGGCAGGATCTGTTCTAGTTTCAAAATTCATTTTTTCTGCCATTGACTGGAACTTTTACGAACTGCACCTTTACATATCGTTAAATTCATAAAAATCGCCATATTTTCACATGGTAAAAATGGAATTTACTTTTATTTTATAAACAGGTCATTTTACATTTGGACGCTACTGAGACTTTAAACGATATGATATTGATAAAAATTTGGCGGTTACTTCCATATGTTTGTCTGTCCATCCTGCAAAGTACGTAGTTACTACAACATTACAGTATTTCGTTTTACCCAATTCAACACTTAACTATGGCCGTCAGATAAAGCCCGTGTAAAAGTTACAGAAATTAACGAGCGCAGGTAACGTAATTCTCCGCGCTTATGAAACACACAACAAATGGGTTGACACCCTGTCAATTTTCAATAGAAAAAAAAAAACGTTTAACTTGAAAAAGAAAATCAAAACTGACGACTCTCGAATTTTATTTTCGCCAGATCTATGTTGAAAACAAAAGAAGAAAAATATGGACGAACAGGCTTTTGTAGAAAACAGACTTTTGGACTTACGTTAATTAATGACAATAATTGCACATTACGTAGTTGTTTTGAGTTTTCGTTTTAAAGGCATTAAAATGTTTTGTGTTTTAGTTTGATATGGTGTGCAACACGCGAAAAAGGTCATTCAGACATTTGCGTAAAGTGTCGTCTCGGATCAGCCTGCGCAGTCCGCGCAGGCTAATCCCAGACGGCACTTTACGACTACATTTGATTTTGTCCTTCAGAAGACTTGCGCAAAACAGACAATTACATAAAAACGGAAAGTGTTGTTTCGGATTAGCCTGCGCAGACTGCGCAGGCTGATCCGAGACGACGCTTTACGCAAATGTCCGAATGCCCCTTTTCGCGTGTTGCAAACCATATCAAACTATAGAAACTTTCAAGTCGATCATAAAAATCCTAAATAATGTTATTTCAAACTTTAGTTTTTAGAAAAAGATCTCCTTATCGGACAGTGTAGATCCAAGATCAGACTGCACGTTCTGCGCAGTCTGATCCTGATCTACACTGTCCGCAAAAGGTCAGTGAGTCGCGCTTAGCAGCCTAAGGGCTAAGTGATCGACCTACTTTTTCGTCCAATCAGACACCAGTATTTGGCGAGATTTTCTACATCTAAAACCCCTATACAACTTCGTTTGTCTAAAATAAAAACAGCCGTTTCGCGTGTATGAATTGTACCAGCTCCTCCCAAATTGGCATAAGTTTGCAATCTGTGAAAAATCTGGACCTGTCTATTCTGAGGACCTATTGACGGTGCTTATTCATGACCCTAATACAAGCGTAACTGCCTTTGATTGAAACCTTGTGGCGCTTGTTCATAACTTAGCAAAATAGATTTGATGGGGGGGGGGGTCATCTTTTTGTCGGACTCATTGGCATTTTCTTCATGTGTTACCTTAACCAGTACTTTACAGTCCACACGTAATTTCGGACACACTATTTAAAGCGTCAGCTACTCCCTCAAATTCCGACGATGAGGTAGACAAATATGGTATGTTTTGCTTTTTAACAATATGCAAAATAATGTTTATAGGGGAAAAAAGGCAATTGCTAGTACTGTTAATTTCCTCCTTTATTTCTCTTATACTGAACCACGAGTTTCAGTGTTCATATTCCAGTTCCTCTTCCGCCGTCCATCATTTTTCAAGGTCTTTCCTGTTTCTTATGTTTTCAACATTGAATGAATAAGAAAAGAAATGCGATATCTGGTAGTAACATTTTCTCCTTTTAACTTAGGGGCAATATCCTATACCATTGCACTATAACGCAATTTAGGATTTTAGGATATCGATAAAAATCTGGTAGTTGTTTCTATGTGTTTGTCCACCCAACCGTCTGCACAAAATGTAGTTAGGCCTACTTCAACATTCCAGTATTTTGTTTTCCCAAAGTCATCAGTTGAGTAAATATGTCCCTAAGGTAAACCTTGTATGATATTACAGGAATTAACGAGCATAGGTAAAATAATTCTCCGCGCTTCTTGAAATAGATGTTGCAAACTTAATGGTATCCCGTCAGTAGTAAAGGGTAGGAAACCGGGTAATTATTACCCGGTTTCCTTACCCTGAGTGGGTTTTTTACTCGGTTTGCTTACCCGAGGGTAAGCAAACCGGATAAAAAATGAGAAAATTTGTCATTTTTGGTCGGCACTTAGCCTTTAATTGCAAATATCCTACTTACTTACTCTGAGTGGGTTTTTTACCCGGTTTGCTTACCCGAGGGTAAGCAAACCGGGTAAAAGCTCCTTACCCTGAGAGGGTTTTTTACCCATATTGCTATAGTAAGACTATATGGGTTCGCTACACTAAGAAGGATTGGCACATACCCTGAATGGGTTTTGTACCCAATGGGCTTCGTACCCATATTGCTAGAGTAAGACTATCCTGAGTGGGTTTCGTACCCAGTGGGGTTCGTACCCATAGGGTTTCGTACCCAGTAGGGTTCGTACCCATATTGCTATAGTAAGACTATATAGGTTCGCTACGCTAAGAAGGATTGGCACATAGTTTGTAGTTTAGTCAGCTGTTGCTTGAGACAGTGATATAGAATAGGATAAGATGGAATAGGGTTAGGACTGCTTTACTGTTTACTTTTAACCATCTTTTAACCACTACTTGGGCTTTAAGTGGGGTTAAGGCAAAAAAGATCAGGGTTTGACTTAGACTTTTTTCATTGATTTGATATGGAAGACAACCTGATCTTTAGTCCTTACCACCCGTCAGAGTAGAGATCAATGGGATTGTGTTGTACTTAGACTGCTTTATTGTTTACTTTTATCCACTACTTGGACTTTAATTGACTTTAGGATTGATATGGAATACAGTTTGATCTTGATCTCGCTGTACCAGAGCTGAGGCTAGGGGAATGGTTGGACTTAGGCTTTTTTGAGTGTAACTCTGAGTGAAATTGACAATTTGAAGAAAGATTGATCTTTTTTGGTGGTGGGGTAGCCCTGAAAAGGACCTTTTTGTTTTTTGGAGGCTGTGTTTTTTTAGGCACAACCTCCAACTTTTCTGCAGGCTGGGACAGCTACTTGCTACCCGTCTCCTCAGTCTTCTCAACTGCTGCTCGTCCAGAAAAAAGAAGCTAGAAGGAGAAGATCGTGTTATGCACAGGAGTTGGACTTAGTCTTTTTTTGGTACGGAAAACAGTGTGATTTTAATGCCCACACTGTCTTAGATCAGAGGGTTGGGAATAGACTTTTTTTTGGATGGTTAGAGATAAAAAAAAACAAAAAAAAAAATGCAGGTCTGTGGACTTAGACTTTTTTAGTACAACTCTTAAGAGAAAATTGACAAATTTGAAAAGAAAGATCTTTTCGTAGTGTTGGGTAGCCCTGAAAAGGGCTGTTTTGTTTTTGGAGGTTGCGTTTTTACGCACAACCTCCAACTTTTCTGCACGCTGGGCAGCTACTCCTCCCATCAGAACTAGTTTTGATTCAGAATTAACGTTTTTTGACCAATCAGAAGATTCGTTGCTTTAACGTTGACCAATCAGAAGCTTCGTTAAATTTCTTTATTTGTGTGAGTAAAAAAAAGAAGCTAGGAGAAGATCATGTTATGCACAGGAGTTGGTCTTAGTCTTTTTTTGGTACGGAATACAGTGTGATTTTGAAAGAGAAAACTAGGACGAACTGGACTTAGACTTTTTTTGAGTGTAACTCTTAGAGAAATTGAAAATTCGAAAGATCACTCTTTCTTGGTGAATGGTAGCCCTGAAAAGGGCTTTTTTTCTGCTTCCTCATCTTGGAATGTTTTCCAGCTTTAATGACAACATCCAAAATTTGCCTGGCAGATTGGACATGGTCCGACTCTTTTTGTGATTGTCATTGTTCCATTATTAAAAGTAATCCTCCTCCCCAGTTCCACATCAACCAAGATAATGTCAGGCGTTGTCTCTAGAATTAGTTCGACTAATTTCTCACCGAGATCTATGTATGGACGTGATATTCGTTCTAGTTGTATTTTATTCTCCTCAATCCTGTTCTTTAGTATCAGTAGATGTTCACCACCAATCAGAAAGACTCGGAGAGCCTCAATAAGTCGATGATTCATTTCCTCCATTTTCCGTTAACGCTTATCCGTACTACTCGAGAGCTGAGTGTCGAATGATTCATTATTGGAAAAAATTCGACGGCTTTTATACGTTTGCAGGGGGGAATTGACTTACAAGCGCGAACCTGGCAGAAAGCACCCTGAGCAAAGCTCTGAGAAAAAAAAAAGCTTAATGCATACATATGTGGAAATTCTCTTTAGAGCAGATCTATTTGAATGAAGTAGAAAGCATTCAATCGAACTAGACAAAAGTGAAATTTAGAAGGCTTTTTAATACAGAACTGATTGAGAAATTGACAAATTTGAGGAAAGATAGATCTTTCTTGCTGTTGGGTAGCCCTGAAAAGGGCTGTTTGTGCAGGTTCACTTTTTAACCTCTTCTCTTTATCCTCCTAGTTTCCATTGCATTTATTACTTGGATCAGATGTTCAACTTCACGCCTTATACGTCTAATGCGTTCTCTTTCTTCTATCCAGTTAAGCAATGTGAGTAAAATTGTTAGTCCAAACATTGTGCTGATTTGGCTTAACTCTACAGCAGCTGAGTGCCGAATGAGATAAATGGAAGGATTGAATGTGTTTTGTGATTGTCTTTTATAGTCTACAGAGCTATAAATAGTAACTACAAAGTATTTTAACTAGGATCACTGAGAATAGTGTTTATATAGAGAAAATGCAGTTGGGCTAACATTGACCAATCAAAAATGTGTGATGATAAAACGGACGATTCGATTGGACAACGTTAATTCTGAGTCAAAGTAGGTCAATCCCCCCTGCAAACGTATAAAAACGAACTTTTATTTTATTATCGGGTTATTTTCATTTCACAATGAAAGGCAACAAGTTCTTCTGTGGGTTATTTGGGAAGAGAAAGGCTGAGGAGAAGAAAAAGAGAGAGATGGAGTAGAAGATAGAGGAGAAGAAAAGGGAAGAAGAAGATAGAAAGAGAGAAAAGTTTAAAGCACTGCGTGCTTTTTTCGAAAGGCGGGAGGGATTTCATGCCACCCACTGAAAATCGTGGATGGCAGAAGAAGCTGATGAAGCTGTATCCTTCACTGGCATGGAATTAATTTATCCAACCAGTGAATGGAAAAAACAGCCCTTTTCAGGGCTACCATTCCCCAAGAAAGAGATTTCTTTCGAATTGTCAAAATTGTCAATTTTCTCTCAAAGACTTACAGTCAAAGAAAAAAAGTCAAGCCCGGAATTATTTTATATGTTTTTTATTCAAACATTTGTACAATGAAACAAGACATGAACTGTAAAAACAATTGAAAGAAAACATTTAAACAAGTCAGCCTTTTTTTGTTAAAACAATATTGTGTTGAAACTTTTTTCACTGTGTTTTTCTTTTTTTCTTTGGAATGTCAGATTCACATTCACTCTTCCGTTTTCTTCCCCTTTCATTGTTTTTTAATACCATATCTGGACAGATTTTAACCCCGTGTTTTTTTGATTTGCAAAAGAAACACTTCTTTTTTTTCTCGCTTTCTCTTTTTTCGTTGTTTTGCTTTTTCTCATCTTTTGGTGAAAGAACCTCCTCTGAAGAAAGTTCGTTGTTTTTTAGTTCCAAAGTTGGTTGTTTTCTTAGATTATCGTTTTTAGATATTTTTTTCTCTATCTGTTCTGTTATTTTACAGATCTCTGTATCGCTGGTAGTCGTGTTGTCGATCTGCATATTTTCGATCTGATTTTCAACCGATGATGTTGTAGCCTGTGGTGTGAATGTTTTCCATTTATTTTCATTGCAAAATGATTTTAGAACACCGACGAATTTCATGTTCTGAAATTCACCACCAACTCCCATTGTTGGTGAAATTTTGATATTATGACTGCGTGGATCCACATAGACAAAAACGACTTTTCTGTCTGCTTTTCTTTTTCTGGACATTTTTTGGCCCAATGTCCTGGTTTGTTGCATGTAAAACAAATATCTGTTCTCTTTCCATCCACTCCATATCGTTTATCGATCGTTGGTTGATCCAAAACTCTGTATCTGGTAATACGGTAAACATCTTTTTCTGTTAAATGTTGATGGGATAAAAATGATCCCACGTAATTCCCGATATGTTGAACTTGATACTTTGACGGAACATTGCTGATCTCGTAATCGTGGTTGTATGGGTTAACATACAGATACATCATCTTTCCTAGCAGTGATGTACTTTGTAGATTAAACTCGCTCATTATTTTTTGTCGACTGTACTGTCTGAAGTCGATCAGAGGAATGATATAGATTTCGTAGCTATCGTCTTTACTTATACACTATTGGGTTGAAAGGCTCTATAAAATGCCAAGTTTTCTGACTTACCGTGTCATTGTCTTACAATCAGACATAAACGATGTCAAAAAGAAAAAGAATAGTACCCTATTCAGACAGTGAAAGCGACGATGAGTCATTTTCACCACCGAAAAAAAATGAAATAAGAAGAAAGTGACAGTGAAGACGATTTCTCTCCACCTAAGAAAAAACCTGTAAAAATGATCGTGGAAAGTGACAGTGAAGATGATATCTTCTCGAAAAAACCTGTAAAAATGATCGTGAAAAGTGGCAGTAAAGACGATTTTTCTTCACCCAAGAAAAAACCGATCATGAAAAGTGAAACTGAAGCTGATACACCAAAGAAAAAATTGATTGAGGACCGAAAAGAAGAAAGTAACAACACTACTTTAGACGTGAAAAGTCTGTATGACTTAACGGAGAAGGGAAAAAAGAAATCGAGGAATTTAGAACAGAATCACATCTGTTGACGGCGTCTTTTAAGAAATTTGAAGAATTACCACCACATCAACTGATCGGATTATTTGACGATGTTACCCATCAAATCATTCAAAAGTTAAATGCTGAACCGACGGATATGATTAGAATTAGTATTAACCATCCTTCATTGAATATGGGGATTCATATTCCTTTTTTACCTTCAGAACAACTGAAAGGCGAAACTATGTTAAATGAAATTGAAAAAGTTTTACAATCGAATACAGATTTCGTCTTGAACGATGGATTCATGACATTTGACATTACGCATACATCACCTCCAAGTGGTAGCGGAAAATATAGATCATCAGAATTGGATTCAAAGGTTTTTGTTCGGAAGAAACAATCGGTTATTCAAATTAACAATCATGACCACCTATGTTTTGCAAGAGCAGTTGTGGTGGGCATTTGCTACAGTGAACGTGAAAACACCGGAGCATGGAATAGAAGATGGAATTACATCAGAAATTCAACCCATCCTTTCCAGAAGACTGAAGCTGAAAAATTATTGAATGAAGCTGGAGTTCCGTCAACCCAGTCCGTAGGAATTGACGAATACAAAAAAATACAATCTTTCTTGTATGAAAAGGACTATGTCATTAAAGTTCATCAACAGCATTCAAAAGTGGAAAAAGTATTTGAACATCCAAAAGTAAAAGACGAGACTAAAATCATACATTTGTACTTTCATCAAAACCACTATGATAAAATCAAATCCATCACAGGATTTCTTAGTTGTGCAATTTATTGTGAGTTCTGTGACGTGGGATACTCGGCACGGGAAAGTCATGCATGTTCAAATATCTGTAAAGGCTTTTATCGCAAAGGAAAATGTCCATCAGAATGAAAAGAATATGTTTGCAGTGGTTGTCATAGACGATTTTTCAGTGCTGCATGTTTGGCAAATCATAGAAATGTTCAAGGTAAAGAAAAGAAATCCATTTGTGAATTAGTAAAACTCTGTTCAAAATGTGGTCAACAATATCAAGTCAGAAAGAAAAGTCATATCTGCAATGTAAAGAAAAAGTGCCATATCTGCAAGAAAATTGTTGACTTTTCTCATCGATGTTATATTCAGTCTGACCAAAGTAAGACAAACACCGATGACAAGACGAGTTCTTCTGTAGTCAAAAAACCATTGTTCATTTTCTTTGATTTTGAATGCAAACAAGACACAGGAGTACATATCCCGAATTACTGTATTGCGCACAGGGCATGTGATGAATGTATCGATAAACCACTTGATTTTCATTGTTCCACATGCAGTGAATTTGAAGAAGGAAGAGAAGTTATTTTTCAAGGTGAGGAAACTTTGAGTCAATTTTGCAACTGGCTCTTTTCAGAACATCATAAAGGCGTCACGGCTATTGCGCATAATTTCAAAGGCTATGACGGACAGTTTATTCTTGACTATGTTATCATAGTCGGGCTAAAACTTCCAAATTTGATCATGAATGGCAATAACATTATGAAGTTAGAGCTGAATGGAGTGCGTTTGATCGATTCTTTTAATTTCATGAACTTCGGTTTGGCAAAATTTCCAGCTACATTTGGCCTTCAAGAAATGAAAAAAGGTTACTTCCCTCACTGGGCAAATACAGATGAATTCTGGGGTTACATTGGTCCCTACTTGGACATGTCTTATTACAAACCCGATTCAATGTCTGAAGAGGCCAGGTCAAATTTCATAGTCTGGTATAATGATAAAGTTCAAAGGGATGAGGAATTCAATTTTCAAAAAGAGATGGAATTGTACTGTAGATCAGATGTTGATATGCTAAGACGAGGATGTGGTGAATTCAGAAAAGTGTTTATTGAACAGGGTGGTATTTGCCCATTTCTAGAGGCGATTACCATTGCCGATGCATGTAACAAGGTTTGGCGAAGCAAATATTTGCCTGAAAATCAAATAGCTGTCATTTCAAGTAAAGATTCATCCAGACGTCGCTTTTCCATGAAAGCTATACGCTGGGTCCAGAGCGTGGCTAAGGAAAAAAGGAATCAATATTCGCCACGCAAAAAATGGTGGTGAATTTCAAATCGGGAAATACAGTGTAGCGGATTTCACCATCAGTCAAACACTGTCTATGAATTCCTTGGGGATTTATATTATGGCTGTCCTGTATGTTATACAGATCGAAAACAGATCAATCCCATCAATGGAAAAACGATGTCTGAATTGTACGAACGTACTTTTGAACGTTTAGGAGATAACAAAAAAATGGGGTATAACGTAGAGTTAATATGGGAGCATGAATTCGATGCTAAGATGAAAAAGGATAAAGAGTACAAAAAACTCATTGAAAAGCCATATCCGTATTTGATCCCATTGATCCAAGGGAGGGGCTGTCTGGGGGAAGATGTAATGCAATAAAAAATGCCTATGATGTTGAGGAAAAAGGAGAGAAGGAAATCAAGTACATCGATATTTGTTCTCTGTACCCTTATGTTTGCAAACACAAATCCTATCCTGTAGGTCAACCAAAAATCTTGTCTGCTGAGAATATTGACGTGAAGAATATTCGTCAGTATGAAGGATTAATTAAATGCAAAGTTTTACCCCCAGCTGATTTATTTCACCCCGTTCTCCCAGTTCACTGTAACAACAAAATGATGTTTCTACTCTGTATGAAATGTGCAGAAGAAAGTTCGAACATTTGTAGGCATAACAAAGAAGAGAGAGCTTTGATCGGAACCTGGGTTACTTTTGAGCTGTTCAAAGCTCTTGACTGTGGATATAGGCTATTGCAAGTATATGAAATTTGGCATTTCGATTCTGTGTCGAATCAGTTCTTTAAAGGCTATGTGGATAAGTTCTTGAAAATTAAGCAAGAAGCTAGCGGATATCCCAGTTGGTGTCAATCAGACTCAGAAAAAGAACAGTTTATTCGTGAATATGAGGAGGCAGAAGGTATTCGTCTTGATCCAAGTTGTATTCAAAAAAATGCTGGGAGAAGATCCTTTGCTAAGATTATGTTGAATTGTCTTTGGGGAAAATTAGCCCAGCGTGAAAAAATGACCCAAACGGAATACATCAACGATCCGTCTAAATATTTTGAATTGGTCACCAATCCAAATTTCATTGTGAAGCATGTAGAAATCTTTGACGATGACTGTCCATTCATCTTGGTTAACTACGAAACAAAGTTGGAACATATTGATACTCATGCTACAGCCAATGTTATTGTAGGAGCCTACGTAACAGCTTATGCAAGGCTGGAATTGTGCAGTGTTCTTGAAAAGTTAAAGGATAGAGTTCTGTATTTCGATACAGATAGCTGCATGTATATTCATGATCCTGAATTATGGAACCCACCCATTATTAACAGTAGACTAGGAAAATGGACTGATGAAGAGCCTGATTGTAAAATCACTCATTTCAGAGGACTAGGACCAAAGAATTATGCTTACAAAATGAAAACAAAAGATGGAAAAGTGAAAAGCAAATGTAAAGTAAAGGGGGTTACTTTGGATTACAATCCAAGTCAGGTGGTGAATTTCGATACATATTCAAAATGTGCTTTGGATCGCACTACAGAAATCAAAATTGAATATGATTGTAGAATCAAAAGACATAGAGATAGAACGGTCACCAGTGAACCGCAAACAAAAACGTTTCGTTCTGTATACACCAAGAGAGTTATTGTAAATGATACTGACACTGTACCGTATGGTTATAAAAGTCTGAGGAAATAATTCCATGTTACATTGTTTTGAACTGAACGGTCCAAGTAAGACGCAAAATATCGCTGAAAAATTATGCTGCCTTTACCAATAGAACTACGTGAAAAGATTTATGGAGAATTCGTTCAACAGCATACGCTCGATGAACAAACGCAACTTAACATTAAATTCTACTGTGTGAAACTTTGGATAGATAAATTGCACAGAGGTTTTGCAAAAGGAGATTCGTCCTGCAAGTTGTATGCTATACACACCTTTATTGCTATGATGGTAGACGATTCGGATTTAGATCTCATTCTCAAAGCTTATTTAGCAGCTTGTTGGTGGAAAGACGGGGCTATCGGTAAACAAATCCGATTCACAAGTCGATGGTGCTTCATTATCATAGGAAGAACAGAAGAAAGTTTTCTGAACGTTCTGAAAATGAAACCAGTTTTATTTAACTTTTACTTACGCTACAAAAGAGGATCTATTCAAGACGACGAGGAAATAGTGGATACCTTGGAAGGATATATTTATTTGATAGAGATGTTACAGAAGAAAGTGTATATTCATCTCTTTCAACAAAAGGCGTTACAAAACATGTTTTTCCATTTAGAGGAATACGCGAATTCAGAGAGATGGACTGTGAATATCAAATGTATTTGGGTAATGACCAATTGCATAAAGTTATTACGGAACATGAAGAAAAATGGAAAACTCGGGGCATTTGTGAATTTGCATTGTAAAATGTTATATTGTACGAAATGTTTTATGCTAAATTGTTTTTTTGCACAGATATTGTTTTTTCATTCCAATGTTTTTTTCATTCCATTGTTTTTCACAGTTCCTGACTTGTTTCATTGTACAAAAGTTTGAATAAAAACATATGAAATAATTCTGGGCTTGACTTTTTTTCTTTGACTGTAAGTCTTTGAGAGAAAATCGACAATTCGAAAGAAAGTTCTTTCTTGGTTAATGGTAGCCCTGAAAATTAATTCCATACCAGTGAAGGATACAGCTTCATCAGCTTTTTCTGACACCCACGATGTTCAGTGGCTGACATGAAATCTATCAGATCGGGGTAAATGTTCCCAAAATTATCCTTTGGCGAAAACTCGCACCCCTGCCTCTCGAAAAACTCGCAAAGAGCTTTCAACCTCTTTGCCTCTTCTCTTCTATAGGCTTCTTCTCTTTTCTTCTCCTCCAAATTTTCCTCCATTTTTCTCTTTTTCTTCTCTTCACCCTTTCTCCTTCCAAACACTCTACTAATGATTTTGTTGTCTTTCATTGTGAAATGAAAATAAAACCGATCATAAATAAAAGTTCGTTTTTATACGTTGACGGGAGGATTGACCTACTTTTACATAGAATTAACGTCGTCCAATCGAATCGTTCGTTATATCATTACACATTTTTGATTGGTCAACGTTAATTCTGATTCAAAGTAGGTCAATCCACCCTGCAAGCTATAAAATTCCAATGTTTTTTACACAAAAAATAGAGTCATCATGGTACAGATTCTTCTCTGCCCGATGTGCGGTAGCAGATGCTATATAGAGTGCGGAAAATGTCTTGCTATTCTGGACTACCTTGGCCAGAAGCACAACTGCCCTGATCCTGATGAGGGGTTCTATGACGATAATGAAACCTCAACAGTATGCTGCGAATATTGTGGGTGCGAAATTATCCCATTAAATCGTTTGGAAGAGCAGTAGACTTGATAGATAAATAAATACTCAAAAACAGCCCTTTTCAGGGCTAACCAATACCTCGAAAGAGCTTTCTTTCAAATTTGTCAATTTCTCATAAAGAGATACACTCAAAAAGTGTAAGTCCATAGGTCTGTATTTTCTTGCTCTAAACATCCAAAAAAAGTCTTTTTTTCCCAGACCTCTTGTCCTGAGACAGTGTGGGTATCAAAAAATCACACTGTATTCCATACCAAAAAAAAAAGTCAAAGCGTAAATCCTATCTTCTATCAATCCAGGTTTATCAATTGTTTTTTGGATAAAAAATGTAACGAACGTTCTGATTGGACAACAATAAAACAACGAACCTTCTGATTTGTCAAAAAACGTTAATTCTGAATCAAAACTAGTTCTGACGGGAGGATTGACCTATTTTGGCATGGAATTAACGTTGTCCAGTTGAATCGTTGTTATATCATTACACATTTTTGATTGGTCAACGTTTTGAGTCAAAGTAGGTCAATCCCTATGCAAGAATATATAAAGTCCGGACCCAATTGTAAAAAATTATTATCAACTAGATAACGAAATCACCAACATGCCTTCAAGAATAAGAACTCTTGACAAACGTTTCACTTTAAATGACGCTAAACGACGTTTTAGAAAAGCCTTCAATCAGATCGTCTTGCTGGAGCAACGTCTAGCCCAGGTCAAGAAACGGTACAAAATGGCAGAACGTGCAAACAACAGAACGTTCCGCTATAACCTTCGACTGAAGCTTACAGTCATTGAAGGAACACTTGAAATGTTTTATGAATATGCCTTTTCCAAAGCTGATCAGATTATCAAACTTCACCGGGAGCTGTTCAACGATTCGTCTGACTCTGAATAATTATTCAACTTGATTTCTTCAAAACAGCCCTTTTCAGGGCTACCATTCACCAAGAAAGAGTGATCTTTCTTAAAATTGTCAATTTCTCTAAGAATTACACTCAAAAAAGATCTAAGTCCATCCAAGTGCTGTTCTCTACTGGATCACTGTGAAAAAAGTCAAAGTTCAATACCAGGGCTCTGATCTAAGACAGTGTGCGCATTAAAATCACACTGTATTCCATACCAAAAAAAGATTAAGTCCAACTCCTGTGCATAACACGATCTTCTCCTTCTAGCTTCTTTTTTACTCACACAGATAAAAAAGAAATATAACGAAGCTTCTGTTTGGACAACGTTAAAAGCAGCAAAGCTTTTGGTTGGTTAAAAAACGTTAATTATGTACCAAACTAAAAAAAAGTTTGACCAAAGTCTATATCTCAGGAATACGATTCAATAATTCTCTTTTAATTCATAGGGTGCTTTCGCCCGGGAACGCGCTCTTAATTCTAAGTCAAAGTAGGTCAATCCCTATGCAAGAATATATAAAGTCCGGGTCCAAATTGTAAAAATTATTATCAACTAGATAACCAAATCGAATCATCATGTTTACAAGAAAACTGACTTCGAGTGAACGCAAGATACAACGCAAAATAAATGTTGTCAAACGAGAATTTATGGAAGCCCACAAACAGATCCACTTGCTAGAACATCGTCAAGACGTGGTAGAGAAAGCATACAAGATGTCAGAACGTACAAATAACAGATTGTACTGCTGTTACTTTGGGATAAAATTTTGAGTTATTGAAGAAACACTCGATATGTACTATGACTATACCCGCTGTAAGCGTGAGCAGATGGATGAACTTTACCGGGAGTTTTTCGACGAATAGGTCCAACTCTGAATATTTTGAGTTGATTTCTTAAAAACAGCCCTTTTCAGGGCTACCCAACACTACGAAAGAGCAATCTTTCTTCAAATTTGTCAATTTCTCTCTAAAAAGGGGTCTTTTGCAACAACTCTCTAGCTAAATCTTTCCCCAAAGAACGAAATCGTTCCTCAGACTAAGTCCAACAGTAAGTTTGAGTAAGAAAAAACCCATCTCTCCAATCAAAACTTATAAAGATATAACGAGCTTTTTGATTGGACAACGTTAATTCTGAGTCAAAAGTAGGTCAATCCACCCAGCAAACTATAAAAAGTCAATGTTTTATACATCAAATCATAATCGTTCCACCATGGTTCAGATTCTTATTTGCCCTTTGTGTGCTCAAGCAAGCGATATAGAGTGTGGGAAATGTACATTTCCCCTACAGTATCTTGGACAAAAGCACAACTGTCCAAATCCTGATGAGGGATTTTATGACGTAGACGATGACCTAGGGGTTTGGTGTGAATATTGCTGGCGAGAGATCAGACCTGTAGTTTATACAGTCGATGAATAGCCTTGCCAGACAACAAGCCTAAAAACAGCCCTTTTTAGGGCTACCATTCACCAAGAAAGAGTGATCTTTCGAATTGTCAATTTCTCTAAGAGTTACACTCAAAAAAAGTCTAAGTCCAATTCGCCCTAGTTTTCTCTCTCAAAATCACACGATCTTCTTCTTTTAGCTTCTTTTTACTCACACAAATAAAGAAATATAACGAAGCTTCTGTTTGGACAACGTTAAAGCAAGGAACCTTCTGATTGGTCTAAAAACGTTAATTCCGAATCAAAACTAGTTCTGACGGGAGGATTGACCTACTTTGACATAGAATTAACGTTGCCCAATCGATTCGTTCGTTATATCATTACACATTTTGATTGGTCAACGTTAATTCTATGCCAAAGTAGGTCAATTCTCCCGTCAGCGTATAAAAGCCGACGATATTTTCCAAATAATGAATCATTCGATTCTCAGCTCTCGAGTAGTACGGATAAGCTCTAACGGGAAAATGGATTTCAACTTAAACGGATTCAACTTGGACGGTTTCGACATAGACGAATTCCTAACAAAAGAAAACAATGGGGATATTCTATCGACAGCGATAAATACAACACTCATCAACCCAAAGACCATACTGGACGACATATTTGAAGAAGTAAGACAGTTTAATTCAAAACAAGATTCTGTATTGACTCAGATTTTAGAAGAACTGAAGACTTTCAACAAACATTTGGAGGAGATAAAGACTTTAAACACAAACACCGAACAACTGAGTAAAAACATTGAGACATTATACCACCAGAAGCGTATTTCAGCAGTTCCTGTGAAGATTCCGGTGAAAATCCCGGTGGAGATTGAGTTTGATAAAAGCAGTCTTCACAAACTAGTAGAGTCAATTGTAACTGTTGTAAGGAAAGAAAAACAGACAAAGGAAAACCAACAACCAAAGGAAAAACAGCGAAGAGCAACAAAACGAAAATCAGAGGAAGACGATGGGCAACTTCACAAAAAACAAGGAGTTCTCAACAACTGGGCAATCTCGAAGGAAAATCAACAGGCAAAGGAAAAACGGCCAAAAGCAACTAAACGAAAATCAGAGGAAGACAAAAGTCAACTTCACAAAAAACGAGGAGTTTACAACAACTGGGCAATCTCAACAATGACGGGTCATGGCAGATACGGAAAATCAGAAGAAGACAAAAGTCAACTTCACAAAAAACAAGGAGTTCTCAACAACTGGGCAATCTCGACAATGACGGGCCAGGGCAAATACGGAAAAAAGATTGATGACTTCGATGATTTCAAGATCCCGAAAAAACCAAAGAAAAGCTGTCATTAAAGGGGGAAAAACACAGCCTCCAAAAAACAAAACAGCCCTTTTCAGGGCTATCCAACACTACGAAAAGATCTTTCTTTTCAAAATTGTCAATTTTCTCTAAGAGATACACTCAAAAAAAGTCAAAGTCCAATACCAGACCTCTGATCTAAGACAGTGTGGGCATTAAAATCACACTGTATTCCATACCAAAAAAAAAAAAAAAGACTACGTCCAACTCCTGTGCATAACACGATCTTCTCCTTCTAGCTTCTTTTTTACTCACACATATAAAAAAGAAATATAACGAAGCTTCTGAATGGTCAACGTAAAAGCAACGAACCTTCTGATTGGTCAAAAAACGTTAATTCTGAATCAAAACTAGTTCTGACGGGAGGATTGACCTACTTTGACATAGAATTAACGTTGCCCAATCGATTCGTTCGTTATATCATTACACATTTTGATTGGTCAACGTTAATTCTGAGTCAAAGTAGGTCAATCCTCCCGCCAGCGTATAAAAGCCGGCGATATTTTCCAAATAATGAATCATTCGACTCTCAGCTCTCGAGTAGTACGGATAAGCGCTAACGGAAAAATGGATTTCAACTTGGACGGAATTAACTTGGATGGTTTCGACATAGATGAATTCCTACCAAAAGAAAACAATGGGGATATTCTATCGACAGCAATGAATTCAACATTCATCAACCCATCGACAGCGATGAATTCAACACTCATCAACCCAACGACGGTAATGGACAGCATTTTTGAAGAAGTAAGACAGTTGAATTCAAAACAAGATTCTGTATTGACTCAGATTTTAGAAGAACTGAAGACTTTCAACAAACAAATGGAGGAAAAAAAGACTTTGAACGCAAACACCGAACAACTGAGCAAAAACATTGAGACATTATGCCAAAAGAGAAAGCGTATTTCAGTTGTTGCTGTGAAGGTTCCAGTGGAGTATGACTTTGATAAAAGCAGTCTTCATAAACTAGTAGACTCAATCGTGACTGTTGTAAGGGAAGAAAAACAACCAAAGGAAAATCAACAGCCAAAAACAGTATGCTGCGAATAGTGTGGGTGTAAAATCATTCCAAAAGACCAGTAGACTTGGTAGATAAATCAATACTCAAAAACAGCCCTTTTCAGGGCTACCCCACCACCAAGAAAGAGCGATCTTTCTTCAAATTGTCAATTTCACTAAGAGTTACACTGAAATAGTCCAATACCAGGCCTCTGATCTAAGACAGTGTGGGCATCAAAAAAATCACACTGTATTCCGTACCAAAAAAAGACTAAGTCCAACTCCTGTGCATAAGACGATCTTCTCCTTCTAGCCTTTTTTTTACTCACACAAATAAAGAAATATAACGAAGCTTCTGATTGGTCAACGTTAAAGCAATGAAACTTCTGATTGGTTAAAAAACGTTAATTCTGAATCAATAGTAGCTCATTCCATCCTTGCAAGCTATACCCAGTTTGCTTACCCGGGGTAAGCAAACTGGGTAAAAAAAAAACCCTCTCAGGGTAAGGAGACCGGGTAGTTTTGGGCTAAATTACCGGTCTCCTCCCTAGCAAACTGGGTAAAAAACCCTCTCAGGGTAAGGAGACCGGGTAATTTCGGGCTAAAAAAAAACCCTCTCAGGGTAAGGAGACCGGGTGATTTTGGGGGATGAAAAACCGATATTTTCAGAAAATCTTCTCATCTTTTACCCGGTTTGCTTACCCTCGGGTAAGCAAACCGGGTAAAAACCCACTCAGGGTAAGGAGACCGGGTAATTGCAATTAAAGACCAGGTGGTGGTCAAAAAGTTAGAAGGGGGGGATGAAAAAAAGATATTTTCAGAAAATTTTCTGCAAAATTACCCGGTTTGCTTACCCTCGGGTAAGCAAACCGGGTAAAAAACCCACTCAGGGTAAGGAAACCGGGTAATAATTACCTGGTTTCCTACCCTTTACTACTCCCGTCAATTTTCAATGCAATTGCATACATGTAGAATTTAAATTTAACTTTTGCTAAAAGCACTGTCGACTCTGATATTTTAACCAAAACTATGTTGAAAACAAAAAGAAAATTGTAGCCCGAAAAGGGATCTATAGAAAACAGTCTTTCTTAGTTGATGGCAATAGGTTTCCATTGAATTATTGTAGTCTTGGATTTCAAAATGCGTTTTAAAAAAAAAAAAAGTTTTCTGTTTTAGATTAATATATCAAATAGAAAGAACTCGGCTTTTAGAGAAATTGTGTAGTATTAGGCATAATCATTCATATGGATAAAACGTAGCCTTACCAACATGCAGTGAAATCCTACAAATTGTGTAAAGGAACATAAAAAAAAGCCAGCATGTGCTGTGGGCGTATTTATATGATCACACGGCAACATGGTCTTGTCTTATTATAAAAAGTGGGAGAAACGTTATTGTGGTTAAAGTTTATAGATTTATATCACAACTTGGTCGATCACTAAATTGGTTAGAGCTAAAAAAAAAAAGAGAATTATTCGAGAAAATAACAACTACAGTGCAACGTGTCTTTCTTCATTAATGATAATTTGCCATCTGTTGCCTTACTTCAGTGACAAATCATTTTTCAAGTTTGCTGGTATTACAGAAAACTGAATAGCTCCTTTTAAAGATACATCCTTTCAGTCAAAGAGATAAAAGGCTGTAAAAATTTGAAGACCGTAGAATGGTTCAAAATTCAGCTGTGTAAACAGATAAATTACCAATATATATGGTGTAACGGATAACTGCATCTACTGGAAATCTTCGACTGAAAACCGGAAACTTCACAACAGTGATTTCTTTGATGACCCAAAGAAAATGAACGCATGCTCTATCGGTCGTAATCTATGCAACCCTTCCAACCGTCGGGGGCAATATTTGGCATAAAGATACAAGAATGATTACGCCCCTTTTCTCATAACTTCGTGAACCTAACTGGTATTTTCATGTCATCAGAGAGACAAACAAGGCATAGATATAATTTAGGCATAACAGTAGACAGGAAAAGAGTCAGAAATCATTTTTGGGCAAGGGAGAGTACATTTGAGTACATACTGATTTTCATAGCGAAATTATCCTAAAAATACATTTGATCACCACCAGAAATTGACCAAACGATTTCCCATAACTTCGTGAATCATTTTGGAAAAAAAAACAGAGTCATTCCAAATGTAGTTAAATGACGTCATGGGGGGTCCTAAGTGTCACCAATCTCCGAGCAGAGTTGTCGTTCGTTACTCTTACCATACATCTCTGCAACGGGCTAAATGACAAGAATCTTGTCAAACATGTTTTGTTACTGTTTAACTGTTTCATGTGTAACATAATAAAGTAGACAAAGGAAATATGATTCCGGATACATTATAGGTGCATTCAAACTGATGAATTTACCTGTATACAATGGAACTATTTTTTCAAGCTTCTTTACTGATCAGAATCTTACGCCAATTGTAAAAAAGATGGCTGCGCCCATGAATGATGATAACAGTTTCGACACGCCGATGGATCTAAGTTTGTAAGATTAAAAAACAAGTTATCGTCCTTTAAAAGACATTTAAGCTTTTCAGAAAATCCCTCTTTTTCACATTTCCTACCACTAAGTCTGATTGGCCGTCTGCTGTTTGAACAGCACACAAAACAATCGACTGGTCTTTCTTTCACCGGCGTTTGTGTCGCCATTTTGAGTTATGGTCATGTGACGAAAATATCACGTGATGACGGACTACTTTCTGAGCCAACTACAGAGGTGAATGGGAATGATCCGTAGTGCAAGAGAGTGAAATGTCACAGCCTCTACACTTCTCACAGATGCATTTTCTGTGTCGTACTTTGAATTCAGGAGTATTTCGTGTAAATAAATCTTGTGTTGTACAAACAGCTTATGAATTATGGGGGGAAATTAGGGTTTTTGACAAAATGTGATTTTTAAAATTGTTATTCTGTTTTGACATATTTCTTTGGCGTAGAGAGATGTTTACATCTGTAAAGGTTTAAGAGATGCCACTAAAAAAGAGTGTGCAAAAAATTATTGATAGCTAACATAGATTTACGAAGATATGAGAATTCACGGAGTAGTGAGAATCAACGATATAGTTTGATAAAATAAAGATGGAATGGGTTAAAAGTTGGATGAAAATGAGTACAGATGTACGTTTAAATAGTGTGTAATAGTTGATTCTAACATACAGAATGACCAGCATGGGTTTTTTTTAGAATATAGTTATGTACTATTCTTTTTTAACTCTTTTATTTATATGATAAAATATTCTATGTAATAAATTTAAATCATTACCATGACAGAGAGAGACTGGTTGTTTAAATGGTGTTTTACGCCACTTTCAACATTATTTCAGTCATATCGCGTGGACAGTTCACATATTCATGTATTTCCTGGGTTTCATCACTACTACTACTACGCTAAGGCTCTGAAGTGTCTTGCCCAAGGACACTCCCACAAAAAAAACCCAGTGGTTACAGTGAGGCTCGAAGCCAGAGCCTCCAGGTCACGAGTCCCATACTTTACTACTAAGCCACGTAGGACCCCTTGAGAGAGAAAGAGCTGATCTGAATATAAAGAATAAGTAGAAATCAGATCAAAAATGCATTGCAACTCCATTTTATTTCGAAACTCATTATAATGACAAATTTTGGCACTACAAAAAAATATAAAAGCGTTATCAAGAATACAGTATCAGTAAACACAAAGCAACTCTAGGCAGTTAAAAAGTTCTCAGCACAATAAAAAGTGAGGAAACATGAAATAATGATGAGTATGTCAAGAAGAGCCATGCTCTAAGAAAAGAGGGCTTAAGTTAATGCAGAAAGTATCGACCCAGGTAAGCCTGTGCAGTCTGCACCGGCTGACCACGGCCGAAACTTTCTGCTATAGATCAATTTTCTGCGAGTCCAAAGACCAGTTTACCTCATGATTCAGTCGGTTGTAAGACAAAATGGACTTTATGGATCCATCATCATATAATGACTTGCTTGGTATAGTGAATCACAGAGATGTATTAAGCCCCCTTTTGCCAGAGCATGGCTCAATCATTTATGTCCTTCATTCACCAATGTTTGTGAACAGTGGCCGTATTCTACAGTGCTCGCTAAGCCCAATTGCTCAGTCTGTAACAGGACTTCAAGGGGTTTCCTGGTTCCAATCAATAGCTCGGCGAATTTCTTCTAAAGATTGATGATAGTAATTTCGACAGGATTCAAGCCTCTCTCATTGCTGATCATTGTTTTGACAATGGTGAGCTTTGTAAACAGACTGTGGCTTTGGAAGAATATTATGCAAAGTACTAGTAAAGGTAGGAGAAGGGACAGGTACACTGGCCGTGGAAATACAACTGAAATAATGTTCAAAATAGAGTTAAACACTTTACCAATAACCAAACTCCTACCATTCTACATTCCATTCTTAGTCTAACACTACATTTAAAAAGTAACACAATTTCTGACTGGCTAAGCCATTTGGTTACGCCAATAAGAAATTGTAAAACTTTGAAAATTTGGGGAAAAAAAATGAGAATTAAACTACAAGTAATTTTAGATTCAGAAAGTAGCATTATTTCTGATTCACAAAACCATTTTGTTACACCAATAAGAAAAAGAATTACTTTGAAATTCAAAAAATTTCTGAGTATTACACAATTTTTTTTTCAGCTCTGGGGAGCAAACTTTTCGAAAACATTGTGGGAAAAGGAGAAAATGCTGATAGTCAGCACTTTCCCCCATTACCACAGTGTTTTTTACCCTTTTCTAGGATCACCCCATCATTTGAGCCATATATGAGTATGGTTGATTCTAAACTAAAATTTCGTTGTCTGATACAAAGTTAAGAAAAAAAAAACTGTTTCACATTATTATTATGATTTTTTAAACACATTTTTGTACAGCAAACTTTCGAAGAAAACAAGTTATTGATTGCTAAAAGCAACTGCTCCTTTAGCCATTATTTTCTTCTGAAGTGGTTTGCTGCAGGGTTATGAAAAGATGCATTTGAATGAAAATGTGCCAACTCGGTAAAAATCATTAAAACATTCTAGTTTCTTTCAAAACATTGACAAAAAAATGCATCTAAAACAGCAAGTATATACATGTAATTGCTGTTTTAACCCATTACCACATAATCCCTACTTTTGACGACCCTGAGAAAAAAGCCTTTAGAAAACATTGTGGGAAAAGGAGAAAATGCTGGTAACCAGCATTTTCTCCTTTTCCCACAATGTTTTCTACCTTTCACAAAACAAATTCAAATTTTCAGTCACTTTTATTTTGTCGTCTGCAAATGCTTTCGATTTGGACAAGCCTACAATATTGTCGTTTGGTAATGAGTTAACCATTTATAACACAACAAAATTTTAGACCCATCCAAATTGAAAGCATTTGTAAATGACAATTTCAGTGTGGCTTAAGTGATGTGTTTTTTCTTTCATAAGGTAGAAAACATTGTGAGAAAAGGGTGGTTACCAGCATTTTTCTCCTTTTCCCACAATGTTTCAAATGGTTTCTTCCACAGGGTCGTTAAAAGTCGGCATTGTGTGATAATGGATTAAATATGACTAGATAGTTATAAAAAGATAAAAACCAACCTTACACACACCTTATTCTGAACTTTATACATTCAAAACATAGCATTACTTTATGAAAGAAACATATATTAAACTAAAAAGTAAAAAAAGAAAAAACGCAGATGATAGTTTCTATGGATATAAAAAGATGAAATGTTACAAAAAAATAAGTTAACCCTTCTTCAAACTAGACTGTTCTAGTTTTACACTGTATTTTTGTGCCTGAGATTAGAAATTTGACAGACCATACTGTGACACATTTTCAGACTCATAACAATATCCATACTTTTCAATGGTATGAATTAAATTTGTCTGTATTTTGACCCCAGAATAGTTTACTTATGGGCTCTAGTGGGCTTTAACCTATTACCTAACAACCATGTTAAACTTGCCACAACTCAATACCAAATTAATCACACAAATGACAAACAAATAACTCTGTACCAGACAACAAAATTTTAGACTTGTCTGTATTGAGAGCACCTGCAGACGACAAATTCAGCCTTTACCACACAATCCCGACTTGAATGACCCGGAGAAAGAAGGCTTCTAAAAACATTGTGGGAAAAGGAGAAAATGCTGGTAACCAGCATTTTCTCCTTTTCCGACGATGTTTTCTACCCCTCCAAGAATAAATTTCAAGTTTTGAGTCACATTTAGTCGTCTGCAAGTGCTTTCAATTTTGACTGGTCTAAAATTTTGCCATTTGGTGAAGAGTTAAATGTGCGGTCTAAACTTATGACATTTGTCTGTGAAATAATAGAATCCAATGTGGGAAAAGAAGAAAATGATGGTTACCAGCATTTTCTCCTTTTCCCACAATGTTTTCACAAGCTGTCTTTGTCAGCATTTATTAAACTTATCAAATGCAGAACCTGATTGGAAGTTGAAAATATAAAAATTTGTCAAAATAGTTCGGAAAACTTCACCCAACGTTTTGAGCATCAAAAGCCCTGTATGCTTAAGTAACCAGTTAAACCTTTCCCACACAATCCTAAGTTTCAACAACCCTGAGAAAGAAGCCTTTTGAAAACATAGTGGGAAAAGAAGAAAATGCTGGTAACCATTATTTTCTCCTTTTCCCACAATGTTTTCTACCCTTTCAAGGAAAGATTTCATAATTTGTGCAATATTTGATTTGATGTCTGCAAAAGCTTTCCATTTGGACCAGTCTACAACTTTGTCCTCTGGTAAAGAGTTAAACGTAATTATCAACTTTTATTTCAACAATATGAATGAAAACATCAATATCTGGATTTTAACTCTCCTTGCCATAGATATGAAAAAATAAAGCTAATTATTTGGTGAAACATTGTGACACAAAGTTATGGAGATCTGTATAATTTGGCACAAACTTTGCATAAATACAAAGTAATATGTAATTTACCCATTCCTAGATACATATCAGTACAATACAATGTGCATGATTCATTTACACAAAAGAAATGGTACATATTAAAGAATCGAGAGTAAAATACATGAGATTAATTGTTTACAACGCTTTACCACAAAATCCTTGGTTTTAACAACCCTGAAGTAGGCTTCTGAAAACATTGTGGGTAAAGGAGAAGATGCTGGTGACCAGCATTTTTCCTTTTCCCCCAATGTTTTCTACCCTTCCCAAAACAAATTTCCATTTTTGAGTCACATTTATTTTGTCATCTGCAGATACTTTCAATTCTGACTAGTCTAAATTTTGTGGTTTTGTAAAGAGTAACACCTATCAAGGAGTGGAAGCAAAACTATTCCATCTACATTTTGGAAAATTTCACAGGTGAGGGAAAAAAAAACTAATTTTTGTGAAAAAAAAATTTTTTTAGATCATCATGTTTAGATATGTTTTGTTGAATATCGTGAATAAGTTCACCACAATATATCTGAACAAGACCTAACGATGCTTTTCACAGAAATGAGAAGGTTTTTTCCCTCTCCTGTAAAATTTTATAAAATGTAGATGAAATAGTTTTGTTTTCACCCCTTCCTGTATGACACTCCAAAACAGGGAATAATAGATATGTAAACATGTACATGTATATACATGCGACTAAAAAACATTTTAAAGAAATTGCTCATCATTCCGGCATAGAACATAAAGCTGAATTGAAAAGGTTAATAACTTTGCAAACTTGTATAATTATGAAGTAATTTAACATACATACTTACAGAACCTATCCCTTGACCATAAAATCTGCAGTTTTAACAACCCTAAGCACGAAGCTTATGAAAACATCGTGGGGAAGGAGAAAATCTCTAGTAGCCATAGTAGTACATTCTCCTTATCTCCTAATGTTTTCTCCCCTTGGGAAAAAAAAAAAAATGAATAAATAAACATAAAAGCCATCTTTGGGAGACATACCAAGGAAAAAAATCAGCACTGCATGCCAGTGCCAACACTTGGCTGCAGTTGCTTTCAGTGAAAATTCTAAATCATAAAAGTGAGATAACTGTGTAAAAAAATCTTTTGATGGTAACCTGCCCATGTTGTATGGGTTCCCCATTTAATAGTGAAGGGCTAGTCTAAGTTTAAAGTAAACATATTTAGTAACGACAAAGACATTATAAAATGTCAAGCTTTTTAAAAATAATTTTCAGTAAAAAAAAAGGGGGCATAACTGTGTCCAAAATAATTTGATGATTACCTGCCCCTATTGTATGGGTTTCCCTTTTAATAACTAACAAATTGTGCAAGTTTGAAGTAAATATTTTAAGTAATAACAGAGATATTTTAAACATAAAAAGTTTTTGCCTAACGAACAGACCACATGAATGACAACTCCAGGGCTTTGACAATACTTCAACTTATTCCTGGAAAACAGCTGAGCTAAAAAAGATTCAACACAAGTAAACATAAAAAGTTGAAGATGCCATAAAATATCACTGTCACCAACAAAAGTTGCTAACCCTAATCCTTAACTCTTTAACACATAACACAGTTTAGTACTAATCCAAATTAATCACATTTGGTTACTAGAATTTTCAATGTAACTTCATCAATACGATTTGTCTTTGAAATTTTAGAAAACACTGTGGGAAAACGAGAAAACGCTGTTTACCAGCATTTTTTTTTCTTTTCCCAGTGTTTTCAAAAGTCTTCATTCTTTAGGGTTGTTACTATTCAGGATTGTGTGGTAAAGGGTTATGGGTACAATTTTTTTCTATTAATTACAATGTTTTAACCTTTTACCAAATAATCCTGTGAATTACCACCCTGAGGAATAAACCTTTAAAGAAAATCATGGAAGAGAAAGAAAATGCTGATATTTCTTTTGCCACTTGACCTTGGACAAGTGAAACCTGAAAATTTACTCACCAAGGAAATATTTAGGACAAGCTGTACAAGACTGGTATAGGTAATCCATAATCCTACATTGTAACAACCTATGTAATGGCTACAATATTACACAAACCAATGGACACTCCGATACAAGCACCACGCCTTTACTGTCAGTTTCTTCTAACCGGCAAAAACTCCCCCGTGGGGTCTGTGATGAAATATTTGTCCCAGATCTGGGAATGTTGCGCTGTTCTTCCCCATGGCTTGAATTTTCCGTTCCAATGCAGCAAGTTGGCTTGCCGGAGGAAATGTAACGTGTAACTTGTACCTCTAGTCCAGCCTATGTTAAATTGATCAAATGGAATTGATTATAGCAACTTTCTTCAGAAATATGCCGAGCCCAAATGGTACAGTTGGTATTTGAACCAGCAAGGCCTGGTATCAAGCTTATTTACATATGTTTCCCTCAAATTCATGTAGCCAAGCTTAAATTGGGTTAAGAAAAATAATTCATTATAATTATACCTGGAAGTTTTCCGGAGAAAATACATGCATCGCATGCAGATAAAATATCAAACAGGACAGAAATAATATCTGTATCTACACACTGTGAAATACGGTCCCAAATATGGTATGATGAAGTCATGATGACATAACTTACCAGCGGATTATGTATGTATTCATTTTAAATTTGATTGGTTAAAATTTTACGCTGTAATATTTATGTGCCATTTATAAAAATAAAATTAATGGCTACTTCACCATTATTTGTTTTATTTTGCTTACCGTTTTCGAATAAAATGTCAACAATTGCAATATTTTTCCATTGACAGATGTAGATAATAAAGGGAATATTATGCCTGGTGCTAGTATCTGCTTCTCGCCGTGCAAGAAAATTTTGACATCTCGCTTGACCTTTGGTCTCTCGCGATATCAAATTTTCTCACGTGGCTCAAATCAAATAGAAGCACCAGGAAAATCACTACAGCATAATATCCCGAATATATCAAATTGTTGCAAGCTGATTTCACCATTTATTATATACACAAATGCTTACCTAGGTATCTTACGTGCCACATGGGGTCTATGGGAGTGTATTTATCATAGAACACAAGCATCATAGGGGGCTGGGAACCCCCACCTCCCTTCTCATTACCATATACTTCCTCCCTGAAAAAGATGACAATCTTAACCCTTTCAGAGTCACAGGTGAAAAAAGGGGCTTTCGCAGACTGCATGAATCAAGATCCTTCTGTGCAGTCTGATCTTGGACTATTTTTAAAAAATATGTCAAGATTACAAGATATACTTACCAAACAGTGAAAACACAAAGGACAAAGTAGCATTGAACAATCAATATTACAATGCTTCCTTTACAATGCTTCCTTTACCACATTGCTTTATATATATTTATGACTTTAATGATTAATTTTGTATTTCCTCTAAATATTCACATACATTTGATAAACAATAATATTTAACTAGAAATAGGTGTGTCAGAGACACGGATGCCCCCGCTAAATGGTATTGGTCACAGACATGTCATATGAGAGAATCAGTAGGTATTACAGAAAATTATTGTCTTGGATAACAGCTTAGACAGGGTTAAGAAGGTTTGTTATATATATAGCCAAGCAGATAAAAGATTATTTATACCTGATAACAAAATTGGGGACAGGTCCAAGTTGAAAGCAATATGCAGACAATAAATTATATGGTTTGTATTGCATATGGTAGAAAACTTTGTGAGAAAAAGAAGAAAATGCTGGTTTTGAGCATTAACTTCTTTTTATTCAGCGTTTTCCTTAATCTTTCAACTGAGGGTTACTTATACTCAGGATTATGAAGATCTTAACTTGAGGAATGAGAGTGAGAAATATAGCAATAATAATTACTTTGTTGGACTTCCTCTATGAGACAGGAACAAATTGGATCGAATATTATCACACTGGACTATAGTTGAAGGGTAGGTTGCAGCCTCTATATTCTCTGGCATAGTTCTTTGGATGAGTCTTTTTAAAAACCAAAACTGTATCTTCATATCACAATTCTGCTGAGCAGGATGTAAAACTGGGTTGAACAGTCAATTTAAACATTTGACCTTCAACTGTGACCTTGACCTTGGGCGTATCGAAACAAACTTTTCGCATGACACTAGTACTTGTTAAAGACAAAAAGTGTGCGAAGTCTTTTTGAAATCCATTGATAAATGTAGAAGTTATGCTCCGGACAAGGTCAATTTAAACATTTGACCTTCAACTGTGACCTTGACCTTGGGCGTATCGAAACAAACTTTTCGCATGACACTAGTACTTGTTTAGGAGAATAAGTGTGCGAAGTTTTTTGAAATCCATTGATAAATGTAGAAGTTATGCTCTGGACAAGGTCAATTTAAACATTTGACTTTCAACTGTGACCTTGACATTGGGCATATCGAAACAAACTTTTCGCATGACACTAGTACTTGTTTAGGAGAACAAGTGTGCGAAATTTTTTGAAATCCATTGATAAATGTAGAAGTTATGCTCCGGACAAGGTCAATTTAAACATTTGACCTTCAACTGTGACCTTGACCTTGGGTGTATCGAAACAAACTTTTCGCATGACACTAGTACTTGTTAAGAAGAACAAGTGTGCCAAGTTTTTTTGAAATCCATTGATAAATGTAGAAGTTATGCTCCGGACAAGGTCAATTTAAACATTTGACCTTCATCTGTGACCTTGACCTTGGGCGTATCGAAACAAACTTTTCGCATGACACTAGTACTTGTTGAGGAGAACAAGTGTGCAAAATTATTTTGAAATCCATTGATAAATGTAAAAGTTATGCTCCGGACAAGAATGGGACACACACACTAACGCACACACGCACTAACTCACTAACACACACACTCACAGACGGACACAGGTAACTCTATATGCCCTTCCGTCATTTCATGGCAGGTGCATAATAAAAATAAAAATAAATAAATAATAAACCAGACGTTTGTTCAATTATAAAGATATTTGACCTCAAGTGGTTCAAAAATGATCTTAAGAGAGACCCTCCAGTGTGTCTGGAAAAGTCTTCCGCTTCACGTCCCAACCTCCCATTTTGAAAAAAAAAAAAATGCTTGGTGTTTGAAAAAGTTGGGAAGTATGATATGGTCATGTCTAGAATTTTGCTGTTCTATAAACGGTTCAACAATTCCAATATGGAATAACTAGAACTGTCTCAGACCAATAAAAAACCCCTGCACGGTACCTTGTCACTGAACCTGACCTCATTCCCACCTAAACCCCATACCCCCCCCCCCCCCACCAAAAAAAAAAAATACATAAAAAGAGCACAACTCCCGCAATAAAAAACCAATCCAAACAGAAATTGTACAACTTCCCATGGTAGGAAAGGCTTCCATTGACCCTTAGACTGCTGAGCACAATTCAAGTACCTTTTGCGGACAGTATAGATCAAGATCAGACGGCACTGAACATGCAGTCTGATCAGAAAGGTAAAGTTAGCTACTAGTAGCCTGCTACTAGTAGCCAGCAACTTGTTCAGGTAAAGTTAGCTTCTAGTAGCCAGGTACTAGTAGCCAGCTACTTGAGCTGGTAAAATTGGTTATTTGTAGCCAGCTACTGGTAGCCACCTTCTAGTAAGCAGTCACTTGTAAGGGAAAATCTGGCAATTCGTACCCAACGACCAATGTGTAGGTAATTAAAATGGAGGTTTTTTATTACTTTCCTAAAGGTACAAGTACCTGGCGAACCAAATGTCGACGCCTTAAACGAAATATTTTTCTTCCATCCAGAATACTACATAAATGCATCAGAAAAATCAGAATCAAATAATTTCTTGTATTAAAGGGTCAAGCTACGAGATCTGTCAATAGGATTTTTTTTCACATTTGTTTTTAATTAGGGATACAAAATGTACAAGCAGCTGACGAGATTAAATAAAAAATTTCAAAATATTTCAAACAATCACATTCACTGTACTACGGAGAAATTGAAAATATCATTTTCAATTCATTTTTAATTATTAAAGGGGCCAGCTACTTGTCATAAAAATTGGGACATTTTTCGATTTCACTTAGAAAGGAATTCAAAGGTACAAGAAGCTGGCGGGTCCAAGAGCTATTTTTTGTAATTAAGTGCTTGTTTTGAATAAAGTAGACTATAAATGCGTCAGAAAATTAAAAATTGAATCATTTCCAGTTATTAAAGGGGCCAGCTACTTGATATGAAAACAAGACAATTTTGTACTTTTGCAAAATGATGATTTAAAATGTACAAGTAGCTGGCTAGATTTAGAGAGATTTTTCAAAATATTTCAACGAATCATATTGAGGATACTTAGGAGAATTAAAGATATCAAAATTAATCCATGTTTATTCATTAAAGGGGGCAGCTACTTGTCAGGAAAATGCAGATATTTTTCAATTATACTTAGTGTGAAATAAAAAGGTACAAGTAGGTGGCGAGCCTAACAGTGAATTTGAAATTAAATGCTTGTTTTGAATAACAGAGACTATGAATGTATGAGAAAACTCAAAATTGAATCATTTCCGATTATTTAAGGGGCTAGCTACTTGATTTAAAAATGACACAAATGATTTCAAATATACAAGTAGCTATCGAGAATAAAAGAAATTTTTCAAAATATTCAACGAATCATATTGAGGATATTTAGGGGAAATTAAAGGTATCAAAATCAATCCATTCTTATCATTTAAAGGGCCCAGCTACTCGTCAGGAAAATGGAGATATTTTTTTCAATTTTACTTAGACTGAAATCAAAAGGTACAAGTAGCTGGCGAGCCTAAGACCGAATTTTGAAATTAAATGCTTGTTTTGAATAACAGATACTATGAATCTATAAGAAAACTCAATATTGAATCATTTTCGGTTATTAAAGGAGCCAGCTACTTGATTTAAAAACTGTACAACTTTACTGTTTTTCGAAGTAATGATTTCAAATGTAAAAGTAGCTAGCAAGATTAAAAGAGATTTTTCAAAATATTTCAACAAATCTTTATGGGGACACTTAGGAGAAATTAAAAATATCAAAATCAATCCATTCTTATCCATTTAAGGGGCCAGCTACTTGTCATGAAAATGCGGATATTTTTCAATTTTACTTAGACTGAAATCAAAAGGTACAAGTAGCTGGCGAGCCTAAGACTGAATTTTTACATTGAATGCTCATTTTGAATAACAGAGACTATAAATGCATGAGAAAACTCGAAATTTAAGCATTTCCGGTTATTAAAGGGGCCAGCTACTTGATCTGAAAATGGGACAACTTTCCACTTTTGCGAAATCATGATTTAAAATTTACAAGTAGCTGGCTACATTTAGAGAAATTTTTCAAAATATTTCAACAAATCATATTCAGGATACATAGGAGAAATTAACAATATCAAAGTCAATCCATTCTATTTCATTAAAGGAGCCAGCTACTCGTCATAAAAAATGCGGGTATTTTTCAATTTTACTTCAAGTGAAGTCAAAAGGTACAAGTAGCTGGCGAGCCTACGAGCGATTTTTGAAACTGAATGCTCGTATTGAATAAAAGAGAGTATAAATGCACGAGAAAACTCGAAATTGAAACATTGTGGATTGTGGATAGTTTTCAATTTTACTTAAAATAAAAAGGTACAAGTAGCTGGCGAGCCTAAGAGTGATTTTTGAAATTAAATGCTTGTTTTGAATAAAGATGACTATAAATGCATGAGAAAACTCTAAATTGAAATGTTTCCGGTTATCAAAGGGGCCAGCTACTTGATCTAAAAATGGGACACCTTTCCACTTTTGTGAAATAATGATTAAAAACGTACAACTAGCTGGCTGAATTTAGAGAGATATATTTTAAACTAATTTAACGAATCATATTGAGGATACTTAGGAGAAATTAAAGATATTGAAACCAATCCATTGTTATTCGTTAAAGGGTCCAGCTACTCGTCATAAAAGTAATGATTTCAAATGTACAAGTAGCTATCGAGAATAAAAGACACTTTTCAAAATATTTCGACGAATCATACTGAGGATATATAGGGGAAATTAAAGGTATCAAAATCAATCCATTCTTATCATTTAAAGGGCCCAGCTACTTGTCAGGAAAATGCAGTTAATTATCAATTTTACTTAGAGTGAAATCAAAAGGTACAAGTAGCTGGCGAGCCTAAGACCGAATTTTGAAATTAAATGCTTGTTTTGAATAACAGAGACTATAAATGCATGAGAAAACTCAAAATTGAAGCATTTCCAGTTATTAAAGGGGCCAGCTACTTGATCTGAAAATGGGACAACTTTGCACTTGTTTGAAATCATGATTTAAAATGTACAAGTTGCTGACTAGATTTAGAGAGATATTTCAAAATATTTCAACGAATCATATTGAGGATATTAAGGGAAAATTAAAGATATCAAAATCAATCCATTCTCATCATTTTAAGGGGCCAGCTACTCGTCATGAAAATGCAGATTTTTTTCAAGGCTAAGAGCGATTTTTTAAATTAAATGCTTGTTTTGAATGAAGAAGACTAGAAAGGCACCAGAAAACTTGAAATCGAAGTATTTCCAGTTATTAAAGGGGCCAGCTACTTGATCTGCAAACGGGACAATTTAGCACTTTTGCGAAATAATGATTCAAAATGTACAAGTAGCTGGCGATATTAACCCTTTACCGAACAACAAAAAAGTTAACTTGTCCAAATTCAAAGCAATTGCAGACGACAATTTAAATGTGGCTCAAATGGTGTAAACTTTCTTTGATTACGTAGAAACATTGTGGGAAAAGAAGAAAATGCTGGTTACCAGCATTTTCTCCTTTTTTCCACTATGTTTTCAAAAGGCTTCTTTCCCAGGGTCGTGAAATGTCCGCATTGTGTGGTAAAGGGTTAAGAGAGATATTTTAGCGAATGATGGACAATGACAAAATCGTAGATGGGAGATAAAAATACTAGTATTTATTTTTTTACATTTTTTAAACGTCTTTCATCTACCAAAAATTGGCACCTCAACCAACTACGTTTTTGCTATTCCACCTCAAACACAACTACCCTTGGAAAATCACACTCAAAAAAGGCCCTTTCTGGTGTAGACCACGTTCCTTTACGTGGGCATGGACACAAAATAGTTCCCCATGAAATAACAAACTTGCATTCAGTTTCCACAGGAATCATCAATTACACAACAGAAACACATTTTAGACATGTCCTTTCATTTTCTTTGATAAAACAATGCAGCAGAAGTGCTTGCTGTCAAATTTTCAAATGGGACTACTTTTGACTACTACGACCCGGAAGGAGTTCGCAGTGGTGTCACTCCATAAACGACAGCAGTTGGTCAAACACAGAAGAGTTCTGAATGAGGACAGACCATGAACAACAACTTCCGGCAAATTCTGATTGTATCGAACAGACCTAGCTTTCAAAGCAAAAGTTTTGCAAACCCACAATAGCGTAAGCCGGTGTCGAATTATCATCCGACCCCCATATGAAAGGTAGGCAATTTATATCAAAAATCGCTCATTGGCCCGCTAGCTACTTGTACCTTTTGATTTCACTCTAAGTAAAATTGAAAAATATCCGCATTTTCCTGACAAGTAGCTGCCACCTTTAATGAATAAAAATGGATTAATTTTGATATCTTTAATTTCTCCTAAGTATCTTAAATATGATTTGCTGAAATATTTTGAAAAATCTCTCTAAGTCTAGCCAGCTACTTGTACATTTTAAATCATTATTTTGCAAAAGTGCAAAATTGTCCCATTTTCATATCAAGTAGCTGCCCCTTTAATAACTGGAAATGATTCAATTTTGAGTTTTCTCATGCCTTTATAGTCTACTCTTTCTAAAACAAGCATTTAATTACAAAAATACCTCTTAGGCTCGCCAGCTACTTGTACCTTTTGATTTCACTCTAAGAAAAATTGAAAGATATCCGCATTTTCATGACGAGTACCTGGACCCTTTAACGAATAACAATGGATTGGTTTTAATATCTTTAGATTCTCCTAAGTATCCTAGATATGATTCATTAAATTAGTTTAAAATATATCTCTCTATATTTAGCCAGCATTTATACTCCCTTTTATTCAGTACGTTTTTATTCATTATTTTGCAAAAAGAGAAAGGTGTCCCACTTTTAGATCAAGTAGCTGGCCCCTTTCATAACCGGAAATGTTTCAATTTCGAGCTTTCTCATGTATTTATAGTCATCTTTATTCAAAACAAGCATTCAATTTCAAAAAACGCTCTTAGGCTCGCCAGCTACTTGTACCTTTTGATTTCACCATAAGTAAAATTGAAAAATATCTGCATTTTCCTGACAAGTAGCTGCTTCCTTTAATGAATAAAAATGGATTAATTTTGATATCTTTAATTTCTCCTAAGTATCTTAAATATGATTTGTTGAAATATTTTGAAAAATCTCTCTAAGTCTAGCCAGCTACTTGTACATTTTAAATCATTATTTTGCAAAAGTGCAAAATTGTCCCATTTTCATATCAAGTAGCTGCCCCTTTAATAACTGGAAATGATTCAATTTTGAGTTTTCTCATGCCTTTATAGTCTACTCTTTCTAAAACAAGCATTTAATTACAAAAATACTTCTTAGGCTCGCCAGCTACTTGTACCTTTTGATTTCACTCTAAGAAAAATTGAAAGATATCCGCATTTTCATGACAAGTACCTGGACCCTTTAACGAATAACAATGGATTGGTTTTAATATCTTTAGATTCTCCTAAGTATCCTAGATATGATTCATTAAATTAGTTTAAAATATATCTCTCTATATTTAGCCAGCATTTATACTCCCTTTTATTCAGTACGTTTTTAATCATTATTTTGCAAAAAGGGAAAGGTGTCCCACTTTTAGATCAAGTAGCTGGCCCCTTTCATAACCTGAAATGTTTCAATTTAGAGCTTTCTCATGTATTTATAGTCATCTTTATTCAAAACAAGCATTCAATTTCAAAAAACGCTCTTAGGCTCGCCAGCTACTTGTACCTTTTGATTTCAATCTAAGTAAAATTGAAAAATATCCACATTTTCACGACGAGTAGCTGGCCCCTTAAATGGATAAGAATGGATTGATTTTGATATTTTTAATTTCTCATAAGTGTCCTCAAAATGATTTGTTGAAATATTTTGAAAAATCTCTTTTAAACTCGCTAGCTACTTGTACATTTGAAATCATTACTTCACAAAAGTGGAATGTTGTCCATTTTAAATCAGTAGCTGGCCCCTTTTAATAGCTGTAAATGCTTAAATTTTGACTATTTTAGTGCATTTATCATCCCCTTTATGTAAAACAAGCATTTAATTTTAAAAATAGGTCTTAGACTCGCCAGCTACTTGTACATTTGAATTCATCTCTGAGTGAAATTGAAAAATGTCCCAATTTTCAAGACAAGTAGCTGGCCCCTTTAATAACCAGAAATGATTCAATTTTGAGTTTTCTCATACATTCATAGTATATGTTATTCAAAACAAGCATTTAATTTCAAAATTCGCTCCTAGGCTCGCCAGCTACTTGTACCTTTTAATTTCACTCTAAGTAAAATTGAAAAATATCCGCATTTTCATGACGAGTAGCTGGCCCCTAAAATGAATAACAATAGATTGATTTCAATATTTTTAATTTCTCCTACGTATCCTCAATATGATTTGTTGAAATATTTTGAAAAATCTCTCTAAATCTAGCCAGCTACTTGTACCTTTAAAATTCATGATTTCGCAAAAGTGCAAAGTTGTCCCATTTTCAGATCAAGTAGCTGGCCCCTTTCATAACTGGAAATGTTTCAATTTAGAGTTTTCCCGTGCATTTATACTCTCTTTTATTCAATACAAGCATTCAGTATTAAAATTCGGTCTTAGGATTGCCAGCTACTTGTACCTTTTGATTTCACTCTTAAGTAAAATTGAAAAATATCCACATTTTCATGACAAGTAGCTGGCCCCTTAAATGGATAAGAATGGATTGATTTTGATATTTTTAAGTTCTCCTAAGTGTCCACAAAATGATTTGTTAAAATATTTTGAAAAATCTCTTTTAATCTTACTAGCTACTTGTACATTTGAAATCATTACTTCGAAAAACAGCGAAGTTGTCCCATTTTCAAATCAGTAGCTGGCCCCTTTAATAGCTGGAAATGCTTAAATTTTGACCATTTTAGTGCATTTGTCATCCCCTTTATGTAAAACAAGCATTTAATTTTAAAAACAGCTCTTAGACTCGCCAGCTACTTGTACCTTTGAATTCCTCTCTGAGTGAAATTGAAAAAAAATCCGCATTTGCATGACGTGTAGCTGGCCCCTTAACTGGATAAGAATGGATTGATTTTGATATTTTTAATTTCTCCTAAGTGTCCCCAAAAAGATTTGTTGGAATATTTTGAAAAATCTGTTTTAATCTCGCTAGCTACTTGTACATTTGCAATCATTACTTCGAAAAACAGCAAAGTTGTACAGTTTTCAAATCAAGTAGCTGGCCCCTTTAATAACCGGAAATGTTTCAATTTGGAGTTTTCTTATACATTCATAGTATCTGTTATTCAAAACAAGCATTTAATTTCAAAATTCGATCTTAGGCTCGCCAGCTACTTGTACCTTTTGATTTCACTATAAGTAAAATTGAAAAATATCCACATTTTCCTGACGAGTAGCTAGGCCCTTTAAATGATACGAATGAATTGATTTTGATATTTTTAATTTCTCATAAGTGTCCTCAAAATGATTTGTTGAAATATTGTGAACAATCTCTTTTATTCTCGATAGCTACTTGTATATTTGAAATCATTACTTCCAAAAACAGCAAAGTTGTCCCGTTTTTAAATCAAGCAGTTGGCCCTTTAATAATCAGAAATGATTCAATTTTGAGTTTTCTCATACATTCATAGTCTCTGTTATTCAAAACAAGCATTTAATTTCAACATTCACTCTTAGGCTCGCCAGCTACTTGTACCTTTTGATTTAACACTAAGTATAATTGAAAGATATCCACAATTTCCTGACAAGTAGCTGCCCTTTTTAATGAATAAACATGGATTAATTTTGGTATCTTTAATTTGTCCTAAGTATCCTCAATATGATTTGTTGAAATATTTTGAAAAATCTCTCTAAATCTAGCCAGCTACTTGTACATTTTAAATCATCATTTCGCAAAAGTGCAAAATCGTCCCATTTTCATATCAAGTAGCTGGCCCCTTTAATAACTGGAAATGCTTCAATTTTTAATTTTCTGACGCATTTATAGTCTACTTTATTCAAAACAAGCACTTAATTACAAAAAATAGCTCTTGGACCCGCCAGCTTCTTGTACCTTTGAATTCCTTTCTAAGTGAAATTGAACAATGTCCCAATTTTCATGACGAGTAGCTGGCCCCTTTAATAATTAAAAATGAATTGAAAATGATATTTTCAATTTCTCCATAGTACAGTGCATGTGATTCTTTGAAATATTTTGAAATGTCTGTCTTAATCTCATCAGCTACTTGTACATTTTGAATCCCTATTAAAAACAAAATGTGAAAAAAAATCCTATTGACAGATCTCGTAGCTTGACCTTTTAATACAGGAAATTATTTGATATTGATTTTTCTGGTGCATTTATATACTATTCTGAATGGAAGAAAAACATTTTGTTCAAGGCGTCAACATTTGGTTCACCTGCTACTTGTACCTTTAGGAAATAATAAAAACCTCCATTTTAATTACCTATACATTGGTCGCTGGGTAGGAATTGCCAGATTTTCCTTTTCAAGAGACTGCTTACTACCAGTAGCTGGCTACAAATAACCAATTTTACCAGCTCAAGTAGCCGCTACTAGTAGCTGGCTACTAGAAGCTAACTTTACCTGAACAAGTAGGAGGCTACTAGTAGCTGGCTACTAGTAGCTGACTTTACCTGAACAAGTAGCTGGCTACTAGTTGCTAACTTTACCTATCTAGTCTGATCTTGGATCTACACTGTCCAATAAAGAGATATTTTTCCCAAAAAAGTGACTTTGAAGTAGTAATAGTTGGGTTCTTACAATTGACTTGAAAGTTTCATATTCGTTATTTAGCAGGTTGAGGAGTTAAAATTTCATCTACATGTTAATTGGTTGACAACTGTAGGCGAAGAGTAGACACATTTGTGTGAACAGACTGACAGACAGACAGGTAGACAATCTGATTTTCATAAAATTATCCCGCCTTTTGTGTTGTGTGGGCTTTTATAAAAGTACAAGAAGTAAAAATCAGAACAGACTTATGGAAAGGATAGGCAATCGTTTCTTTCACTAACTTTTACAATAAATTGTCAGCTACAAAGTCATACTGTTGCAATATGGTGCTTCTGCATGCATATATATATTTTCTCCCTTATCATTCAAGGATAAGGATTGTTTACATCCAACAAGTCTAGATGTGTTACACCTACTTTGTGTTGAGTTCCATCCAGTACTCTAGTTGTTCAGTTATATTGTGCTTTCTCCAGAAGCTGAGGTCTGTCACATATACACCGGTGTTGAATGAACAGGCTAGTGGGTTCATATGTTGTTTCTGTACATGTTTATTGTTGAAATCTATGTAATCTGAGTAAACATTCTGTCAAGAGAAATAAAAGAAATGAGCCATGCTCTGGCATCAGCGGTCTTAATGCAGCTCCATGATGTATTATACCAAGCAAGTTATCGAGAAAATATCGATCTGTATAATCCATTTTGTCGGAGAACCGATAAATAATGAGATAGGCTGGTAACTGACATGTAAAAAATTGACTTATGGCAAATATTGATTGATTGATTGAATGGCGTTTTACACCGCTTTCAACATTATTTCAGTCATATCACGGCAACAGCTCACGTTTTTCCAGGGTTTTACCAGTACTGGGCTCTGAAGTGTCTTGCCAAAGGACACTCCCACGAAAGACCTTGTGAATCCAGTGCGACTCGAAACCACAGTCTCCAGGTTGTGAGTCCCACACGTTACCATCGAGCCTCGCAGGTCCCCTGATGGCAAAAATTTTTGGGCCAGGTTAGCAAAAACTGCACAGGCTGGCCTGGATCAGTACTTCTGCAGACACATTAAACCCCTCCCCTTTTCACAGAGCATGCTTAGAATAAGTTTAAACCCTTAACCCATTACCACACAATCCCGAGTTTTGACGCCCCTGTAGGAGAAGGCTTTTGAAAACATTGTGGGAAAAGGAGAAAATGCTGGTAACCAGCATTTTCTCCTTTTCCCACAATGTTTTCTTCCCCGTCCAAAACAAAAACCATCATTTCAGTTACATTTAATTTGTCGTCTGCAAATCCTTTCAATTTGGACCAGTCTAATTTTTTGTCGTGTGGTAAAGAGTTAAAGTGCAAAATAAAACACAATAGATACCTTCAACCTAGAAATAAGACCAGCATAATGCTAATTGCAAGGTTGATCCATTTCTATGCAGATATTTCTTGTAATATTTCTGTAGCAGATTACTCCTAAAACCTTTGAAATAGCTATTTTCCAAGCATGATCTTTCCAAACCATTCCCAAAAACTGTTGAAATGAACTGCAATTTTATAACCTGCTTTCTAATCTCTAGTGAGAAAAAAGTGTGTTTTGTTGGTAATTGTATATAAATGTACAAGTATAAAACAAGATAAGTCTGCCAAACTGGATTAACACATCACAACCAGCAGACTATCTTTTTGCCTTGCATCATACCCACTTTTTAAAACAATGTAGCAAAAAGAGGATATAACTCATACATATCTGTGCCATCTGTTCTTAACAGACACTATCTGCAAAAATCTATGTAGTCACATTTCACTGCCTATGCGTTAAACCTGAATAAATGTTGATACACTGTATTTCACTAGCATATCTTTGATGTCTGTGGCTGCAAACTTGTTTCAGAAGATAATAAATTCAGTATTTAGAATTAACCCTAATCCTGCTAAATAAGTTACATGAAACTTTCAAGCTGACAGTGAAAAACCAGAGTAATGCTACGTGGGGTGATCAGAAAGATCGTGGACCACCTCGTTATTTTGAAAACTACAACACCTAGGATTACACAAACATTAATTATCTGGTAACAGACTCACGCTTTCAAATGTTGTCATATTAAAGTAGGTAAAGTATGACGTCATTTTAATGACGTCATATACTGCATTAGTGGTCCAAAATATCGGACAACGTTTTATTTGAGCCGAGAGTAATCATAAAGTTTTCCGTCAAACTCAGAAAGTATTTATCGGAAATCAAAACCGATTTAGAAACAGTTTAAGGGGACTCTGCACTCAAGGAATCTGATATTCGTACATGGATCGGACCGGTTTAGACAAGGGTGCGATACTGTTAAAGATGACCCTAAATCTGGCTGTCCATCAACTTCAGTCACAGACAAAATCATAACGGATGTAGAGCAGCATGTAAAACAAGATCGCCAAGATGCTGTCAGGAAAATAGCTGACACATTTGACATTTCATATATAAGTAATCAGGAGATTTTGACTTAGAGTCTTGGAATGTCGCGTGTTTGCACAATGTGGGTACCTCGGCAACTGACGCCCGAGAAAATGGGGGTTAGGGTCGAAATCTGTTAAGAAATTTCAGAACGCATTAGGGTAGAGGGGTCAAACTTTACTGATCATATCGTAACATACGATGAAATATAGATACACTTTACCAACACTGAATCTAAACGACAAAGCAGTGTATTGAAACATCCAACATCGCCTTCCGCTAGTAAAGCCAACCTTTCTAAGTCACTTGGTAAAGTTATCTACATCAAGTATTTCTGTTCTCCTGTTTTTCTTCTAAATCATGTTGTATCTTTACATACTACAGTCAATTCTTAGTTTTATGCCCACATTATTCAAATGAATTTCATGAACACCATACGAAAAACACAGCCAGAAGTCCTGCGGAGTGACATCAATTTACACCAAGATAACGCCCTAGCTCACAAAGCCACACTTGTACTGGAAACTTTGCAAAAACTAAACAAAGAAATACTTGCCAACACTCCTTATAATTTAGTCCCGACTCCATGTGACCTGTGACTAGTTCCTGTTTTGAAAGATTTTCTATGTGGCATACACTACGAGAGCAGAGAGGAGCTAACCCTCGCTACGACCGGGTCCTTCATAGTAACGTCATGTGACGCACTCCCACACGTGCTTCGTGCATCGAAATCAAGAATGAATACATGCATAGAACTCAAAGGAGGTTATTTTCAAAAATAGTAAACACTCCAAGTTGTTTTTTATAACAATATTCAGATACCGGCACTGGTCCACGTTCTTTCTGATCACCCCTCGTATATCAAGCTTATCTTTATTTCACTTTCTCCTTATCAGATAGTGCAGATGCAAGATCAAACTGCACTTTCTGTGATCTCTACCCTGTCAGCAAAAGGTCAGTGAATTATGCTTAGCAGACCTAGGGTTAAGAGTTGACATATTTATACCTTCATCATGGTAACACGTTTGGCAGATCCAACACAATCCTCAGCAAATGCTGCCCAATGGCCAGGTTTGAGCTCCATTTTATACAGCTGGGACACATCACCTGCAATCATCAATATATCACAATACAATTTTACAGTAATCATTTTAAGCGTTACTTAAAACCTGTGATGCCCTATGCTGTCAGTAAACTCCTAAGTGTAGCATGACCTTTCAGTGACACACAACTCTTGCGCTTGGCACATTGCACCCTGATGGTAAATATAAATGCCATTTATATGATAAATGAATGAGCTATCACTGTTGTCAATTTACAACACAATCCCATCTTTTTATACCTTTGAAAGAGTAACATTGTGAGTAAATAAGAAAATGCCTATTACTATCATTTTCTCAGTTTTCCAAAATGTATTCCACCCTTTTTTAGCTTAATTCAATCATTTAATTGACATCTAATTTTTGTCATCTAAAGGTGGTTTCAAATACATGTATATAATTATGAGCCGTTGGGAGCTTAATGCATCTCCATGATGCATGATACCAAGCAAGCAGTTACAGACTTATGGGTGCATAATAGCCACACCTTCTAACAACCGACTTAAATATGAGGTAGACTGGGCCCTGGACAAACAGGAAATCTAACAATAGCTAAAGGTTTCAGCCCAGGTCAGCCTGCACGGAATGCGCAGGCTGACTGGGTCGAAACTTTTCACAGATATATTAAGCCCCCTTTTTACAGAGCATGACTCATCTGATTTTGTCATCAGTACAGCTGTAATCCATCCAAAAATAAGCAAGGAATGATCTGCAAATATTCTCATAGGCTGTTGTACATCCGTATAGACACCAATACTTCACACTCCTAAAGTGGGGATTCAACATGTGGACAGATCTGAGAAAAGCTGAACCCTAAGAGTGCAAAGCACTACCACTAGTACAGTTGATTGTACATACCTTGCAAATCATGTGAAAAAGCTTCCTACACATGCTTTTGCATAAGTGGGTGAAACGTCAACTTATAAATTTGGCTATCTTTCCAAAAAGTGATGATAGTCATTGCCACAGGATTCATAACTCTCCTATCACTGATCATTGTTACCACAAAATTATTATCATGCAGGAAAGCAGCCAGTGGCTATGAAAGAATATTATACAAAGAAGAAGTGAAAAAAAATTCCAAGAAATTATGGAAAGGTGCATTGGCCACCGCAATATTACTAAATTGATGTTGAAAATGCATTGCAAAACCGTACAAACAAACAAAATGACTTTTGGAAAATCCTCAAATACAATGAATTTCTCAATTTGATATGGAAAATGAAGAAAGAGAGGCTTCATAGAAGTCTAAAATACTGAACTCAGAAATATGCCTGAAAACTATCAACCATGTTCATAGAAAAAGTAAGGAGTTCAGTAAGAAGACCTGATGTTGTAAAATTTTTTTACAAATGAGCTATGCTTTGGCAAAAGGGGGTTTAATGCACCTCTGTGATGCATAGTACCAAGCAAGCCATCATATAATTATGGGTTCGTAAAATCAATTTTGTCTAACAACTGACTGAATCATGAGGAAGAATGATCCTGTTACGTGCTCAAAATTGACCAAATTATAGCAAAAAGTTTTGACTCAGGTCATTCTGCACAGGCTGACTTGGGTTAATACCTTTGCAAATGCATTAAACCCCCTTTCACAGAGCATGACTCACTTAATAAAGTTTTGCTCACCTAATACAATGCAGTCATCATCGATAAAAATTATCCTCCCCTCAACATTGGGAAACAGCCTGGTTAAATAATATCTGGCATAATTCAACTGAAAATTGAAAGATAGAAAAAAATATTATCATTGTCTTTTTGATTAACCCATTACCATACAACAAATTGTTGGACCTCTCTGAATCCAAACCATTTGCAGACGAAAAATCAAATGTGACTCAAATGGTGAAAATTACCTTTGAAAGGGTAGAAAACCTTGTGGGAAAAGGAGAAAATGCTGGTTACCAGCATTTTCTCCTTTTCCCACAATGTTTTCAAAAGTCTTCTTCCTCAGGGTCATTAAAATTTGGGATTGTGGGGTAGAGAGTTAATATGAATTCACTCTACAGACACATATATAGTATCTGTAAACCCTTTACAAAATGATTCAATATTTGAAGGATCCTGTGAAAAAAGACTTTTGAAAACACTGCGGGAAACGCATTTCCCATTTTCCCACAATAATTTCTACCCTTTTGAAGGCAAGTTTTATCAGTTGAGCCCTATTTACTCTGCTGTCTGCTAATGCTTTCAATTTGGACAAGTCAAGAATTTTGTTATCTGGATGTATTTAGTTAAAATATGAGTAGGGCATGCAGGGTGTCAAGACTTGGCTATGAGTGCTTAATTGTCATTGAAAATCCTAAGAAAAAAAAGGGGCATAACTGTGACAAAAATATTTTAATGCCTAGCTGCCCCCTGTTGAATGACATTACAAAATATCAAAGTTTTTGCACGGCGATGATGCAGACGAAATAGACAACAGGGCTATGACAATAACTCATTGTTTTCTTCGAAAACAGCCATGGTAAAAAACATCATTTATACACATATGCACGAATCTTCTACATCACAGACATACACACTGTACCACCAGAAGAAATCATTCCAACTCAGCACTTTCTCCATCCTTTCTCCATCTGCCTCAGAGATTTTTCAACAATGTGCTTCACCCATGATTAGGTTTACATATTTGATCTTCTTTTCTTTAATTTTACTATTTACCTACCCTTCACCAAGCAACTAACCTTCAGACTAGTCAAAATTGATGGCATATAAATATCACAAAAATAAAAAAATAATTTGTGTATAAAGAGACACAAGAAAAGCATGGTAAGCTGAAATACTGTTACAAACAGCATATAACACTAAACAAATAAAACAAACCAACTTACTGGGCTCCCTAGTTCCTCTCTTCCACCCCTCATCTTTATCTTTCCTTTCACCCATTCCTCTGGAAACACCTTAATCTCATGCATAATGTCGTGTAATCTGGAGTTTGCTATCCAAGACCTGTAGAATTTGGGAAATGAAAAAAAAATCCATCACTTAGGGTGCTAAGCACTACTTTAGCAGTTTTGTAGACAATATAACTCAAGGTTAGACTGAAATTTACTAAAATGTAAATTAAGATCAGACTATACAGAATGAGCAGTCTGATCTTGGATCTTCACTATCCAATATAATGTGAAATATTCTGGCATAAACATAATAGAAATTGCAATGCTATGATTTACTTTACATGGCTGAGAAATTCCATTTTGCTTTTTTGGAGCTTTAAGTGTTTATGTCTCAGATACAAGACTTTCCTCTGTTTCTCAATAATGCTTGTATAACACAAATGTGTATTACCATACAGAGTGTTATAGTGCATGGATGTGTCCAAAACCCAACCTTGAAGCATTTTCAGAACTGTAGATTTCTAAATTCTACAGATACGTTATGTCCAATGTGGTCAGTCTCTTTACCAGATTATAAAAAGGGATTTAGACCAAAGAGTTGGCCATATTAAAATCACTTATAAAACAGCAAAAAGTAAACCATGGCTCATATAATTGAATTTGTCTTAGAAACAATCCATAACATTGTGGAAAAATGTGCTGGTTTTTAGTGTTTTTTAATAGCAAGCTTGTGTGACAGACAGAGGTTCAACATATAAGCACATCAAACCTGCCTTGCTGTTGAGCTAGCTTTTACAGCAATGCAATTTGGTGTATTTCTCTCCGTTATCATTAAGCAATGTACATTGTGGTTAGTGCCTGAATGGGTGACCAGGCCATTGCATGTTACAGTTGAAAGGATGTTGTCCTTTATTTGCCAAGAAAGAAATCCTTCCCAATTCTGATATTTCTGATGTAACTTGCCCTTGGACAAATGAAATCTGAAAATCAATTGGCCAAATAACCATTCACGACAAGAAGTCTAGTATAGGAATTCCAAGCACCTGCTACATACTTTCCAATGTGCCTTTATTTGAAACATATATGTCATCAACCAATAAATGAGCTGAACCCTCGTAGCTCAGTGGTTATGGTCAGGAGAAGTAATCCTGGGACTGAACCTTTGTGTTTAATTCTTTATCAAAATTTTAGACTAGTCCAAATTGACAGTATTTTGCAGATGTCAAAAAAGATGTGACTGAAAAATTTTAATTCATTTTAGGAAGAGTAGAAAACATTGTGGAAAAAGAAGAAAATGCTGGTTACCAGCATTTTCTTATTTTCCTACAATGTTTTCAAAAGACTTCTTTCTCAGGGTTGTTAAAAGTTGAGATTGTGTGGTAAAGACTTAACTCTTTACCAGACAACAAAGTTTTACACTTGTCCAAACTGAAAGCATTTGCAGACAATAAATAACATGATTTCTGTCTCCCATGACGGAATTAATCTTTCAAAGGCAAGCCTTGTGGGAAAAAGGAGACAATGCTCATTACCAGCGTTTTCCCCTTTTTTTTCCACAATGTGTTTCAAATTCCTTCTACCTAAGAGTTGTTTGTTATATAGAACAGTTTGGTAAAGGGTTTAATCTGGAGAAGGCCATTATCTTTCAAATAGACAATGTTGGTTGACAGCATTAATTTCCGTATCACTATCTGACATTGTTTTGACTATGTTTATGTTGACAGAGTGGCTTGGAAACTGTGTTGCTAATGGTAAGGTAAATGAAACACATTAAACATGTGAATAGATTAACTGGTTGCCTTGATATGACAGAAATATGGTTGGCAGTAAAACAGACATGAAAAAAAAACTTACTTTAGGTGAACAACACTCTCCTCGTCAACAACTAGGTGGTACATGACTGGACTTTTACTGTTCTTGTCAATACTGTTGATCAAGGCTATCATTCCACCTAGTGTGTTCTGATCTGATGTTATACAAACATGTACAATATCTGTCAGGCTGGATGCATTATATCTCAACATCTGAAATGCTTCTGCTCTGTGAATACCTGTAATAATGGTGAACTTATGAAACAAGAGGGCCATGATGGCCCTGAAGTCGCTCACCTGAGGCTTTTGATCATATATGACCCATTTCCAATCTCTTCAGAGATATTAAGACAAACATTCTGACAAAGGCTCATTAGCATTGGACTTACAAATATGGCCTCCAGAGTGTACACAAGCTTTTTCTAGAATTTGTTTCTGGCCACCTTTCATGAGCATTTGAGAGAAAATGTGGCCTGTAGGGTGTACAGAAGGTTTTTCCAACATTTGACCTTGTGACCTAGTTTTTTATCCAACATGACCCATTTTCTAATACATCATCAAGACAAACATTCTGACCAACTTTCAAGAGTTTTCTTAAGATCTGACCTTGTGACCTAGTTTTTGATCTGACATGACCCATTCTGAAAGTCATCCAAGATATCATCAAAACAAATATTCTGACCAAGTTTCAGGAGTACTGGGACTGAAAATATGGCCTCTAGAGGGTACACAAGGTTTTTCTAAGATTTGGCTTAGTGACCTAGTTTTTGACCCAACATGACCCATTTTCACATTCTTCGGAGATATCCTCAAGACAAACATTCTGACCATTTTTCAAGAGTATTGGACAGAATTTGTGGCCTCTAGAACATACACAAGGTTTTTCTAAGATTTGACCTAGTGACCTAGTTTTTGACCCGACCTGACCCATTTTCAAACTCGTGCAAGATGTCATCAAGACAAACATTCTGACTAAGTTTCATGAGTATCATACTGAAAATGTGGCCTCTAGAGCGTACACAAGGTAAAAGTTGACGATGCACGATGGACAACGCATGACGGACACAGCACTATCACAAAAGCTCACCTTGAGCACTTTGTGCTCAGGTAGCTAAAAACAAGAGCATCTAAAGTGGGTACCAACACTTGGCTACAATTGCTTTTAGAAATAAGATTGATTTTCAGTAAATATTCCAAGTTGAACAAGGGCATAACTGTGTCAAAAATATTTTGATATTTACCTGCGTAGTGGGTATGGATTCCCTTTTTGATATTGAACAAATACTCCATGTTTGAACTACGAGGGTCATTTCAAAAAAAAGTGAGAGTTGGTCAATATTTTCGAACTTAGTGAACGTACATGTATAAAACTTTGCATGGGCATACTGCAAACTTTCCCGCTCCCGTGCATATACAATATGACGTCACAAAGTGATGTCATATTTTGTGACATCATTTCAAAACAAGTCATGGCGGACGTCAAGTTCACGCTTCAACGGGAAGAAATATTGGCGTATATTAAGATTGAAAGTTTGCGGGGAAAGAGCGCGTCAGAAATTTTGACTGCTTTGCAAGATGTTGATCCAAATTGTTCTTTTGGATTTAGTACAGTTTGCAGATGGGTGCAGAAATTCAAATCTGGAAGATCCGAACTTTAGCTCAAGCACAATTCTGGCAGGCCTAGATCAGCAACTGATGGAATAAACACCGAGAAAGTGGCACAAATTTTGAAATCTGATCAACGATTAACTTGTGATGAGATCGCTTACAAAGTTGGACTTAGTGGTGCATCAGTTTATAGAATTTTGACGGAGAGTTTGAATATGAGAGATTGCCGCGCGATAAGGTACCCCATTTTCTATCGGAATCTGAGAAACAACGGCGGGTAATAATTAGCAAAGATGATTTGGATGAACTGTATGCTGCTGTGAACGGGGTGATAAGAGGCATCAACGTCCGTTGCCTAGCAACGGGTATTCGAGAGTTACCAAAGAGATGGGAGTCCACCATACGATCGGCGGGAAATTACATTGAGGGAATGTGACTAGAAATTGTAAGTAATAAATGTAGTCTTTACAATAATCGCCAACTCTCACTTTTTTTGAAATGACCCTCGTAAATGTCTGCAGTAATGACAAAGGTATTATAAAACATCAAAGTTTTTGTATAACCGTAACACAGACAATGACAACAACGCAGGCAGCAACAGGTCAATGACTAAACCCCGATGTTAATAAAGGCAATTATGTTCAGAAGGATGAGGTCAGTATAATATCATTGTACTGTACTCAGGTGGAAAAAAACTTTCCTATACAATTCTTTTTCTTAGCTTTGCTTTGTCATCTGGCAGAGTTAATAACCCTTTACCAAACAACAAATTTTTTGAATTACCAGACTTTCAGGCCTTTGCAGAAAACAAAAAAATGTGAATGAAAATAGAAATTCGCCTTTGGAAGTGTAGAGAACATGGCGTAAAGAACAAAATGCTGGATACCAGCAGTTTCTCCATTTCCAACAATGTTATCAGAAGGCCTTTTCCTTAGGGTCTATAAAACTAGGGATCAAGTTGTAAAGGGTTAAATACAGCTCCTCTTATCTGCAATACCTTTGTCTGGTAACTTTGACTGGTTCCCCATACTCTTTTTCCACATGCTAGGAAGAGGAACGACATCTGGAAACCACAGACATACCATAACACCAAGCCAAATTAGACCACAAAGAAGGAGCACTGAAACAGATGTGGAACAGATGACTGAAAGAAGTTTATTTCATGCTTTTCAGTAGTTTATTGGGAAATAATGGTGGATTACAAGGTTTGATAATTCATGGTTATGACAAGTGAAATTTACCATAAATGTTTCCATAAATTTTTAATTGAAGGTGGAAACAGTAGTTACCGCTCACAAGTTACCTAGGTAAACAGTATGTGCCATTTGACCAGATGGAAATATGACGTAACTCTGACATTTCTCGCCTTTTATGTAATACTGTATTGCGTTGTTATGTGGTAGCGGTTTGCCACATAGAATAAAGGAAAACAACTGCACTGGATTTTGATAAAAGTTGCAACAAAAATGGGGTCAGAAGCATGAAATAAATAGGGTACATGTATTTGTTTTTTCAGCTAAAGATTGAAATTTATTACATCTCATGAACGTCATCGTTAATATTTTTACTCATGGCTGCATCATTTGTGAAAATTATTTTCGATGCTGTTCACTTGATAAAATAAATTTTGATCTTTAACCGAAAAAGAAAAAAAGTATCCTCTATATATTTAATCTGGTTCATAGTTCTTGTAAAAGGGAGTTTAATTCTATACAAAATCTTAGTCCCATACAAATTGAAAGCTTTTTCAGACAACAAATAAAAAGTGGCTGAAATGGTGGAATTTGTCTGTAAGAGAGTAGAAAACATTTTGGAAAAAGGAAAAAATGCTGGTTATCAGCAGTTCCTCCTTTTCTTACAATGTTTTCAAAAGCTTTCTTTCTAAGGGTAAATAAAACTTGGGATTGTGCTGTAAAGAGTTAAATAAAAGGTTAAATGTGACTGAAGTACTTTGGGTAGAGTGTCAGCTTTTCATAGCAAAAGTTTAAAGTTCAAATCATATAATGAGTATGGTAACACTATCTTCATCACGATATGAGCAGTGGTCTGCTTTCCAGCAATTGAGGGTAATTAACCCTCTATCAAAAGGTACTGTGTTTTACAACCCTGACGCCGAGCCCCAGTAGTACAGTTAGTAGCAGACAGGTCTTGAGAACTGGGTTGTCTGCAAATGCTTCCAATGCAGAAGAGAATATTTATATTCATAGATGTTTAAAGGTTGCTATTTATAAGTTGTAGACTTCTTTTCATATTGACATGAAATAAATAGCTTTAAAGTAAGTGAAGTGTAAAGTGTTGTATCTTTATACAGTAAGCAGCGACAAATTGGTTAGCATTTCTCCTGTAATACAGGGTTTTCCTTGATGCACGATTTTGTACGTTTTGACGCATTTTTATGGAAAATGACCCGCAATTTTTTCAACAATGCACAAATATGATAAGAGTTAATAACGATCGTATATATACTACCGAAACTGTTGCATCGCGAGTAGATGAAAAATCTGGAGTATGAAGAGAAAATGGGACGAAAAACTGGACCGTGTATCGATTTTACTAGAATACCGTCGGTCTTTAAACGAATCTAAACTAAACCAGTCGATCTCTAATGGAAACAATATGGCTCTGTCAAAATTGACGTCATTCTTGCTGTCTGCTAGGAAGAAGAGCCCTTAAACTAAGATCAGACGATACAATGCCTGGTAAGAGCACCCAGAAACACATTTTAAGGTCTCGAGGGTTTAATTTGAATTAGCTAAAGAGATACACCTGGTTATTCTCTGAAAACAGCAGCATGAGTGCGACCCGTGTGTCGAAACACAGGAATCGGCCGTTTAATTGGTGAAAATAGTTTATTTTCGGCCGAATGGATATTCTCTATCAAGAAAAATAATGGAGACTTCCAAATCCGGCCGACAACAAGCTATTTTCACCAATTAAACGGTTGATTCCTGTGATAAAAACAAAACAAAATAACCCTTTACCACAGAGAGAGGCGGCACATACTTCAAAATTCAACCTTTGTGCATCATCAAAACACTACTGTAGCGGTCATGACGATACCCTTGAAAGATTGAAATTACTTTGAGATATGACAGTGTCTGCAGCTAGAGCATACTTGCTTGTTAAGAACAGGCATAAATAAAGCATACTCTAGATACTCTTTATAAAAAGGTGCCACCTAAGCTGTAAGCTCCCTCTATATAGAGAATCTCTGGTGTTATTATGTATCTATCACCATGTAATAATACATATATTGGGTATACAAAGATTTATAGTGAATAGAAAACACAAAATCACACAGTTTCACAAATAGTAGCTTTTGTCTAAGCTAATTACATTTTGTTGTGACCCCCACAAATTCCAAAATGACCCCCATTATTTTCGACTAAGGGGTCACAACGACCCCCTATTTTTTTTGCCAAGGGAAAACCCTGTGTAATAGAAAGTTCTTAGCATAAGTCACTTTTACAGCCATGTAGATGATACCTCTCATTTACGAGTCTATAGCAATCCAAATGCCTGTCACAGTATTTTAAGCGTTTCTCCATTCATCAAAAATGAAAAACTCTAGTACAATGCCAATCTATCCCTTAACTAATGATACAACCAACGAGTAAACTGCCCCATCAATGTGTCCGGACACTCGATATGTCCGAATTTTAGACTTTGACCATTTATAGCAAAGCTTATTGGCCAGGAGTGCATAGAGTTAACAGAAACTACAGCACAATGCATTGTAGGATATCTAAAATACCTAAATATACCTTTTCTTGTTGAAATGAACGCCATCGTCAAGAAAGTGCTCAAGTATATGCGTAGAACAAAACAGTTTGCATCCGTAGGCTGTGCGTTGACACGTAACACGGAGGCTGACACCGCACAGTAACTAGACACTTGTGCAATCAAAGCACCGAGAGTAGTCTGATGCATGATTTGAATAATGTACCCACTGTAAATTTACAGTTTGCTCTAGGGTAGGCGTATCTTTTATCTTTATTTTTGTTATTCTAATCTATGCATTATTGTATTCTTTTATTTGCATGTTTCCATATTGATCTATTTTTTATTTATTTATAAGTAAATATACATCTATTCAGCTTTGCCCTAAAAGTATTTTTTTTTCTACTCGAACAGGCTAATCATGTCAAACTTTATTAGATCCCTCATAGGCTAATTATACAAATCTTGGAATCATAATTTACCGTAGTAGCATCCTTTATCATTTAGCTTAGAGGCTTAGTGGAATTTTAATGACAATGAACAGACTACTAAAACATAAAGTTCTGTAGTAATTTAAGATAAAAGACTTTGAGGCTACTCAGAAATCCAGGAAGTCAACCCTTATCCTGCTAAATAAATGAAATGAAACTTTAAAGCCGATAATAAAAACCCAAAATTTGCTATTTCACATTTTTTTTTTTTTTTTTTCTTTTTTGGGGGGTCGTTTTCGGACAGTGTAGATCCAAGATCAGACTGCACATTATGTGCAGTCTGATCTTGATCTACACTATCCGGAAAAGGTCAGTGACTTGGGCTTAGCAGCCTATGGGTTAATGGGGTAGGGGATTTTTTTAACCTTACGAGTATTGGATCTGATACATCTCTGATCATCTAGCCCCAAAAGCTGAGATGGTTGTTAAGGTGTTGGAGACGATCCCCGCGGCTGGCCATCTAACATTACAAAAAAGTCTTTCGGATGAAACGTTTAACTGGCGTCCCCTGTGACGGTGCTATGCACTGACGACAGGTTAAAGAACCTCGAGTAACTTAAGATGGGTTTTGCCTGTATCCTGCACTATCCCCCGTAATACATAACCAACAGTCCTAATGGGATGTCACCCACATGGGCAATCGGTGGCTACGATAAAGAAACGAAAATCAATCAGTCATACATCTCTCGTATATCCACGAATTCTACAGAATTTTTGCGAGCAATAAAACAATTTAAAAAATACTCATAACATAGTCTTGTGATGAAGATCTAAAGAGCATTTAGTCTTTTAATTCCTAACTAAACTATAAATTCTAGACTCTTAAAAATTGAAAGCATCTGCAGACGACAAATTTGGAATTGACGCAAATGAACCAAAGTTCTTTGATAAAGTAGAAAATATGGTGGGGAACAAAGAGAAAATGCTGGTTACCAGCGTTTTCATCTTTTCCTACCATGTTTTCAAAAGCCTTCTCCTTCATGGAGGTTCGTTAAAACTCGGGATTGTGTGGCAAGGAGTTGAATTCCAAAACTTCACTCCTTATCTGTGGCTTTGAGGTCGTAACCCAAACAGGTCTCTTACCCTTTCCAACTCGACAACTTTTTGGCTCTTTACAAATTCAAAGTATCAGCAGATGACAAATTCAAAAATAGCACAGACGACCTTAAGTTTTCTGACAGGATAGAAAACACTGTGAGAAAAGGAGGAAATGCTGGTAACCAACATTTTCTCCTTTTTCAACAATGTTTTCGAAAGTGTTCTTTCTTCGGGTCGTTAAAACTCAGGATTGTTTAGTAACGGGTTAACGCTTTTCACACCAAATATAATAATCTTGACCTCTTTTGTTAGCTTAAAATAGTTTGATGCAACTCATGGAGATTTTTTTCCATGCGATCTTCGCTAAACACATGGACGGTAAAGATCCAACATCAGAGTGCATGTACTGTTAAGTCTGATCTTAATCTATTCCGCCCTGAAAAAGGCCCGTTTTTTCTCCTTTGGCGTGAAGAGTGTTAATGCTTTCAAGAAGAAATAATCTTCTTCAGTTCCGACAGAAAGATGCTATTAAAAGACATTTTACTTTGTGTAATTTGTATACAATTGTTTGCCCATAGTCAAACGGTTGAGAATTGTGAAAGATGTGTTTGTGCTACTGTTGGGACAGTCTTTATTCATAAACAGGTACCAATTATAGATGTTATATACATATATAAATAGGCCTACATATAGAAAGACACGCGTGCATTTGATTGATTGATTGATTGATTGAATGATTGAATTATCTTTTACCCCGCTTTCAACATTATTTCAGTCATATCACGGCGACAGCTCACATATTCATGTATTTCCAGGGATTTACTAGTACTAGGCTGGAGCTCTGAGGTGTCTTGACCAAGGACGCTCCCACGAAAAATCCAGAGGATGTACAGTGCGGCTAGAACCCGGGGCCTCCAGGTTACGAGTCTCACACCTTACCACTGAGCCAAGCAGGCCCTCTAGAAATGTTTGAATGTTAACCATTAACCTGCTTAATAAGTTAAATGAAACTTTCAAGACGACAGTTAAAACCATTTACATGTATTGCTATTTCAAAATCATTTTGTGAGGGAAAATTTCTCTTCTTGGGACAGTGTAGATCCACGATCAGATTGCACGTTGTGTGCAGTCTGATCTTGATTTACACTGTCCGCGAAAGGTCCTTGAGTCGCGCATAGCAGCCTAAGGGTTAATAAAAAGGACCACTTATTTGGAAAATGAGTGATAAAACGGAAAGGTTTCAACTAAAGACTGCTTGAATGTCAACTTTTTACATGTTAAGCCTAATGCCAGATCTGACGTCATAGCTACCCTTGACAACCAGGAATGTTACAGACTGATAGCTGAACAAGTCTCGCACTCCAACACCTTTTGGTACGCTGTGAATTTAATAACGAAGGTTTGTTTTTATTTGATTGATTTTCAGTTAGTCTGTTTGCTCGCTTTATTAACTATTTAACACACGACAGAATAAATCCATCCACCCACCCATCCATCCATCCACCCAGCAACCCATCCATCCACCTCATCCATCCATCCATATTTTTACACGTTAAAAAGGACGATCTCCCCTAAGCGATTAAACTATCAAAGACGAAGATGTGTGGCTCCGTAAAATTTGACGCTGATCAATTCAAAATGGGGAAAACTACGCAACATTTCCAACAACAATTCACTCGAGTTATTTTACCCCGCCATTAGAAGTCTTTGACCTGGTTTCAGGAAAAAACTTATTTTGCTCAAATCCTATGACAGACTCAGTTTCTGACTTAAGTTCAGTTAGTTATTTGAGACGCATTTCACTAACATTAACAGACATGGGTAACTTTCTCAAATTCAGAGTTGACACAATATTTCAGACTCAACTCAGCAAAATAAACGTACTAAACTCATTTTTTAAGATGATATAATTACATTCATTATTTTAATGAGTTGAGTCTAAAAAGTTATGTCAATTTAGGATTTTAGAACATTACACAAGTCTGTTAATTATGTTAGTTAAATATGTCTCAAATAACGACCTTAAGTCAGGAAATTAATGCGTTGGCGGATTTTTGCATAATGATAGTTTTCTTTCTGTTTCTTTTCTTTCAGACTGGCTATATTGCTGGCCATGGTACAGAAATAAGAAACTGTGAGTCTTATTTTCATTTTTTTCTACGTGAGAACTCGCTAGTCCGTTTCGGCTCGGTATTTTTAAGTGTTTGTATTTTGTTTAGTTGGTAACTATTTACCAAGCAGTGCCGTGTCCCGTTTCTAGGATCCCGTGGAAGCAGGCTTCTGACAAAAACATGCGGAAAAGAATAGAAATGCTGGTAACCAGCATTTTCTCCTTTTCCCACAACGTTTTCTAACCTTTTAAAAACGGAGTAAATCACTGAATTTTGTCGTCTGCAAATGCTTTCAAATTGGACAATTAAAACAGAAGAACTGTAGTCTGGTTAAGAGTGAAAGAGTTGAAATATTGCCGTTTTCAACAATATTTTAAACATATCACGGCGACAGCTCAATGGTTTTTTTTTTTCTGGTTTTCTACAGTAGAAAGATCGAGTCACGTGGTGCTTTGCTAAAGGAGACACCCATTAGGCTAACGGGGATCGAATCAGAACTTCTTTAATCCATAGAGAGCTTTTTATAACTTCAGTTGCCTGTGTGGCCAGTGCAGATCAAGATCAGACTGCACAAAACGTGCAGCCTGATCTTTGATCTAAACTGTCCGCATAGCTTAGATACCACAGACCAAAACAACCGTGAAATTGCTATTGTTTAGGTCTTATTTCTATATATATACTAAAATTATTGGTTAGATTTATTCGGCCCTTTAAGGGCTAACGAGCCATGCTCTGTGAAAAGAGTGTTTAATGCATTTCCAAAAAAATAACGACTCAGGTCAGCCTGCGCAATCCGCGCAGGCTGACCTGGGTTCGAAACTTTTTGCTATTGATTAATTTTCCACATGTCCAAGGACATTCTCTCTCAGGATTCAGTCAGTTGTTAGATGGAATAGATATCATGGATCCATGATTATGTGATGACTTGCTTGGTAAAGTCCATTACGGAGATGTATTAAATACTAGTACTCTTTTACCAGAGCACGGCTCAAATACAAAGTCATAACTACTGGGCCACCTAACTTTCAGCATGATTATTCAGATTATAAATACAATCGACAGCATTTTGTTCAAACTAATGGAAGCCTTTTCCATATTTGAAAAAAAAAAGTAAATGTTCAACCTGGGAGAGAGAGAGAGAGAGAGCAATAAATCTTGTCGTAACTCCAAGCCGGGGATTCAAACTCGGAAGGCCAGTATCGCTTGTACCAGAGAGCTACCGAGCCTTTGTTTTCCAGAATGCCAAACCAATAAGTATACTGTGTGCTCTCTTAATTCAGGTAACGTAACAGACTTAGACAAGGGTAGCAGAACCGGCAATAAGAATCCAAGCACCAAAATGGTACAAAACAGAGCATCAACTATTGGTGAGTTTGGTTCAGTCGTTATGCAACCCTGTACATAATGAATTGATTATGGGCTACTCGTACATTACACGTATATGTATGTGTTTTTTTGTTTGTTTTGTGTGTGTGTGTGTGTGTGTGTGTGTGTGTGTGTGTCTGTCTGTGTGTGTCTGTGTGTGTCTGTGTGTGTCTGTGTTTTAATCCACTGAGGGCAAGAACTTAAGTTGTTTTTGTAGACAATGTAGATAAAAAAAAAGGTTGCCTTTTGTTGATATGTAGATCAGGAAGGACTACGCGGGATGCGATCTTGAATCTAGGTACTGATCATTTAGAATTAAGTAAACATGTAATAATACTGCTCAAACTATCGGCTCTATTTTGTCATCGCTGCGTAACTACTTTCTAAGACGTTCTTAGTCTTATTCTCAAGAATTTTCTAAATTTGAACGTAGCAAAACTTCTGATTGGCTAAACCAACCGATTTAGCCAATTAGAAGTTCTATTACTTTCTTAATCTAGAATCAGGTCAAGAATGATCTTTAAAATGTTTGGTGAATACGGACCCTTTGAACTCTTTTAACATAACTTTAGAATCGTATGTGTTAAAATAACGATAAATGAAGAGTAGCACTTTTGATTTTCTGTTTGTATAAACATAAATAAAAACATTGTTGAAATATGAGAAAATGTTGGTTACCAAGGAGCACATAATACGTGAGAGACAATAGTGTCACATTCAGCAAACCTCGGGTGATCCAATGATCGAATCTCTCGGCTGTGTGTCGATGGGTGATAAGCACCCACACGGCACATTTCTTCGCTACACCGCTTTACGGTTCTTAAAATTATAACGCCCCCCCCCCCAAAAAAAAAAAATAAATAAAAAAATAAAAAAGAAAACGCGATTCACAATTTTCTATCGAAATCTTCCAAAATACATTTTCCTTGACAAACAGTCTGTACATTTAATATTTAACGTCGTCTACAAATCCGGTTGGCATTTTAACCGCCAGATTGATAGATGTGAATTCATAACTTCACCGTAGTTGATGATGTCGATGCTAATCGACTTATATGGGTGCTGCCATGTTTTAGATCACTGAAACCGTGGTTACCGTACGTTTTCACCATGTTACCGGCAGCCACGGCAGCTCCTTTTCTGACAACCGTGTACAAAAACGGGATTGATGTAATACAACGCAGAGGAATGGTATAAGCAAACTTGATCGCATCAGAGCTTACCAGCATGTAGCAAGATTCAGAACAAGCCGTAACAAGACTCAGAGACGATCCATCTTTGCACGTGGAATCCTTTTTTTCACCGGTATTGATCAGGCCGTAGAAGAACGCAACGATCAACCTGTTCCGCTACGGTCTGTTAGGTTTCTCATCAGCACCGGGATTGCTGTGACAAATTTTTTGACAGTCAAAAAATCTGGCACGGCAACCCCGGCGATCTTGGTCTGACTAGTTTGCTAATCCCGTTCCTCTGCGTTGTATTACGTCAATCCTGTTTTGTCCACGGTTGTCAGAAACGTGGCTGCCGTGGCTGCCGGGAACATGGTGTAAACGTAGGGTTCCCTCCACGGCTTGTCACGGATACCTTGAGGTACCGTAAAGAGACTTAACTAAACTTGCTTAATAGAGGAAAAACGAGCAAAATCTCACGGCAGACCACGTTTCGGACAAACGGGGCTGCCGTGGCTGCCGGAAACATGGTGTAAACATAGGGTTAGATGTAGTCATGGAAACGGCAAGGTTGTGACGAGTGAATGGTATTGGAGTTATCTGGTCCCCTTTTCACCTTTACCCTTATAAGCTCTATCAGGGGAATTAATTCAGTTATTCGATCTAGGTACATGGTCGGTCTAGATTCTATTCCAGTAATGAGCTGGGTTTTTAAACTGCCTACATCGTGGAGCGAGTACTCATTATATGTTTTCTGGAAAGCGTTCATCTAGAGTTGTCAAAAAAAGTTGTGGATCTTGTTTTTCAATTGATGTGAAATGAATAAGATTAGATAAAACAAGAATAGTTGCTTTTCCGACTAGCATAGATGAAGATCAGATTGTCCAAAACGTGCAGTCTGATCTTCATCCACACTGTCCGCTGTGCTGTGATAGTATGGCTTAAAGCATCTTTTAAATGGTGGTCATATGTATCTGTTTTCTTGACCGAACCTGGGATTTTTCTGTTTACATACTGTAAGTGTTAAACAAATTTCTCTCTAGGTGACACATCACTGTGCGGACAAAGCCTTCAGTTATGGGCAAGTCGCAGCGCGGACAGGATTCTAGCACAAAGACAGAAAAGTTGCTATGGCATACAGTTGGGTTCAAAACAAACGTACCAGTACGCTTTCTCGTATTGCCAATCTTCTGTGTCATATCTGGTGGACATTCTAGATGACCAGGAACAAGCCTTTGTTGAGCTGTTAGTTAACAGATATCTCTCCGGGGAGAAAATCTGGATTGGTTTACACGATCTCCAAAATGAGCGATTCTTTGACTGGACCTCGGGTAAGAATATTTTAGCCATGCTCTGTGACAAGGGGTTTAATACATCAGCAAAATGTATCGAACTAGGTCAGCCTGCGCAGCAGGCTGACCTAGTCGACATTTTTTGCCATTGGTTGATTTTTTTCTGCATGTCTCAAAGAATAGTCGAGCAAATAGTTGATACACTATGAGCTGACGATTAAAACGTAAAGTTGGCAATAAAAACGCTATTCAAAGTCTTTTGTTCATTAACTAACCCTGTGACGTCTGAGTGAAACATCAATTTTCAGAGAGTAGAACTAATCCGATTATAGCAGCCATATGGCAGCTGTGAACAGGATAACACTCACAATATCGCACAGTAAATATCAAAGATCAGAGAGCTGATTATGTGCAATGTGATCCTGATCTACATGTACATTGCTCACAAAATCAGCTCAGCATTCTAAGAGTTTAAAAAATGAAAATATCTTTTAAAAAATACGGACGACGTAAGATATACTGAAATATGAATACTTATACTCTTTCATCGTTAAATATGAAGAGAAATAATGGAAGGTAGCCACGCCTGCAATTACGCAAAAATAAGCCTGCAGAATAAACATGTCTACAATTGTTTCATCAATCGCAGATTTCTATTTATTTATGCTACTATAACAATATCATGACCTAGGTCAAATCCAGCGCTTCTAGCTCCGCAGAACAAACAGTGAAAAAAATCACCAAATTCGTTATTTGATTCGCAGGAAAACCAATCAGTTACGTGAACTGGTACTCGACCAGTCAAGCTTTTTCCTCTGTAAACCATGACATACAGGACTGTGTGACGCTGGTACCCTTTCATGGCGGTAAATGGGAAGTGGAAAATTGTTATACCGGAAATGATGTTACAGAGCCAAAGCATTTATTTATCTGTGAATTCGGTAAGTGTTTTTATTTGTTGCTCATCCGGTATATTTATAGCTCAAAGGTCTAATTTTGAACTCAATACGATATCGCTAAAAAGAATTTTCATGCCCACGTGTGAGATAAGCATTTGTGACATCACATATCGAAGCACTGTATTCCTACGCCTTATTTTATAAAACATTGCCGTTCCACAAATACCTGTCTATACAACTGTCCAAACCTGTAAGTCTTTTTAGAAATTAAGTCGGTTTGTTTGTCCGTTTGTTTGTAAGGTAGTAAACTCCGTTTTCAACATTATTTCAGTTCTATCTCGGCGACCAGCGCAGCTATCCATGTTTTCCCGGAGTTTTTTTAACCAGTACTTCGTACAATATTCTTTCCATGCCCCTGTCTGCTCTTCCACATGAACATCGTCAAAACAATGATCTGCGGTAAGAGAGGAATGAATCCTGTTGCAATCAAGATATTCGCACAGCTGGTAGAAAGTAGGGCTTATTTTCGTACATTGTATCAGTTCTACATACATGTGAGCTTGTGAGTATTATGGACTATATCTACATATACTTGAGAGAAATAGATTGACAATCGTCGACTTTTTACGTAAAATTCGACGAACACGTCTTGAAAAAATCAATTCCTTTGGACAAAGTGTTTTCACATGTACTTATCCCCAATCATTTTGACTGTTTATATTCTACAGAACTGTTTTCAAAGTCGATTATTGCAAAATAGTGTCAGGAATTAACGGGTTAAGAGGTTAAAGTTTGATTAAATCAATTGAAATATAGCTATACTTGTATAATACACCTATATTTGTAGCTTTATGAAAGTATCAATTTGACCTTTGACCATCTGAATTAACCCTTTCCCAAACAACACAATCTGGTTAAATAAAAACTGAAAGCATTTGCAGACATAAGATTGAATGTTACTCAAAGAATGACAAAGCATAACATCTGTCTTTCATAAGGTAGAAAACATCGTGGGAACAGGGGAAAATGATGCCAGCATTTTCTCCTTTTCCCACACTGTTTTCAAAAGCTTTCCTCCACAGAGTTGTTAAAACACGGGATTGTTTGGTAAGAAATTAAGGAAACCAACGTAACTAGCTTCAGTTTTAACCTTCTTACTAGCTAAAGTATGGTTAAACTGCGGTACTTTTTAAGTAGTGAAGATTATAGACCAAGAGTAGACTGCACGGACGTGATGTCTGGTCTTGGTCTACAATCTTCGCAACTGACATCAGAGGTTGCAGGGTATTAGATAATGTAATATTTGTCCTTATTTTCTTTATTTTTTTACAGAAATCAAAACCCCAGCACAAGTGGTTGGCTGACCAACTGTGCATGTCTCATTCTTGTATACAATTTGCATGTATGTTAAAAAGGAAAAAAGTTCATAAAAGTGTTAAAACCCCAACCCTCTTTATTTTATCCTTTTGTTGTCCATTTTCTTAAAGAGAACAAAAAAATTATCAGGATTAAGTTAAAGAATAAATAATTAAATAAATAAATAAATAAATAAGGCGAAGAAATCGATAATAGCAAACTGAAAAGGCGCATTTTATTTTCGGAGACTCTGTCGTAGAAATAGCTTATGCAAAAGTATGTAGAGGAAGTAGAGAGATGCGCGCGCATAATAGGAAGTATGCAAAGGGTCGGTATCAAAGATGGTGTGTCAGCAACCAGCATCGAACTGAGAAATGGAAATACGTCGAGGTAAATAGATGTGCTGCGTGCATTTTTATATTAAAAAATCCCTGCAGTGTGCAAATTATCATAAACCTGATTATCATATTTCGATTTTCTCTTCTTGCCTCGACATATGCATAAAAGGGTTTTCCGTAAATTAGAGCTTCAGTGACGCAAGCAACGTTCTGGTAGCTTTTCCGAAGGGATAATCATTATTGTCTACCCATTTAATGGCTTAAATTAGTTTTTATGCCAATTTTATTCATCAAAAAGGGCATGGGGTTTTAAATTAAGTCAGCATTTCAGTCTGTAGTAGCCACTTCTTGCTTTATGACTTCATGCTAAGGTCTAAGTAGACTTATAAAAGACGTAACAACTGACAAAGCACTACAGGCGATGAACATTTCTTATGATGCAAGTTAGAAATGTCATTTCACTGCTTGAACATAAAAAATGATATTTTCACAAGTGGCAAAAACTATTGTACACTAGTTTTGAAGAATTAAGTATTACTCGGATTTACATCACACACCGATACAATGTTTTTTTTTTCTAATTACTTAACAGCAGTAAAATATTTTACATTATCACAAGTGTCAAAAATATTGTGCTTTATTCTTCTATTTCCCTAAAAGAGTCACAGAAGAAGAATGCCTTACCCGCCAATTTAATTGATTTTAAAGAGTAACTTTTTAGAAACATTGAAGTCACTTTCCTATAATCCCTACTTTATTCAAGACATCACCCATGAAATACCCGGTAATAGAGGGTACAAATATACATAGGGGTTCAATGCATCTGCAATAATTATCGACCCAGGTCAGCCTGCGCATTCCGCAAAGACTGATCTGGGCAGAAACATTTTGCTATTGGTCAATTTTTTCTGCAACTCAAAAGACCAGAGTACACCAGGATTCAGTCGGTTATCAGACAAAACTGATTTCATGGATCCATTTTCATGTGATGATGACTTGCTTGGTATCATGCATCACAGAGATGCATTAAGCCCCTTTTTGCCGAAGCAGGGCTCATATCTAAAATAGTCAACTAAACTGATTCCACAGTGTAAGGGTTATGTGCAACTAGAAAATCATGGACTTGAGTTTTATTTGTACTTTATCTTCAACAAAAATACTCTAACACTCAATCGCAGATAAAATTGAAAGTTGACACTCTAGCACTTTGCTGCTGGGGCTGGTGGGAGGGCATCATTTTGGGCAAAATACAGTAAACCTACAAAGAAATATAGTTGTGCTATACAAAAAAATATATAAATAAGCATCAGTTGTGAGCAAAACACAGTAAAGCTACAAAGAAAAATAATTTTGAGTAAAATACTGTTAAGCTACAGAAAAATATATCTTTGAGTAAACTAGAGTAAAGCTACAAAGAAGTATATCTTTGAGTAAACTAGAGTAAAGCTACAAAGAAGTATATCTTTGAGTAAAATAGAGTAAAGCTACAAAGAAGTATATCTTTGAGTAAAATAGAGTAAAGCTACAAAGAAGTATATCTTTGAGTAAAATAGAGTAAAGCTACAAAGAAATATATCTTTGAGCAAAATACAGTAAAGCTACAAAGAAATGCTGTTTATTGCGAGACTCAGTAAACCTCAACGAAATACCATTTTGTGCAAACTACAGTTTTTCTGCAAAGAAATTCTTCTTGCAACAAATATAGTAAAACCACAAAGACATATGAAATGTTGTGGAAGACACCTATCGGCGCAAGTAGCGATACTGGAACCAGTATTTTCTTCTTGCCACAATGATTTCGATAGCATTCTTTATAGGGGTAGTAAAAAGGCGGGATCGTTCGGTACGGAGTTCAATGATCGATTGTTCTGTGTTTTACGCCGCTTTTAACATTATATCAGTCATACCACGGCGACAGCTCGCAAATTCACGCGTATCCTGGGTTTCGCCAATATTGTGCTAGAGCTCTGAAGTATCTTGCAGAAGGATACTCCCACGAAAAGCCCAGTGCTTCAAGTGAGACTGGAACCCGGGGCCTCCAGGTTGCGAGTCCTACAATTCACCATTGACCCACAAAAGACCCCGGCATTGGGTTTAAACACTTTTGTAAAGTAAACTATAAATCAGCCATGCTCTGGCAAAAGGGAGTTCAATGCATCTCCGTAATGCGTCATATCAAGCAATTTGTTACATAGTGATGGGCCTATAAAAATCATTTAGTCTAACAGTCGACTGAATCATGAGATAGGCTGGTCCTTTGACATGCAGAAAATTAACCAGTAGCAAAAAGTTTCGACCCATGTTAGCCTGACATGGGTCGATACCTTTTGCAGATACATGAAACCCCCTTTTCACAGACCAGGGCTCAAATGTATTGGATATTACCGGCAAGAGAACCCTGGAACCCTGCATTGTAATCACAAGCAACTTCGTTCTTCACGTAATCGTCCCGTCTGTCTTGATAGTTGTCACCGTTGTCCGGACCACCAACCATTGCTCCTTTCAGAAGGTTAGGATTCGGCCCTGGGTCCCCAATGCTGCAGGATGTTCGATCTGTGCGACATGAGCTGTAACAACCAGACAGAATGAACCTGATCCATGGCATTCATAGAGGGGTTTTATTTCTTTCTGTGTCAAATATATCGACGGTGGATAATATAAATAAACACCAAATCCGTGTACATTTTTTTCGATATACATGTACCTTGTAGTTATAGATACATCCTTACAGCTAGAGAGAAAAAGGCAGTTAAAACTTGAAAATTTTTAGAATGGCTCAGCTGTGTAAACATAGATATATTACCAGTATATATATAATGTAAGAGATAGAAAAACACAATGGATTTGTCCTCATTTAAAACCGGAAACGACAACAGCGATTAACAGTAAGGCCTTCAAATTATGAATGCATTTTTTATCCGCCGTAATCTGTGCAATCCTGTAGCCATCAGGGCTAACATTTGGCATGAAGATACAACATTGATTATAGTTTCATAAAATAAAGATGAACTGGTTAAAAACTTGTTAAAATCTGCCTGAAAACGCGTATCTATAGATGTATCTTTCAGAAATAGTAAACGAACGTTGTATTCCATCAAAGATCAGACTTGTAGGTTATTTGTAGTGTGATCTGTTGTGTTACAGTCCGAAAAGGCAAGTGATGTTGCTCATATGACCAGATTTATCGATTACTCTTAACCTTTTATTATAACTGCCTACGGTCATTGAAAGAAAACCCGTGGAAACGTAGTTTCATCATTGAAGTTTGTGCAAAATCATGTGAAATCATCTCAGCAGATCACTATGTTGTGTCGTGAAAACATGACAACTAGCAGATAACTTGTTTTTCTTACAGGAAAAATGTCGAAAAGAGCAACTTTGTCCTCTGAAATAATTTTTCCAACGGTATAGTAATTTATGTTGTCGTCCATAGTTTATAACCACTTTTCCCGAAGCAAACTGCAGAGGTGCACATAAAGTCCTAAGGGCGAATGGGTAAGAACTGAGTAGGCAATTCATTATAATTCTTGACGGTGAAGGGAGACAGAAAGAAGAAGAAGAAGAAGAAGAAGAAGGAGAGAGAGAGAGAGAGAGAGAGAGAGAGAGAGAGAGAGAGAGAGAGAGTTACCTGCCCCTATGGTGTGCGTGTTCCGGGTATTTATTACCAAAGCCAACCTCATAACTCATATGGTACTTGTTGTCACCAAGAATATAGTTGATCTGTGACATTGCCCACGTCTTGTATTTATCGGCATTGATGTTATCTGCTGCTGCCACCGTGGCAATGAATGCCGCATTTGCTAAAACAAGAACACCCTATGCGGGTGCCAACGCTCACTTGCCGCTGCTTTTAGTGAAAATTCCAAGTCGAAATAGGGGTATATAGCTTGATGGTCGCCTGCCCCTCTTGTATGGGTTTCCCTTTCATTTGCTAACAACTAGTCTAAGTTTGAAGTAAATATCTCCAGTAATAACAGAGATATCATAAAATGGTAAAGTAGTAGAACAACGAGGACGCAGACGACGACGCCCGGCCTATGAGAATACCTCGACGTTTTCTTCGAAAACAGTAGAGCTACAAAAAGTATATCAACCCTTTACTATACCATCCCAAGTTTTAAGAACCCAGAGAAAGGAAGTTTTTGATAATATTGTGAAAAAAAGAGAACATGATGGAAACAAGCGTATTCCATTTTTTTCCACAATGTTTCCATCCTTTAATCAGTTACCACACGATAATATTTAAGATTCAACCAAACCGGAAGCAGTTGCAGACGACATTTTTATTCTTTTCCTTTAATATTTTCTTCCCTTTCAAGGACAAATTAAGGCAGTTATGGTAATTCAGCTGTATTAAGTGCGTATAATTCGAAAATAAATTGAAAAGTAATAATATTAATATAATAAAATAAAAGCAGTTGAATATAAATAATTGATAGATTAAAATGAAAAAAAAACTTATTAAAGGGTGAAATAATTAAAAGAATAATAAAAAAAAAAAAAGATAAAGAAAAGAATGACACTGCATAACTATAAACACGCACCTGCATAACGGTTGGCTCCCCATTGATCCCGATAAGCAAGACCACAAGGTGTTTGCTGCACGGTACCACCCGGCATATAACTGTTAACGAAACTTTCTACATCAGTTTTGAACGAGTTGTCTTTCGTGATTTCGAAGAGCATCAGCTTAAATTGAGCAAATGGGACAAATAAATAAATAAATAAATAAATAAAATGATTTGAGTGAGATACTTAAAGAAACACACATTTAAATGACATACAGAGATCTTGAAATGGCAAGCTTTCCGGGCAAAATGGAACAAACTGCTTCCCTTACGTTTCTCCTAAACATGGTATTTAACCCTTAGTCTGCTAAGCGCGACTTGGAGACCTTTTGCGGACAGTATAGATCAAGATCAGTCTCCAGAGAACGTGCAGTATGATCTTGGATCTACACCGTCCGATACAAAGATATGTTTTCCCCAAAATAACTTTGAAATAGTAAAATATTGTTTCTTAATTTTCGGCTTGAAAGCTTTATTCCACTTATTCAGCAAACTAAAGGTTAATATGAAAACGAGGCACAATACAGAGATACGTACGTCAGCAGCAACCATGGTATCGTCCCAGGACAACGCCCAGCGTGTTCCTGCTTCGTGGAAAGACTTGGCATCAGTAAGATAAGTGTCCTGTCCTGTAGCCATGTTCAGGAGCGAGGCGGCAACTGCAAGATCGTCTTTGTCACTCGTAGAGCTGTAAAGTTAAAATTGTTTTTAATGCAATATCCTCGACGACATCAACAACAGCTATCAGAGAGAGAGAGAGAGAAAGACAGAGAGAGACAGAGAGAGAGAGGGAGGGAGAGAGGGGATTGATTGATTAATTGATTGATTGTGTGGCGTTTAGCACCACCTAATGTTACGTCAGATAATATCGGCAGCTAGTGCATCTATTCATGCTTTCCTACAATTTTTACGCACAATTTTCTTCCCGTGTCATTTGCTACTTTCCCACTTATCAATCGTCAAAACCATGATCAGTGGTGAGAGTGGAATGAATCCTGTTGCAATGACTGTCATCAATCCTCGGAAGGAAATTAGTCTAGCTTTGGATACGAGAGAGAGAGAGAGAGAGACAGAGAGAGGACACAAATGTGTCTGAAATGTGATATGGATAATTATCTAATATTGGCTTGTACCGATACCTTAGTTTTCGTAAGTATACCGGTACCTTTGTTTTCAGAAGTACAATTAAAACCATGCGCAATGAATGCACATAATGCACATACATGCCAAAGTAAACAGGTAGAACAGGTAGTTGTTAAATTACATTGGGGGAACCGAACTTAATATTACATGAAATGCTTCAGTCAGTCATTCGAGGCGATTGAGCGTGCAGGAATAAGCAAGAAGGTTGCGCTTTACATTAATATTCTCGAATTTTGTGGCCCATCATGTGCTACAAGTATAAACTCCTTCACTGTGGACGATTCGATTGTCTAACCATTTACCGCACAAACCCGAGTTTCAAAGACCTTAATTAAGCAGGCTTTTTAAAACATTGTGGGAAAAGGAAAAATGATGGTAACCAGTATGTTCTCCTTTTCCGAAAACGTTTTCTACCTTTCACAAAACCCAATCATTTCAGCAGCATTCAATTTGTCATCTGTAATTGCTTTAAATTTGAAGAGATCTGAAGTTTTATCGCCTATTAAAGAGTTACAGCACAATTGTGTTTCAGAGTTTGTGGTGTATCTCCACACGTATGTTGACTCGTTTCATTCAAGCAATGTACAACATTTACCCATAGAAGGCTGCTGCTTGATTCACACATTGACTATATATTCCACGATTGCTTTTGGCAAAACTGTATAAACTCTTCGCAGCAGTTAGCAGTTGACTGGCATAGTTAGTATCTGTAAAATTGAATCACTTTATAAGTAAAACAAGGAAAAGGTGAATGGATCTTTAACAATAACGTTACTAGTATTCATGTGGAACAGCAGCAATGTAACTACAGGCGCTTAGTTTTTGACAAGCTACTCCCTCTACAATCTGATTGTCAAGGTGTCCAACTGTATTGCCTACCAAAATCCAACCAGAGTCAGTTCTTACGAACATGAGTATTCGTAACAAATGCATAGTTGAAATACAAAACGTTCCGGCTGTGATTTTAACCCGTGTGGTAAAGATCTTAGTTTATCGAGGTACAAAGGACTAATTGATACACGAACCACTGAGCTTAAGAGAATTCACTCTAACGCAATTGCTAGGAAGGCCTACTGATTTTCTGCAGGAGGAAGCTATGCTGTAAGGAAGGAGTGATCGCCCGTAACACAATTGTTTGTATTTTTCACATATTTCTAAAACCGAGTGGAAATATCTTTTTTTTTTATCGTGTTCTGTGATAATTCACACAGAACGATACAGATGAATTAATATTAAGAAAGTAATAAAGGTCGAAACTCTGAAAGTGGACAAGTTTTTCTCTTCCCACCGTGTGATGAAATTTGTAATACCACAATAAACAAATTGAACCAATCTGATTGGTCAGTGAAATGTGAACTTCAGGTTTGAAATAACGGCGTGATGCTATGAACAGTTTTGAACAATAAGGTTCGTTCAATATATTCACCGCGGTATCAAACATTTCCATCTCACGGTGGGAAGAGGAAAACTAGTCAACCTCTAAAGTTTCTATCTTTACTCGCTTCATATTTATCCTTTAGTTCCATTTCATGTATAAGATTAAAGATTAATTACCGTAGAATATGATGAAATAAGTGGCTTTTTCCATCCCAGTTTAAAAATTTAGAAAAATACTGACAAATCATTGGGAGGATCATCTACGGCAGGTAATACAGTTGGACATCTCGTCTTTATATATTACGCTATAGAAAGCGAAGTATGTCAAAATCCAAGTGCCTTCGGATGCAATGTAAAAAATTGATACTAATAAATGCTTATTTTTTTTTTGAAAATGAATTCATTCGGATAAGAAACACACATTACAATAATAACTAATGAACAAGCAAGGGAGGTTATGTTATAGAACATAGAATTAGAGAATGAAGACGAATTGGTACTAACCTCCACAGATGCCTTTAAATACCATGTATCCAGCAGCCAATGCTGACGCAGTGCTAGCAGCTACGTCACTTCCTTTACAACTCCGAGTAACCTTAAACGCTGGTCTGTTCATGTGCATGTTTTCAGGTCGTCCCCAAAACGAGTGGTCTTGATTACCGTCACCTACCTTAAGGTGTCAAACCAAAGGATAAGTTCTTGATACAGGCTCCGGACTAAATAGGTTGCATAGAATACGTGGACTGTGCTTATAAGTAGGTACATGTATAACTGGACTTATTGCATTCTCTTAATGTATTATACGTACAAGTCGTAGGAAAATGTAGATCTATTTTGTGTAAAATCCGCTTGAAACACGAGGTCTTTCGACATTACCGATAGCAAAAAGTTTCGACAAAGGTGAGCCTGCAAAGTCTGATATGGGTCGAGACATTTTGCAGATGCATAAAACTAAACTTACTCAAAAGTCTTCGGCTGCTTGATCGAAATTTTAATCTTGCTCGTACTCGTAGTCGTAGTCTTGCCCACTGCACATCTATTGATCCAAAGACAATATTGCGTAATTTTGTAAATAATTGCCGTTATAAAACACACTTGCATTCATAGAGCACTTGCTTACCCAGGTCAGCCTGCGAGCATTGCACAGGATGACATAGGTCGATACTTTTTGCAGATGCATCAACCCCCTTTTCACAGAGCATGACTCTTAACGACATACCTGTACATATAGTGTGTTCTGATCAGGAACCCAGCATTTTAGGAAGTAATCTAAAGGCCATTTTATCATGTCACACATCATATCAGTTTGTCCAGTAGCGGCGTATGCGTCTTTAAACTTGAGAAACCCCCATTCCAACACCCAGGTTGAATAAGCCATTGGGAGGTTGAACTTTACGTGGTCTCCAGCTGATGAACATGAATGAAAATATGGTTCACAGATGTTAAATTGCGTTCGTTTATTTGTTTGTGTGGCGTTTACAGGGATCTATTCAGATTTTTGTAAAGTCACCATACGTAAGAAGTGACTGTTCAATGAATCAAGTAAGGAGATAGCTAGGAAATCGTCTGTATAGAAAAAATAACTATCAAACAAAAATAAGATAAAAATACTTGTAAGAGTATTTTCTTAATGGACTACCTAGCCTTTCTAAATATTTTCATATTTCAAGCTGAGAGAGAGAGGGGATGTAAAATGCCTGGACTCTGGTGTGCCATGCCTACTGAAACTTCGACGCCAATAGTGTGGTCAGTGGTTTCAAAATTTCAAATTCTAAGACTTGACCTATGAGCTACCTGGGAGGGCTACCTGCAAAAAGCCAGTCGTTGAATTTATCGTATGTAGTTCAGTAAAGCGTAATGGCAGGATACATATTATCCGTATTTGACCCTGGTTTGAGACCCTAAAGACTGCGATATTTTCTTATATCATTTATCAATCTTGTGAATAGGTTGATGTTAAATTGATAATATTAATTTTTATTCTCTTTATATATATATCGTAAACTTTTAGTTCTGAATCGATATGTGGAAATAAACACCAATAAAGGAACAATGTATTTTGTGTGATAATATTTCTTGCAATGGAAGTTAAGAGCTGATACATCGGTCAAATTGTATTGCGGCAGTCTGAACTTTGTTTTCTTGTACTTGAATGAACCTGTGCCTGAAGAAGCCTTAAAACTTATGAAGAAAATAAGTAAAGGAGAAAATGCCGGTAACCAGCATTTTCTCCTTTGCCACAATGTTTTCTACTCTACAAAGGAGAAATTTCATCCGTAGAGCCACATATAAATTGTCGTGTGCAAATGCTTTCGAATTGGACAAGTCTACATTTTTGTCGTTTGGCAAAGAGTTAAAGGGTATCTTTAGAATGTACGTTGAAAACCAAGCTCCAAGTTTTTTAGACGTTTTTAATACAAACCTTAAAGGTTTATAACACCTACCGTCATACCAACCGCCACTGAGGTCATGACCTCCGTCACCATCGTTAACGGCGGAGTCGTCACGCCATGGTACTGGGTTGTTACTCGGGAGACGGCCTGACCTCTGGGCATCATAAAACAGAATGGACAGTCCAAGTGCTTCTCCGTAATTGTACTTCATCTTAGAACCTGTAGATTAAAAAGGAACTGAATGATAAGTTTTAGGAGGGGAAAACAGTGTGATTCACTGGTTTAACTTGATAGAAACACAATGTTTACAGCGTCACAGGAAATTATTAAAGGTTGTCGTGTAGACCAGAGTGAGCAGTATGTCACATCACGAAGTCATGCAAACTGTCTCATGATTTTATATGCTTTTCATCTGGTGTCTGCTCTACTCTTGTATCTAAAGTGTACGAACATTCTTTCACTAGCTCATTTTGCAAAATATCACTTTTTATAGTTCATGTAGATGGGTTATCTATTGATTAGCTACTGCCCTAAGACTCTGACATTTATTGTATTCGAGATAAATCTTTAGAAGTATCCATTGAAGCTTGCCAGAGCCCTGCTTGATAACATTGTTATCTTGACTCGTTTATTAGTATTTGAGCACATGAACTTTTAGCTCTTGTCAGACCCTATGTATCCGTTGGATGTTTCCTGTCGGGGCTCTGCATCGGCAGAGACGCTGCAGAAAAGTATGCTTAGTACATGACGAACAATTTGACTTCTCTTTAAAAAAAGAAGGCTATTACCATATAACTTGAACATAATGCTACTACTGTTATTTCAACATAACGTGCTCATTTGATAATTTTGTTAAGAAAAAAATAAACTAACCTCCGACGCTTGAGGATCCCGGTGTGATAGGATTACCCGGTGGTTTCGTTGCAGGGTTAGATGGAGCTTGTGTGTTTGAACCCGCGCCAGATCCTCCCGAACTGGACCCTCCGGAACCACCGCCATTTAAACCTACAAGAAAGAACTGTTATTTTTCATAAAGAAACACCATATAAAACTAACCTATGTGTTCAGTCTCTACTTGTCTGACTTCAGAGTCTATAATATCATATTGAAAACTGTTGTGTATCAATATTGTTCATTGTTGCTAGCCGACAATGAAGTCATACCATAAAAGTTATCGATTTGGTCAATAATGTTTTTGAAAGGTAAGAAGAAGGAAAAGTAAAAATGTGCAAAGATTGATATTTAATACAAATTGGACCCGCTTGTAAGAATCAAGAGTCGGCTGTTTACTTCGGCGATTGCTTTAGCTCTTTCACTACCAATGGTGGTCTAAATAGCTTTTGTGAACGCCATAGTTCAAGGCCATGTAGTCTGATCTTGGACCTTCACCGTCCGCAGCTGTAAGCCAATCTATGACCAACAATCGTCTTCAACTGTAATAGAAAAGAAAAGCTATACAGCTGCTACTGAAACTTCAGAGCGAACAATAATACTTGAAATGCCATGGACCATACTTGTCTCTTAAAGTTTTTCTCACCTTCAACAAAGAAGCTTCCCGAGGGTGGGGTGTCGCTGGACACACGACCAAGAAAATCTACTACCAGATCTTGACCAGCTTGAAGATCACCATCCCACGGCATGTTCTCGACAACAAACTCGGTACCACCATTGTTACTGATAACGGTCGCTTTCCAGATCTAACAGCAAAAAAAATAATCACTTTAGTTATTAAACCAGCAAATAATTTTTTACAGTGATGCAGAATTAATGTATCTCAATGCATATGAGCCATGTGAAACGGGGTTTAATGAGCTATGCTCTATGAAAAGGGGGTTTAACGCATCTGTCAACAGTGTCGTTTCATGTCAGCCTGCGCAGTCCGCGCAGGCTGACATGACCCGAAACTGTTTGCTATCTTTAACTTTTCCGCATGTCCATACCTCATGATTTAGTTAGTTGTTAGACAAAATTTATTTTATAGATATTAAGGAATTTTAGCGAGACAAGGCTTTCACACTAGACTTCCAGAAGGACCAATTGTCACCTCAATTTTGACACAAACCTTTTCCTCTCGTTTGTGAAAATCATGAAGATTTATAGGTAGTCGGAAGGGCTTGAACTGATGATGGGGTCGAGAATACTGAATAGGTATAAATTTTGTCAGGATATTTAACTCGTGCAAATCGCTGAACCGGCTACTGCTGCGGACAGTGAAGATCAAGATCAGACTGAAAAGAAAGTACAGTCTGATCTGTGACTTACACTGCTCGCTACTTTGTTGCAAATTACGGTCAAAACAACCTTGACGTACCAATACATCAGCTATATTTTCTTATTGAAAAAGTTCAGTTCAGCATTCAACAGTTTAGTAATAATAACCCATCGTCGCTAGCCAAGGGTGACGATCACTACGTCGCTTTATTCACCCTCGGCTGATACTGTCGAAATCTTGTAATCCCCGCGATACGCGTAATCGTTGTTTGCAAAATGTTCTGAAAACACCGGTCAAATAGCATGTTATATCTTCAATCTAACTTCAGCACAACGTAGATAAAAATAGCGATCGCAGGAGAGAATTGTTGGATATGCTGGGAATAATTATAAAAAAGAAATAGACGAACAATGATTATACTTCAACATTCACTGTAAAAAATAAGTTAAATGAAGTTTTTAGATACCTTCCAATACCAGATGATTGACGGACAAACTATATGTGTGAGGATTTTGCAGAAGGAGTTATATTACGCGACGCTTGTTTGGTTTTCGAGTATGTAATTTTCGGGGTTATCAAAATCCAGTAGGCGGCGTGTTGCAGGGATTACAAATTTCTATTCGATCAGCCAAGGGTGAATAGAGAAACGTAGTGATCGTCACCTTTGGCTAGTGAATATGCGGAACAGTAATAACCTCAAGGGAATCAATTGGTCTGTCAAATATTAGATGTGCTTTCCATCCGTGAACTTCGTGGTCTGCATGAACAGTAAATGTGCCTTGAAATCCACCATTCCATTGGTTGTTATAGCTAAGAGGCGTGGCAGCAAAAGAAGCCGTAAAAATTGTAGTTAGGCATAAAAGAATCATCTTTCTGAAATATATGAAAATACATGTAACAATTTAAATCTTAAAGTATGATGTGCATTTCGATTTCACAGGTCTTTCATTTTTACCTGCTTCGAGCAGTCTGAAACAAGTCAAAACGTTTTGCTTTTGTTATATTTTCTGCATGTCAAAGGAACATGTTACCTCCAGGTCCAGTTGATTGTTAGACTAAATGAATTTTATGGATCCACAACTATGTGATGACTTACTTATAATGCATTAAGGAGATGCATTAATCACTTTTCCCAGAGCATGGCTCATATTTTTTATTACCAACACTCTAAGGACTTGATATAAAAAAAAAAGTAAGAGCAAAGGCTCACGGAGTACACTCATCCGAAGAAGTCATCCAGCTTGAATAATAATACATAACGATAACAGTAATCCTGTTACTGCTCTTCGACAGTTAGAATCGCCGTAGTCTTTTACAGCTATCCGATGGTTCACTTTCATACATTATGCATTTTACCTAAAATTTTGTTTTAACATGTCCTGTCTGAATTCTAAGAAGAATTCTTTTGAATGTAAAGTTGAAGAAATATCTACGACCGAATTACGACATACTAGTAATCAAGATTCCCTTTTTTTATTTCATTTTCATTATTTCAAAAAACTGTGATGCTATGCAGAATTTATTTTTTGTGTTATGTCAAGTTGATTCAATATAAATTCAAAGGTAAAAAGATGGGTTTAATGTTAAATGGTTGAAATTTACGGGTAACAAAGTACAACTAAACAAAGTATAGTCAAACAAAATAACAGAAAAAATAAATAGAATTTTATCATTATTTTTTTTCCTAGAATATGAAATGAACAGTCTAACAAAAGAAGCGTCTTACTGTCGCAAATGGAACCGTCGCACTGAAAGCTTGATTATGTTAGGTAAGCATGGAAAGGTCAGTGGTCAAGGGCCGAGTCATATATAAGTTAGATTTGACCGTCCTATGGTTTGTTCATGAAAGAAAGAATACACTGTAAACAGTCCGAAACCAGTGTATATATCAGCCGTACTCTGGTAGAGGGAGGTTTATGTATCTCCGTGATGCATGGTAACACGCATGTCACCACACAAATATGAATTTAAAAAAATCATTTCGTCTTAAAACTGACTTAATTAGGGGGTAGAATGGTCCATGGACATGCAGAAAATTTACAAGTAACAAAATTTTTCGACCCAGGTAAGCCAGCCCGGACTGCTTAACCCCATTTTGACAGAGCATGACTCATATTTAAAGATTTTAATTTCTGGATTGCGAGGCAAAGCTTCTGTTGTTTTCTGGTCAATTTAGATTAAGATGACACTGTCTTAAGCAGATAGTATAAATCAAGTTCAATCTGAACATAACTTACAGCCAGATGTTGGACCTACTCTGTGCGCCATTTTAGTAATATTTTGGGACAAAACAATAACAATAATAATGATAATAATAACTTGAAATCCCAATGTTTGTGGTTAATTTTTCTGATTAAAAAAAAAAAGGTCAATATCATTGATTAAGGGCGTATGCGGTAGTTTTTAATGCGCACAATTCTGCGCATAGTATTTTTTAATGCTTTCGGTGATCTTTGCAAGAATACAATTAAATATAAGGGATTCTAAAGGGAAGTTAACTACATCTAGGAAACAAAAGACACTGCAGCACAATGACACTGTTAATAAACGTCGTTCAACTTCAGCAGGAATTGAGAAAAGTACGGAATAGTTTACTTGCACTTTTTCGGATACTTCTGATACGTCTAGTTCCGGAAGATCGGTCAGCGGATTGTTGCATTTCATCCCATCAGAGTAAATATTAGCATGTGTGAATATAATAACATCTACTTATTGAATAAGACTAATATCTTTTTTCAATCCCAATCTTTTTCAAATTGGGATATCATGATACGGATGAGTCATGGCTGTAAATTCAAATCTTTTACGCAATTTCAATTTCCGTATCTCTGAAACCGTGCAGTGAAAGTTCCTTATTTTTGCAAAGAAGGTCACTCATATGGAAATGTCTTTACCATATAAGTTTCATGGAAATTTAATGAATAGTTTCCTAAAATTTTGTATAGAACAACCAGTTTTTTCACATAAGGACTCGGCCGATTTTACCTTATTATTAGACAGAAGTGTAATTTAGTTCTTTGAATTGAATTCTATTTCACTTTTTTTGGTTGTTGTTGTTATTACTTATTTATATAGCATAAGCTCACTTAAGAAAAGGCTTTAATTGTGTGTCAGAGCTCAGGAACCAGTTAATTTTGCATGATTTCTACATGTCTTCCAATTGTTTCGTGCCGAGCCCCTTTAGCAGTCGGTAGCATACTGGACTTGAGTACAGGCGGTCGCTAGTTCGAATCCCCAACTCGGCGAATTTCTTTCTAAGAATTGATGATAATCATTGCAAGAGGATTCATTTCCCTTTCATCGCTGATCATTGTTTCGACGATGATTGTGTAGGAAAGCAGCCAGTAGCCGTGGAAAAATATCTTGCTAAGTACTGGTTAAAGAAACTCTAGAAAAGCATGGGTTGGTGCACTGATCACCGAAATACAACAGAAATATGCTGAAAATGGCGTTAAACTCCATCAGTCAATCAATCAATCAATCAATCAGTCCAATTGAATCTTAAGTCCTGTTATTTGAATGTGCTTCTTTGACGTTGTGAGACAGATATTTCTATCGGATCAGGGAACAAAATGTTTTCTGCGTGAAACATAACTCTTGAAGGACATCCAGCTTTGTGTAAGTGTTACGTCTAACCGCTTTGCTGTAAAAAGCTTGTTCAACAGCAGCAAGGCAGATGTTAGGTTCTTATATTTCTTTCAGGCTTCACGAAACAAGTGGATGATATTGATCCAAGATCAGACTGCAGGTTCTCTGCGGTCTGACCTTGATCTATATTGTCCGCAAAAGGCTCGGATTTGTCTATGGCGCTGAAGGGGTTAAAACCTGAAAAAAAAGTGTAATCTATTATTTCCTGCAGCGAAATAGGTAAAGTAAGAGCTTAAGGAGGCTACATATCAGAACTATTACATCTCAAGTTACGACTGTTTACGAAACTTTTCGGGGAATCCCGTAACTGAAAGGTCACGAAACATGCCATCATCTTCGATTCTGACACCAACGTATTTAGGATATGCACCTTCCTAGAACAAAATTGTTTGGTTTAATGGAGTCTTGCCACAATATATCAGTTATTTGATAGCAAGTGGTGCGTCCAACTACGAACCGTTGGCAGTTCGAATAAAGCAAAGCTGTTCATTTCATGTAGGTCAGCAGGTGCACCCATGAAATTAAGGGGTTACGGTTTCGATTCTGGTGCAAAGTTATTTCAGACAAGTTATAGCAGTAGGCCCACTTATGTAATGAAGGGTTGCGGATTCGAATCTTTAGCAAAGTATTTCCGACACGTCAGTTCGGTGTGTGCACCAGTGTAATAAAACGATGCGACTCCAATCAGGCAAACTGTTTATTTGATAGTGGTCATAGTGCTCAGCAGGTGTACCTATGTATTGATCGGTGGCTATTTCGAATCTTTTGCAAATTTATCATTTTCATTTAGGTTATAGCAGCAGGTGCACTAATTTACTGAAGGGTTGCGGTTTCGAATCTCGAGCAACTGTATTTCAGATAAGTGTACTTTTGGAACTAACGGTTGTGGTTTACAATTTCTAGCAAAAGTATTTCAGACACGTCAGCGCGGTTGGTGCATCAATGTAATAAAGTTTGCTTCTTCTAATCAAGAAAAACTCTTTATTTAATATAGGTCATAGCAGCTATGTAATAATTGGAGGTGATTTCGAATCTCTGCAAAATTATCAATCTCATTTAGGTCATAGCAGCAGGTGCACCAATGTAATGAAAGGTTGCGACTTCCAATCAAGAAAATCATGTTTGTTTAATATAGGTCATACCAACAGGTGCACTATTATAATGAAGGGTTACGGTTTCGAATCGCGAGCAATCATTTTGGTTATAGCAGCAGGTGCACTTACATATTGATATGTTTGCAATTTCGAATCTCTTGCAAAAACGTTTTAGAAATGTCAGGGCTAAAGGTGCACCTGTGAAATGACAGGTTGCAGTGTTCGAATAACTTGCATAATTATTTTAGGCATATCACAGCTACAGGTGCACCTATTTAATAAAACGTTTCTATTTCGAATTTCAGCTGTTAAAGTTCCATCTGAGTAAACGTTTTTATTGAAGCGTTTAGTGTATGGCAATTCTTGAAACAGCATTTCAGTAGTGTAAAAAGCGGCAGGTGCACCTACATGTATTAAGTCAGGGGCTTCTCGGTAAAAGTCTTTCCGAAGAATGATGAAAGACATTTCCACAGATTCCATTCCTATGCCTAACATTCGCCCTTTTCCGATTCTTAATAGTTTATACTATATCTTATAACCACTGACAAGTAGGTGATCATTGTCATTAGCCAGTTGCCGCTAACTCTTACTTCTAAACCCACCTACATCGCAGTAATTGAGTTCCAGGAAAAGTACGTCCTCTTTAAGGAAATGAAACTAGAACTGACGCAAAGCTTGCAAATACCCCTACCAGCACCTTGTAATTGAAGCAGCACAATCAGGAAACGTAAGTGATTTTCTAAACAAACTTCACCCTTGACCTTGACCTTTGATCCATGTGATCTAAAAACAATAGGGCACCTTCTTGGGTCATGAGCAACACTTGTATAAAGTTTCAAGGTCCTATGTCAAACAGCTTTTTTTGCGTAAGAGCACGGAAACGATTTTGAAACAAAGTTTACCTGTGACCTTGACCTTTGACCCATGTAATCAAAAAACAATGGGGCACCTTCCTGGATCACGAGAAATACTTGTATAAAGTTTCAGGGTCCTAGATCAAACTGCTTGAATTAGAGCACGGGAACGATTTTCAAACAAAATTCACCTGTGACCTTGACCTTTGGCCAATATGACCCCCAAAACAATAGAACATCTCCTTGGGTCATGTGCAACACGTGTATAACGGCTTTTGAGTTAGAGCACGGAAACGAAAACGCGGATGCACGGACGGACATGGTAAAATCAGTATAACCCCCGGTGGGAGTATAATAAAATGTGCTTGGGCGAATAACATCAAGAACAAAAGAATGTGGAAGCTATAGTGATATATTTAATGACAGACATTTTGTAGAGTTGTACACAGATAATTAACATTTCGGTGCTGGTGAAGCAGGTAGGTCATTATTGACAGCAAAATGGTACAAACCTAAAACAAAAAGTTATTTGATATATATAGAGAATACGTACATTGTGTTGTCGTATATCAAAAATAGCTAATGAGGTTGGAAGAATTCATAATTGTCGAGCCTGAATGATACACTTGTCAATTCTCACAACCGATATTCTATTTATCTTTTAACGTGTGATTTGTTGCTGTTTATTATTTCGAACAATAAATAACACGAATTTAGCAATATTTGCAGATGAAATGGATATAGATTAGGCCCCCTAGCTGTAAAAATGACTTCATGAATGATATTGACCACGTCATAAAACGTGACCTTTTTTCCGCAGAAAATTCATTCATGTTCCATAAATATCTGTGGTACATGTATATCAAAAATTGTTCTATAAATATCCGTGGTATATTAAATAAAAAAAGGAAAAATTCGCATAGGTTTTATTGCATGGATATTCGGTTAGTTGAAAGATTAAAGTCAACAATATAGAGAATACGTACATAGTGTTGTCGTATATCAAATATATCTAACGAAGTTGGGAGAATTGATCATTGTCGAGCCCAGCTGTAGGATTGATGTATTCGGGTCGTTGTTTACGATCTAAAAATGTATACTTTTTTACCTCACAATTCCGAGTTTTAAAGTCCGTGAAGAAAAAGCTAATGAAAACATCACGGGAAGAGGAGAAACTGTCGGTAAACAGCATTTTTTTCTTTTCTCCGCCATGCTCTCAACACTTCCACAGACAATTTTCATCATATGAGCTACATGTGATTTGTCGTCAACACATGCTTTTAGTTTGGACAAGTCCAAAATTTTGTCGTGTGGTAAAGAGTAAAGACTGGCATAATTGGGATTGTTGTTTACGATCAGAAAATTCCCGTCAGCGGCAATTGAAGTGGTTCAAAGAATTAGGTTAGTAACCTGCAACCGCCGACTGGAAACCTGCGTTGTAATCACAAGCTACTTCATTCTTCACAAAATCGTCTCGTTTATCTTGGTAATTGTCCCACTCGTCGGGACCACCTACAAGGGCTCCATTTAGTTGATTGGGGTTGTCCCCTCCACTGTTACCGTCACACCAGTTCTGCCAGGTTGGACAAGAACTGAAAAATAATGGTGTTACAAAATGCTGACGTGCAGTTCTGATTCTGAATAAAAATATACTGTCATAGTATCATTTCGATTTAATCCAAGAAAATAATCTACATGTTTTGAGACATGTAGGATATGGACATAAAAATAATTATAAAAACGATCATTATATAAATCACTATGATGGTAATTATTTTCAAAACAAAATTTATCTAAAGATGATATGACACATTATGTAAAAACATTCTTGTGAATTATTCAAACATACTTCATAGACATATAACCTTTTGCGGAAATAATACTACTTTATAAACAAATTATCGCGTGCGGATAAAATAATAGATATGTATTAGATACAATGCACGTTAATGATTTAGTTATGCTTTGACAAATGGCGGTTTAATGCATCACCGTAATGCATAATACCAAGACAGATATCTCATAATTAGGGATCCCTAAAATCCATTTAGTCTGACAATGGAATGGATGTGGAGGCAGGATGGTCCTTGGAAATGCATAAAATTTACCAAAAGCAAAAAATATCGACTGCGCAGGCTGACCTGGGATCGATACTTTTAGAAGATACACTAAACCTTTTTTACACAGAGGATGGCTCATATAATATATATACATATATACGTAATCGATGGCACAAACCTTCCCCTGTGATGGGCTTTCTTTGGAAAGTTGCTTCCGAATCCCACCTCAAAACTCATATGTTGTTTGTTATCTCCAAGGAGATAGTTTATCTGACTCATTGTCCATTTCTTATAGTCATCTGAGTTGATGCCCTCCTCGGCAGCCATTGTGGCGATAAATGCGGCGCCACCTATCGGAGTAGAAATGAAATACAATATATTCTTTTTGTACATATTAATTGATAAAGTAGAGTATTAGGAAACTAAAATCTAGAAGGATTGATATTTCTTATAAAAAAGACCTGGTTTTGTGATATTCTAACAAAACGCTTCAACTAAGGTTATCTCGTTTCATACAGAATAATTTAAGTTTTTTTTGCAATTTTTGAGTCTGTATGCTCTCTTTTGGGGGCATAAGTTCATGCTGCAGACATCTTTTATACTCCTTGGGCAGATACTGTGAAATTGCTCGGATGCTTCATTTTGTAACTTTTGATCTTGTTACGGGAGACCACTCCTTCATGCATGGCTTCATCCCGGTTTAAATACAATACCTAACAACTGCGTCAGGGAGAATTCTCTGTAGCTCAGTGGTTACAGTGTTGGCCTTTCGTCCGGGCGTTCTAGGTTCAACTCCTGCCCGGTCCCTGTATTTCTGCTATGCATTTGTTCATCTGTTTCTTTGTTACGGACTTTGTTCGTAAGAATCTGAGTATACAGTGTCAGCTATATTGAATGTCTAGATAAAGGCATTTATAGCGGATTGACATATCAATATGCCTCTAATATTCAGTATCAGGATATATCTTTCTGTTGTTGAAAGGACAATACCTCTGTAACATACGGTAAAATGTTGGTAAACTGAGTAGGAGAGAAAGAAAAAAAAAAGATAGAGCTAGTAAGCAGTACTATTTTAGGACTTTTCATTTTTTATCAACAATTAAGAAAGGCTCTCTTTTACTAAAGATGCTGAAAAAGGGAAATAATGTTTGCAAATAGTTTGGTAAAAACTGAAGGAATTTTGCTTTCTTTCAGATTTGGAACTTGTGCATTGCTCAAGACAATGTTATTTTTAAACTTTTTTCTACCTCATGTAACTGTCTATTACTTGGTTGTCCAGTTTTAAACATTAATGTTTAGATCTTCAGTTTTGGTCTACGACCTTTTTTACCTAACCAGAAATTTATCATGATCTGGTTTTCTAAAATGTTCTTTTACTAGATCTTTAATGATAAGTCATGGAAGAGTAGCTGGTATTAAGCTTATAGACTGTTCGAGCATCATCAACAAGATGTATCTAAATTATACATTAATTTCTTTATACCTGCATATCTGTTAGAGCCCCACTGATCTCTCCAGGCCAGACCACAAGGTGTGTATTTGAGACTACCACCTGGTTTCCAGTCATTTATGAAGTTAACTATTTTTTGCTTGTATTGATCCTCTTTGGTATGCATGTACAACAGCAACTGAAAGATGTACAACAGATCCTTTTTGGAGACGCAAAAAGCGGGGTAATAGAGAAAAAACAGATTGAAGAATTAACACAGTCCCTATGACCTCCTCTTTAAATACCCTTGATGAGAGTGTTTACAACAACTTGGACTAACTAAACTTAAAGTTTTATTAGTAGGAGCGAGAAAGAGCCAGGTAGACGGATGGGCTGAAAAAGGAATAATTATACAGGGCGGAAAGAATGCTTAGCAACGTGAGAGATGGAGAAGAATAAACCAGATTGAATTCAATTTCGGTAGGAACAGTGCAATAGATTAATTTCTGTAGAATGGAAGAATATAGTTGAAATATGTAAATAGGAAAACCAATGAACAAAAGACTAGAGAAAGAGTGAGAAAGGAATATGTATAAAAGCTCCAATATTATTTGAAATTGTGTGGCGATTTGCTAGGTATCATGCATTACGAAGATGCATAAAGCATCCTTTTGCCAGGACAAAGCTCATATGTTTTGGGCCCAAATCGATATGCATGTTACAAAGATAGCCAGCATATCTAGATATAACTGAATTAACTGGAGTTGGAGGGACTACAGTACTAGATCTTGAGCCTTTTTGTAGGAATCAGTGGAAGCAGTATACCATCCAAGATACTGTCCAAGAATCAATAGCTTAAATGTAAGCTTGCCTATCAACTTTACTATAACAAAATGGACGCTAATACTTTGAGACATCTTTTAAAGAATGTTTCCGTCAAGATCTTGATATCTAAATTAGGATTTTATAGCATTTCGTTGACAAAATGATCGCATTGGTTCTGAAAGTTTGGTATGAACGCGACATTCATAGAATTTGACGCTACGAAATCTAACAATCAAAGGCCAAACTTACGTCCCCGGCAGCAATTGTATCATCCCAAGAGAAGGACCAGGGGGCGCCATTAACATGAGAAGCCTTGGCATCATTAAGATATTTGTTATCATTAGTTGCCCAGTACATCATTGCACTGGCTACCGTCTTTTCGTCATCTATACTGTGGGAACTGCAAAATAAATATAATGTATGATTCTACGTTCGTATTTCGTACAGTATTTTTTGTAAGAAACATAGTAAATCATTGTGGATTTAATGCATCTTCATAGTCCATTATAACAAGCTTGTCATCCAAGATTGTAGATACATAAAATCCATTTTGTCTGGCAACCGGCTAAATTCTTACTTAGAATGGTCCTTAGACATGCCGAAAATTTTTCAAAACAAAAAGTTTTGACCAAGATCAACCGATGGAACTGCGCAGGCTGACTTTGGTCGATACCTTTTGCAGATGCATTAGATCCCCTTTTCACAGAGCATGGCTCAAGAGGGTTTACTGAGCTTAATGTAAGTAGTATGGCGAGCCCTTCTACTAATTAGACAGTCAAAAACTGGTACTGTTATTTTCCTATTGCAATATTTTCGTTCAGAAAGTGACCATTATAGCAACAGTGGTGGTTCTTTTACAGGAAAGAAATCTCTAAATCGATATCCCTGAATCTTATCATTGATCGTACTATCGATAGCATTGAACATAGATTATGAGCCAACTGTCACTGGCAATGTTAAGGCTAGTTTTATTGTAAATCTTAGCACTAGAATTTAAAGGCATTTAGTATATTCTTATCGGTGAATTACTGGGATTTCACAGTCAATAAAACCACTTAATTAATGACGATAAATATGGTATATCACTAGTGACCATATAGTTTTAGAGCGTTTGCCGGAACTACTTTTTTCGTATAATGTTCATATTGTGCCATTCTTGATAAACAGTCTGACAAGCTTTTATTAGTATCAAACTGATAATTTGGCCTCTAGCGTGCACACAAGCTTTTTCTAGAGTTTATCTCATTGACCTACTTTTAAGCCAAACATAGCTCATTTTACAATTCGTCGTAGATATTATCAAAACAAAGATTTTGACCACCTTTCGAGAGTATTGGACAGAAAATTTGGCCTCTAGAATATACATAAGATTTTCCCCAAGATTTCGATGTGGCGACCTACTTTTTGATCCAATGTGACCCGATATCAATCTCATCTTATATTTCATCAATTAAATTATTTTGACTAATTTCGATAAGAGTAAACAGACAGAAAATGTGACCTGACGAACGTATACAAGATGTTAAAAAAATTGACATGATGACCTAGTTTTTGACCAGACATAACCCATTTTCGATCTCATGCGAGATTTCGTCAAACCAAACACTCTGACTCTATGAGTATTGGACTGACAATGTGGCCTCTAGAGCATATACAAGATTTTTCAAAAATTTGACCCTGTGACCTAACTTTTGACCCGAAGTGACCCATTTGCAAACTCGGTCGAAATATCATCAAGAGAAACATTCTGACCAACTTTCAAGTGTACTGGACTAAAAATGTGGCCATTAGAGCGTACAGAATGTTTTTCGAAGATTTGACCTTGTGACCTAGCTTTTGACCAAATATGAACTGTTCTCAAACTAGTCTGAGATATCATCAAGACAAACATTCTGACCAATTCTGAGCAAACACAAGGTTTTTCAAAGATTTGACCTAGTGACCTAGTTTTGACCCGACATGACCTATTTTCGAACTTATCCGAGATATCATCAAGACAAACATTCTGACCAAGTTTCATGAGAATTGGACTGAAAATGTGGCCTCTAGAGCGTACACAAGGTAAAAGTTCACGACAGACGACGGACGACGCACACCGCACGACGCATGACGAACGACGGACGCCAGGCACAGCACGATCACAATAGCTCACCTTGAGCACTTTGTACTCAGTTGAGCTGATAAAAAAAAAAAAAGGCGAATTAGGAATATAATAAATAGTATAATCAACTGGTTGTGTGTGCTGTTATAAATCTGTCACTCGAATGGGGTTTGATGTGGTTAAAAAAACTCGTCCTTCAGACTTGTTTTTTCAACCGCATCACCCCATTCTGGTGACAGATTTTTAATATCACACGCAACCAGTTGATTATATTTTATGTCTCGTACAGATAAAAGATGCAGTTTATTTGCAAGACACTATTATATTGTTCTTACACAGGCCACTGAAGTTCCATTGGTCTATTACGGAACGCCTGAATTTCCATCGCTCAATCATCGGACACCGTTACTAAAAGTAGCATTCTGACGCCTCACCTGTATATCGTATGATTATATTACAATGATACGATAAACAGGCGATACGCAAATGTGCTATTTTTAGTACCAAAGGGGCTTCAAAGGCCTGTTGTTCTACTCACGTGTAGTATGGGTTAGCAGCGCCGACGCTATCACTATATTTCTTGTTTGTGTTATGTCCAAAGTCATACACCGACTTTGCTGCAGTCAGTAACTTGTCGGCGAATGCAGTATCTAAAACAAGGTAGAGATAATAAAATCTTTAATAGTCTGCATTCATGTTTTCTCAATTTAACAATACAGTAATTCATCTTTATTAACTCTTTCACTACCATTGTCAATCACAATCCCACAGCATCTGGCAAACCTCTGTTGATCCATTGATCAAACCCCTTGGTTGTATCACGATGGATGGTATGCACGTAAACGGTACATTTCTTCGTCCGCAATAAACAACTTTTATCGTTCTTAAAATCATAACACTCCACTTAGAAAAAGAAAACACTGGTCACAATTTTCTACCCGAATCTTTCTAACTACATTTCTGTTGACAAACAGTCAGTACATTTATTTTTCAACTTGGTCTATCAATTCCCTTGGCATTTTTCGGCGACAGGTTGATAGACATGAATAACTGTGAACAGCGTGGCTGTTGCTGCCGTTTCTGATCGATTGACATGGGCACTGCTATGGTTAAGATCATGTGACTGACAGCACATGGAAATCTCCTTCATACAGAGGAAGTCAGATGTAGTTACGAAATCGGCCGATTTTTGACGAGTGCGTGACACAGTAGGCATCATTAATAGCCAGGTGTGGTATAACTTGGCGGTTGTACTACTTTTCTACAAAGTTTATACAACACTTGGCTTATGATTCAGTCGCTAGTTGGACAAATTGGATTTTATGGATTCATAATTATGTTCTGACTTGCTTGGTATGATGCATCGCGGAGATATATTAAACCCCCTTTTCCCAGTGTATGGCTTACATTTACAAACATTCGTACCTCCGCAAATATCTTTAAAGATGATGTATCCTGTGGCAAACGCTGAAGCCACATTCGATGCAATATCACTGCCGGGATTACCGTAGTCCACTTTGTAAGCCGGCCGCCACATGTCTCCTGGCATATTTTCTGGTCTACCCCAGTAACCGTGATCAACTGCACCATCACCGACCTAGAAGAAATATGAAAGCCGCACAGGGAAACGGGGGTTTGTAAAGCGTTATAACAAACAAGTCGTCACATAACATGGATCCAGTTGAATCATGAGGCAGAATGATCATGCAGAAAAATTATTCGACCAAGGTAAGCTTGCACGAGCTGCAGAGGCTGTCATGAGTCGAGATCTTTTTTAGGGGAATTAAACCACCGTTTCCGCGGAGCATGACTCGTATTTTCATTTCATCAACACAGATATAGCAATATTTGGATTTTCTTTCTACAAGTTTAATATAATATTGAAAGGATATTTCCCGGGCTGAACAACGTGTGCCTATCTTAGATATATCTGTCGTTGGTTAAATGACATTCAGTACTTTACAACCCATGTGCTTCATCCATATAATAGATAACGGATTATGTTGCACGATTATCTGTATAAAAAATGAAATTCTAACATGACACGTGAATTCGGCTCTATAAACACAGTGCAACGAAAGCGTGATAAAATCTACGTCATTCAATATAGAGTGACGTCATTCTGTATAAAGTAAGTCGCCTGTGGCTGTTCCATGTCCTCGCCCTCCGATATTTTATCAATGAAGGTTTACTTGATGTAAACAAATGGTCATCTTCCGCTCCTTGACCTAGAGGAAGGAAAATCCTCAAGGCTTTACTGATATTAAATGTTTAAATAAAAACTGACAATGATGGAACTATATGAAATGTTACCAGTAAACACATGTAAATCAAGTGTCTTTTCAAGTTGAAAGTTAGTTCAAAATTGACCGGTGTTGCATTGGAAATGGGATTGGGAGTTGGTGGAGTAATATTCAGAGCATTCGAAGCAGCTGCGACTCTTGTGCTTGACAGTACATTCATTCTTCTTTGTGATTTGAAAGAAAAAAATTAAAGGTATAAAGGTACGGTTTTTTTTTTATGTTGTGTTTGATGCCTAAGGTTTTAATGAAATTTTGATTCTTTTCATATTTACCGACTGGGTAGTGGGGTTTTGTTTCGGTAAGTAAGTGGAACAGCCGTGGTTTATTCAATGGAATATTATCTGCATCCGCGTTTTTACTCTAAGTATGGACTTGTTTTCCTTTGATTAGGAGTTGGTTATGCTAGAATCGAAATAATCTTCTTTCTATCGTGGTTTATCGTTCAATAAACCACGTTGTGAGTTATGAGGCACAATGAATAACCCACTCGGGCTATCACCCTCGTGAATTATTTATTGTGCCTCATAACTCACAACTGTGGTTTATTGAACGATAAACCACGATAGAAAGAAGATTATTTCTTAAGTGAATTTAAACGACGTAACTTGGCGAGCTGTTCACTTTTAAGAATATTATCATTAAACTCTCCTGAAATACTACTTATCTAGCTATATAGATGAAATGTAATGGGTCTCAAGACCAACTTGATTGTTATTATTTATCATTGCCATAGTTTTATCATATTTATATTTAACATCCCTACCTGTACCCAGAGCGTGTTTGCTGGGGCATCCCAACATTTCAGGAAGTATTCTAAAGGCCATCGTACACATTTACACATCATGTCTGTCTGACCTTTTTTGGCATACGCGTCGGCAAACTTTATGAATCCCCAGTTCAGGACCCAACTTGAGAACGACATCGGAAAGTTGAACTTCACGTGGTCACCGGCTTATAAAAAATCAAAAAACAACATGATGCACTTTCACGTGGTCACCGGCTTATAAAAAATCAAAAAACAACATGATGCACTGTGTGAAAACAATGCCACTTTGTCTAACTTTGTGCCAAAACATAATAAAACCCACTTAATTTGACACATCTGTCTTTAACAAAAGATAATAATTATGAATGGTACAACCTTTTTATTATTCTATAAGATCAGGCAGTGTAGATTCAAGAACAGAATGTGTGCTAATTATAAACAATTAGATCTATAGTGTTAAAAAATGTTTATGAAAAGGTAAACACAATGTTTTATGTATAAAATAGTTGTCACTTCCCTTTCAATCAGGTTATCATATAACTGGGACTTACCGTCTCCTCTCTCTAAACAAATGTTTGTTTTTCATAAAGCATTATATGAAAGGGGGAAAACGCTTGCTATGCGCGTTTTCTTTTTCTTTAAGCACAATGTAAGTTTCAAAACATGGTCTGCCTAAAAACGTATAAAGTAATCTGTGGAAATTAGTTGAGTCCTTCATTCTTATGATTGTCATAAACAAATGGACCAGCCTAAACAAACAGTCGGTTCAATTAATTATATCAAATCAGCAGATTAAAGGGACAATCCATTCCTAAGTGCTTGTGGGGTTCGTTTTATAATCAGGCAATTTTAGTTCGATCTCCGCTGCTGGCACCGGTTATTTCGAATTTTCATCTGGCGAAGGATTTCAGAGCTCAAACCTTGTACTTGTGCCGATCATGGACACATTTTTCATACCTTTGTAGTGAACGTTATTTGGGAAACAAATGTTCTGTTTCTTTTTAGCGATTTTATTTTTGTAAATACTATGCATTTAAAAATTCGTAAAACACGATGTTAAACGATGAAATCGACGATAAAGGCGACTATGCATATTTTGATTTTTTGGACAAATGGCACGTTTTAAAATAATTCCGTACTAAGCGCCTCGCGTGAAAAAGCTCTGAAGTGTGTAATATGGAAGTATGCAATATGAAAAAGTATTGCCTACTTTCATCTAGTGCAAATACACGGGACAATATCAAAGTACATAATAAGAATAGAATACTGCATACTTTCATTCGCTGCAAATACATGGGGACAAAATCAAAGTACGAGAAAAGGAGAAAATGTGCGACTATTTCAAAGGATTCTCCATAAAATTCAACACATTTGTGATGTCGTTTAACCCACGGCTGGTCAAAAACTGTCTTAAACCACATTTCTGTCAGACCTCTATTAAAAGCAAGTGTAGTGGACATCAGATCATTGCTGGAATCAAACTTGCGATCTCATCACTTCTCTCATTGAAATAAAATACGGCCTTCGACCTCGTTTTTCCCCTTTTTCCCGATGTTCAGCAGTCCTTAAAGGGCAAATCAACAAGTTAATTTTCAAATCTACATTTATCAAATGGTAACCTGGTAATGTTGTAATTAGAAGAAAAAAAATAGTAAAAGTACTTTTTTTCAATTTATATTTCTGCTTATTAATTTTTATTGCATCGCTTATCTCCCTTACTTATTGTTGCGTCCCTTGATTTGTGACGTCATAGGAGAGCTTGTTTCAATATGGACGATGTTTACGATAGTGAACTGAGCGATATTGAAGACGAAGAAATAGACGATTCTGGGCCGGTAAGGCCGTACATGTACGAGCCAATTTTTAAAGAAACTTATTAAGTTTCTGATGACGAGGATAAAAGTAACTTTTCGCCCACTGATGACGAAAATGACGATGCTGTGCCGGACTTTTCAACGTGTTGAGTATCGCGCGCTATTGAAATATGTCTATTACGGGGCGAACATCGCTTACAGAAATATTATTCTATACATGATAAAATTAAGTGTATGGCATAAACTTTGTCTCACGTGAAGCATTTTCAGTAGATTAACGGGTGGAATTAAACACACACACACACAAAAAAAAGGACGGTTTCAAGACAGTTCCACTACAAGATAGTTCCCCGACACTTTTGAAGACATTTCCCCGACACTTTAGTTTCATGTCAAATAACCTTTTTCTTGACTTTTACGATTGATAATCGTGAGATGTTAGTTCTAATTATTTGTTAATGGGTCCTTGTTGATATTTGTACCTTGTAAAGAATTCTGTAAACATTGACGGGTACAAGTTTATTCTCTCATGGGTGAAGGGTTCCACAATAAATCAAGATTTTCATGAGAATAAGAATATTTTGAAATGCTGTTAACCAGCATGAAATTTGATAAAAGAATATGTTTCGAGATTATTAAGAGTTAATTCTCAAAATTATTTTGAAAATTATTTTAGTTGTATTTCTTACCGTACAGAAATACATGAACATCAGAGAGAAGGAGAGGGGATCTACCTGTGTGAAATACTTTTTTGTGTTTACCTTGTCCACATGATCCATTCAATGCAAAAATTTATCATACATGTATAGCTATTGTATGTTCCATATAGAGCTTCTCTGTGAAAGTCTTAAACTCTGAATTGTAAGCCGTGGGAAAGGATAGTGTAAATTAGTTCACTTCTTGTTTGTCTTATGCAAATTGTTTCAATTTGGGTAAGTCTCAAATTGGTCTACTAGGGACTGGGCGGTTAATACTGACATTCCGATCAAATTGCAGTATAGACGACTTCAGATTCATTGTAAAAACATAGAAAGGGCTGGTAATTATCAGTTGGTCCTTTATTCACAATATTTTCTATTTTTAACGCTTTACCAAAGGACAAAATATTAAACAGGTCCAAATTGAAATCACTTGCAGACGACAAAATAAAGTTAAATATTTCAAAAATTGAAATTTGTTTCCAGCAGAGTAGAAAACATGGTGGTAAAAGGAGAAAATGCTGGCTACCAGCATTATCTCCTTTTCCTACAATGTTTTTAAAAGGTTTCTGTCTCAGGGTCGTAAAAACTAGGGATTGATTGGTAAAGGGTTAAATATAAATCCCACACATTGGGCAGGAGTTCTGGTTTAGTTCCCAGGAAGCAGTATCTGAAGAGATTAGTACGAGTTGTATGAACTTGTTTCTCGAGAGATGTAAAATACATGTTTAAATTGTTACCAAACGTCAAATTTATTGACTCAACCGAATTGAAAGCATTTGGAGTCAACAAATTAAATTTTACTCACATATTTGGACTTGTCTTTAATGGGGTAGAAAACATTGTAGAAAAAGGAGAAAATACTGGTTACCAGCATTTTCTCCTTTACCTACAATGTTTTCAAAAGGTTTTTCTTTCTTCACCAGGGTCGCTAAAACAAAGGATTGTTTGGTAAAGGGTTTAACTAAGTTTAACTAAATTCCAATAAACAATCACATTTTATCGGTCATATTTAAATGATGTGGATTTGAAATATTCTAATTTTTTTATCATTTGGGTTAGGGTTAGGCTAAACCCTTACACAGATGGCAAAACTTTAGACTTGTCCACTCCACACCGAAAGTATTTTCAGACCACAGATCAAATGTGGCATTGACAATAGGTTTGAGGGTAGAAAATATTGTAGGAAAAGAAGATAACTCTGGGTATCAGGACTTATTCCTTTTTTCACCCTGTCCTCAAAAGCCTTCTCCATTAGGGTGGTTGAAGGTCAGAATTTTGAGGTAAAAGGTAAAAGAATTGGTGTCTGAGCCTGGTCAAAAACATTCTGCTTCCTAATTTAAAAAAAAAAAATGTGTTATTTTTAATTTCCTCACTTTTGTCTGATTATCAGAGAAAATGACCTGTGTCAAATGTGCAATTTCAGAATTTTCATACTGACATGTTCAAAACATTTTTCTCAGTAGCCTGTCTAGAAGACATAATATGGATAGGAACAAGGAAATATCCACAAATCAAAATTGTATAGATATAATTCAAAATTTATTCAAAATGCATGTAAGTTGTCAAATCATTTTTAAGAGTGAAATGTCAAAGAGAAGCAGTGTATGGGATAAAAGCTCTAACATGGGTTTACTGTCACCAACAAACATTACAGTGTAAAGGGGTGAGATATGCAAATGTTATGTAACCATTTCCTGTATTGTTTCAACTGGTCGGTGATGGATTAACATTTATGACCATGACTAGGGGTAGCCAGATACTGACTTAACCCTTTACCATACAAACCCTAGATCTAGTTTCCAATACCCAAAGAAAGAGTGTTTGAAAAACAGTGTGGGAAGAAAATCATGTTTGCTGTTCAAAGAATGATTATTATCCCTTGAAAGTTTACATCATTTGAACAATGTCGACTTTGTTATTTGCAAAATTTATGTTATGAATTTGGATGAATCTATAATTTTGTTAAATGTTGAAATCATTTGGAAACGGGAGAAAACGGTAGCAATTTCTCCTTTGTTCAGAATGAAGCGATAATGTAGAAAAGGGTTAAATAGTACGAATAACAATTCATGTATTCCAATTTCGAGAAAAAAGGAAATTACCTAGATCTACTTCATGTTGGATTTTCTTTTTGGAAATTGCCGTTGCGGAATGTCTGTCTTTCGGAGTTTCGGTTTAAGGCCTATCTCCTTTCGACTTGAAGTTTCGAATAATGTCGGCACAGCGTCAGGTTTTAACCGTAGCCTAAAATTCCTACAAGCAATTTCTTTTGCGAGTTTTGGATTTATTAAGAACTGACTGTCATCGAAGTATTTCAGACACAATTTCGAATGAACCGATGGCAAAAAATCTATCGCTACTGTCCGGCCCCGGTTTAAACGTTCAATCCATAGTTTCCTCCTTTTTAATTCCTTCGGAAATTTGAACATACTAATTCTATGAGTTCCCGAATCGACGTTGCAGCCATAGGCTGCACAATTTACCATTTTTTCGGCTCAATTCTCAATTAATACTCAGATATCTGCATACAATCATCCGCGTTCCTACTGTATGTCTACTGACGGTATACACAGACTGACTCGACAATGACGTCACACATGCACGGGAGATAAGCGAATCAGGGGAAGTAAGCCATGTACCATTTTTAGGGCCGTATATCAGCGTGACAATTCGGCCGTGGTTTATGGCATGTTACAGGGTGGTATTTATGAAAAATGGCGGACACATGTTTAACTGACATCATTTGCAGCTGATTAAAGGAAAAAAACAGTCTGGTCAAAATATTTTAGGATTTGCCCTTTAAGTCTGTTATCAGACCATGCCACTTGTAGACCAGTGCTCGAGAAACGTTTTTAAACTTTTCAGTACGCCATGTTCATCTAAAAGTCTTGACGGGTGTCATTCCGGGATGGCGACACAATTTTATAATTGTCCGCTGCGCCGCGGTATCTTCTGACGTCGTCATTTTAATTTCCTATTTTCTACCGATCGTTTTCTTTTGTTTATATACTTTCCGTTGTTTACATGATTACAGTCAAATTTTCTGTGATGATGTCCAGCAGAAATTACGTCAACTATTTCAAAATATTCGTGCATGATTTGAGTAAATGCGAAATATATAAAGATAAATTGACGTGCGTCGGGAAAGGACACCTTCTTATCAATTATGTAAATTCGAATTAAAAATAAAGCTAATATTTAATTGGAGACTTAATATAAAGTGAAATAACATCTTCATAGATGAAATATGTGAAAAAGAATGTCCTGACGCTAAAAATGGCCCCTTCATACAATTTGTCAAGGAGTTTTTGGACAACCCTCGTATATAATAAGATAAAATATTGCATACTTTCATCCGGTGCAAATACATGGGGACAATATCAAAGTATATGATAATTAAATAAGCGTAATGCCTCCGTGATATGACTGAAATACCAACCTGAAACAAAACAGACGAACACAGGTCATTCAGTTACATTATTTACCGTCATACCAGCCTCCGCTCAGATCGTGACCGTTTCCATTATCATTCACACAAGAATCCCCACGCCACGAAATCGGTTGGCCGGCCGGTAAGCGACCCGATCTTTGTGCGTCATAAAACAAGATGGACAACTTCATGGCCTCCCCGTAGTCATGTCGCATGTTCGAAACTGGAAGAGTAATTAATAAATCAAAGCTGACTTTGGTCGGAACTTTTTCCAATTTGTTTATTTTCAGCATGTCAAAGAAGTTTTCTACGACATGACTGTTAGACAAAGTGTATTTGATTGAACCATTATTATGTGATGACTTGCTTTGTATAGTGCATCACGGAGACGCATTACACCCCCTTTTGCTAGAGTATGGCTCAAACGAATGTTTTGTTGGACTGGCCGTTATTACACGATAAATGACATTATGAGCTAAATTAAGTTATTAGACGATTACGAAATTAATCTACACCGTAGGATATACACAAGTCGCGTACCTGGACCGGAAGGTACGTTACCGGACACTACAGTTCCAGTATTACCACCACCGCCACCGGTACCAGCGCTGCCACTATACGTAGAATTATCCCCACCATTATTTCCACTGCTGGTTCCAGGACTGTCTGTGCTACTACCACCTCCGGTATTTCCTGTACCGCTGGTTCCACTTCCACTTGAACCTGTAGCTAGTAAATATATTGTTTCTGTGTTTATTTGATTTGTATCCAACCCATAATTCTTATTCCTTCATTCAATTATTTATTTAAATTGAATACATTCCACTTTGGATAACGTTCCAGATCGATTACGTTTTCTTTGCAGGCTCAACGAATTAGCATCTTTTTATAATTCTTATTCCTTCATTTAATCATTTATTTAAATTGAATACATTCCACTTTAGATAACGTTCCAGATCGATTATGTTTTCTTTGCAGGCTCAACGAGTTAGCATTTTTTTATAATCGTGGGTAGGTTTTCCGTCGTCCAAATGAGGAAGACGCTTACGCAGATTTGCTGCAGTGTGTAAAAGAATGAAATTTTTCATAATATTACGAATTGTTCTCCAGTCCCCAACTTTAAATTAGAACTTCATTCACCCACCTGATCCAATACAGGCGAAGAAAATAAAGTTACCTTGAATGACGTAATATCCGTTGGCAGGTTGGTCTCCGGGTGCACGCGCCACAAAATGACACTTAAGCTCGGAGCCAGAATCCAAGTGTGCATATTCAGGAATCCCTTGGAGGACAAACTCGCGATCTGACTGCCTGACGATTGTGGCTTTCCAGATCTACATGTAATGAATGATAGATATAGGATCTGTTATGAGTTGGTGTTTTAGATAAGATTCTATTGAACTAGTCTACAAAAAATGTTATTAAGCGAGCTTTTGGCGAGCTTAATAACATTTTTGTGGACGATTTATGTAAATGATGTTGACCTGGGTCAGGTTATATGAAATAGACAATAAGACAAGAAAATTCGTAATGGTCGTCTTACATTGAAAACAAGGCGAATTATGTGATAAAAGGTGTTCAGTTTGAATGCATAGTATGGTAAATGGTGTTCAGTTTGAATAAAATGTATGATTAAAGGTGTTCAATTTAACCGTAGTGTTCGATTAAAGGCGTTTGGTTTATATGTTATGTATGATTAAAGGCGTTCAGTTTAACCGAACCAAAAAAAAAATAGTTCCAAAGAAACTTGTATATAACGGTTTTGTTTTACATCTAAATATACTGAAATTTGCTCTGTGAAAGGGGGTTTAATGCATTTGCAAAAAGTATCGACCCATGTCAGCTTGCACAGTCCGTGCAGGCTGACATGGGTGGAAACTTTTGGCTATATGTAAGTTTTCTGCATGTCTACAGACTACACTGTTACATTGTCTGGTTGGTTGGTTAACAAAATTGTTTAAATGGATCCGTGATTATGTGACGACCTGCATTTTGCCCCTTTTTCCAGACACAGCTCCAGTGTATTGTATGATTAAAGGCGTTTCTTTAAGTTAACTTGCAGACCGATCCATTTTGAGGTCATTTACTGATTTTGATCGAATTTTTGTACGAGGTATTAGACATCTAGTAGACGATATTCCGGTTTCACGAAAAAACTTTAGTCTTTTATTTTCTTGAAATAGACTTAAGTCCATTATTTTTCTGAGGTGAGTCTGGAACGTCTTTCAACTCTGGATTTGAAAATGTTACTTATGTTTTGTAATGTTAATGTAATTCGTCTCAAATAACGAACATTAACGTAGAAACTGAGTCCGTCAGCGGATTTGAACTAAAGTTATGACTGAGATATTTTTGTTTTGTTTTTTTTTTTTCTTTTTCATGAAACCGGGCCCAGTTCTGTTCTTGGAGGATACTAAATGGCGTTATTGAACTTCAAACGTTGTATGTTTTATTTCAGATGGTTTCTTAGCTGAAACGACATGCGTACCTTTGACAAACTACATATTTTATAGAACAACGAGATGGTGGAAGACAAGAGATTTTGACTGAGAGACAAAAACAGCTTGACACAGTACATAATCGACGCGTGCTATTCATCACGTGACATTTCCATAAGTCTTTCCGAAACTCTGGGTCGAAATATAGAAATAATTTAAGAGGCTAAGTAGCCCATTTAGGAAACACAACTGTTTTCTTTTTTAATTTTGTTCTTCTTCTTTACTGATGATCGCCTGCTGACGCTTTATTTAATTCAGTGATTGAGTAGTTATTTACGTTGGTGAGATTATAGAAATTTGAATAGCTTCCTTTAACTCTTTATCAGACAACATAATTTTGTACTCAACCAAATTGAAAGCATTTACAGACGACAAATTAAAGGTGGCTCTAATTATGATTTATGTCTTTGGTAGGGTAGAAAACAATACGCTATGCTTTCGTTCCTATCCTAGTGACTTGTATTGTATTTTAAGATATATTGTAAATTATTAATCAATAAAATATGTGTAAACTAAAACATTGTGTGAAAGGGAGAAAATGATGGTTTCCAGCATTTTCTCCTTTTCCTACAATGTTTTCGAAGGGCTTCTTCTCCAAGGTCGTTAAAACTCGACATTGCGCGGTAAAGGGTTAGAGGACTGGACAAGAATTTACCTCCAATTTGTCAATATGTCTGTCAAATTTGATGACGACTTGCCAGCCATTTAGGTCTCCATTGTCTGCCCTGACGATCCAGTCCCCTTCAAAACCTCCATTCCAGGTGTTAGTTACTTGAAGCCAATCTGTATTGGCCGCACAGAGGCCAAACCATGCCAACAACAGGAAAACCCGCATGGTCCTGAATGTGAAGCTATCTTTGACACGAGAATAAACCCATTCGTTCAGGCTTAACTTATATTTTGTATTTGACTTTCATCATTTAACCCTGTGTCTTAACAACCCAAGCAAGGTGGGCTTTTGAAAACATAGTCGTAAAAGGAGAAAATGCTGGTAACCATTATTTTTTTCCTTTTCCCAGTATGTCTTCTATTCTTTCAGAAACAGAAATCATTTTTGGGTTATTATTATCTTCGCTTGAAAATTCACTTAAGTTGGTGGATAATACAATCTTGTCGTTCGGTAGAGGATTAAGTAATGTTCAAGCTCTACCTTGATAAGCTCTCAAATGTGTTTCTGTCATTTTCTCGATCCGTTAAGGTGGTCGGACAGGTAAAAAAACCAATCAACAGCTGCCCTTGCTTCATAAAAATATATTCTAGACCATAGTTTTCTCTTGTGTATGCCGACTGTTGAGCTGATGCCCCTCAATACTTTCTAGAGGCAATCTTTGTGCAACGGTATCTGAGTTCCATTATTGTGTGACTTCCGAAATGGCAAAATTTGATCTTTCAACACGTTGTCGAAAATATTTTGTCAATTTCTGATAAGTGTTAGAAGGCGGTTTTTTTTTTTTTATCATTTTCTTCTCTTTTTCGGCGTAGCTGAATGCGTTGGCTTTTGACCTTCTTCTTGGTACTGATAAAGAATGAATACCGTAGATAGTAATTTGTGATTGGTCACAAATGTGCACATGTTTATTCGGCGGGCCTCTGCTGGCATATTTGCTTCCACATTTATGAAACCACTATTAACAAGCGTTGCTACCGCTAATCGATACCCCGGGGCCTTGATTCATACGAAACTATTGTAGAAGAGAATGATTCTGTTCTTGTTATATTTGGAAATTTAATATTTACATAAGCGTTGCCGAATAACCCTATACTACTTTTCAACAAGATGAACAACAGTGAGGCATAAGAGGCAATTGTTCGTGTGGTTACTACTCATTATTTTACTTCGTATTGAGCCTCAAAAGAGTTTCAGTATTCATATTCCAGTATACCTCTTACGCTGTTTATCTTTTTTATAGGTATTCCATGTTTTTCCTATCTTGTTCACATGTATTCTCTTCTTCGACATTTTTTATACATCAAAAACTTGTATGTAAAGTTATGGTGGGGAAATATTGAAAATAAGGTAACTGTGGGGAAAATTAAATGCTTAATAGGCCTACAAAACGAGATAAATAAATGAAGTGACCATTTTCTATCAGTTAAAAAATTGAAATATTGCAATCACAAAGCTGATTTTGGCTTGGTTATTTTACTATTTTAGGGGACTATAAATCCAAGATCAGACTGAAGAACGGCTGTTAAATAACCGTCTAATCTTTAATTTGCAGTACCCGCAAAAGCATCCTGGTTAAGGATAAGCCCTTAAAAAATTAACCCTGAGGCTGCCAAGCGCGCCCCACTAACCTCTACCGGATAGGGTAGATTAAGATCAGACTGCACAGATGTTGCAGTCTGATCTTTGATCTACACTATCCGATAAGAACATATTTTACCCAAAAAGATACATTTGAAGTACCAAAATTTGGGTTTTTACCATCGGCTTAAAAGTTTCATTTCACTTACATGTATTTAGCGGGATAAGGTTAAAATTTCAGAAATTTTAGGATAGTTTTCAGAAGGTAAATTTCCATCAAGAAAACAGTTACCAACCTGATTTTACGGACTTGAACTGCGACAGTAGAAAAGGACAGCTTATCAAGATGGTGTGGCCTTTTTCTACTGAAGAGTTTTATCTCACTGACCCAATTCTATGACCTTTGAGATCAGAGATTAGATGTAGCTGACATGGAAGGAAAAAAAAACTATTTCTTTAATCCTTTACCAGACGACAAAATTTTCGCCTTGTCCAAACTGAAAGGATTTGCATACGACAATTTCAATATGGCTCGAACGGTGCAATTTGTCTTTGATAGGCTAGAAAACATCATGGGAAAAGGAGAAAATGCTGGTAACCAGAATTTTCTCCTTTTTCCACAATGTTTTCAAAAGGCTTCATTCCAAGGATCGTTAAAAGTCGGCTTTGTGAGATAAAGGGTTTAAGTCGATGAGTTATTATACCCCCTACCTACGAAGTAGAGGGCGGTTAATTGGTTTTAATATGTCTGTCTGTCTGACCGTCCAGCTGCACGTCCGTCCGTCCGTCCGTCCGACAATCCGTCCATGTTTCCGTTTCCGTGCTCTAACTCAAAAGCCGTTTGACCTAGGACTCTGAAACTTTATACAAGCTCATGACCCAATGAGTTGCGCTACTCTTTTGGGGTCATATGGGTGAAAGGTCAAGGTCACATGTGAATTTTGTTTGAAAGTCGTTTCAGTGCTCTAACCCAATAGCTGTTTGACTAAGGACCCTGAAACATTATACAAGTGTTGTTCATGACCCGAGGAGGCACCCTATTGTTTTAGGGTCATGTGGGTTAAAGGTCGAGGTCACAGGTGAACTTTGTTTTGAAAATCATTTCCGTTCTCTGATTGTGCTGCTTCAGTGCAAGGTGTGGGGGTGGGTTGTCCACTTTACGTCAGTACTAGTTTGATTTGAAATTATCTGTCGTGTAAACATTATTTCGATTCTACCGTTGCAGACAACAAACTAAATAATGTGGCTCAAATAGTGGGGTTTGTTTGTCATAGGGTAGGAAAACTATGGGACAAGAAACAAGAGGGTCATTGGCCCTGAAGCGCTCAACTCAGTTACATCTAGGATTGATAAAGCTGTAGGAATCCTGGTAGTGATGATGTAAAACACAGGAGCGTTTTTCGTGAGTAGCAGATTGAAATAAGGCCTCTAGAGTGTACAGTTTTTCAAAATTTTGTTCCAGTGACCTACTTTGTGACCGTATGTGACCAATATAAAATTTGTCCAAGATATCATTAAGACAAACATAATGAACATTTTTGTGAGTATCCTACTGACAATGTGGCCTCTGAATACACGCACAATTTTTCTAAGATTTGTATAAGTGTCCTACTGTCATGAGTCAATCCAGTAACAAAGCTGTCAAAGATATCGCCACGACAACCATTCTGAGCATTTCCATGAGTATCAGACTCAAAATGTGACCTTAAGAGTGCACAGAAGCTTGTCCGAGATATCACCAGGAGAAACATTCTGGCCAAGTTTCATGGGTATCAGACTCAAAATGCGCAAAGTACACGCGAGATTTTTCTGAAATGTGTCCCTATGACATACTCTTCAATTCGACGTGGTTGAATTTTAAAATTGTTCGAAATATCGCCAAGACTAACATTCTGGCCAAGTTTTATAGGTATCAAACTGAAAATGTGGCTTCTAGAGTGCACATAAGGAAAAGGTTGACGTCCGCACGACGGACGACGCAGGACGAACACAGCACAATCACAAAAAATCAACTTGAGCACTTTGTGCCCATGTAAGCCTAAAATTCTAGTTGCAAGCATTTTCTTCTTCTCCCTCAGCACTTAAAAAAAAAAAATCTTATTGAAGGTCGTTAAAACACGGTATTGTTCGGTAAAAGGTTAAGTTTCTGCAGATGACTTTTGAAACATAGAACATCATGAACACGATGACTACAGGGCGAGATTTTTCACCCAATCAAACAGCAGAAACATAATAACGGGCCAGGCCATTTTATCATGTAAACAAAACCGAACGTAATGACAGCAATAGACAACATGAAGTCTAAAGAACTATTTAATCCACGAAACAACACTGGACGTAAAGAATGCCAAAGTGGAGCATGGTGTCCACAGGACAAGATACTTCATCAAAATTAATGTCCAACATCGAATACTGACTGCCAAAAGGAAACATGGTGTCTACAGGATAAGATATTCTATCAAAATTATAGTCTTACATTGAATACTGACTGCCATAAGGAAACATGATGTCTGCAGGATAACATACGTGTATTTTGTGTAGTATATATTATAGATCGTAATGATCGCAAAAGAAAACATGATGCCTAAAACACAAGACATTTTAGAAATTATACAGCAAAGAATGTAGTGCATGCCACGAGGAACATGAAATATAACGGACAGGACCTTCTATCCAGTATACAACAGGGTACGCAATTTATTCCACAGAAAACGGAGCAACATATTCTAGTCAGCATGTAACCTCGAATGTAATGAATGCAACAGAGAACGTGATACTTAAATGACAAGATAGTGTGTACAATATACGACATTGAACGTTGTAAATTCCACTGGTAACATGATGTCTAAAGGGCGAGATGTTTTCGCACGTTGTCTGTAGGATAAGATAAGGAATGCCAAACGGATTATGATGTCTAATTGATATGATATTATATCTGGTATAATTGTAACATGCAAAGTAATGAATATCAAAGGAAGCATGGTGTCTATTGTACAAGATATGTCACCAACAACGGAATATTAACGAAATGAGTGTCGCATGGAGCAGCATGCTAAAAGACAAGATACTGTATAAGTGGAAATTTTTGCGATTTAGCGAATTTGAAATATTCGCAAACTTTTCTGTTCGCGTATTTTACCACAAGTATACCAACAAATAACGCGTGTCTTGAATTCGCATATATTTCCGTGCGCAAAATGCCCGTAAACGGTAATTCGCAAATTTTCAACACGCGTATATATCCACGTATACAGTATGTCATCATTTCACGGGGAATATATTGTTTATAGAACGAAATATGTTACCCAGTATACAACATTGAACGTAATGAATGTCACTGGGAACAAGACTCGTGATATTTTATCCACCATTATTGCTTTCTCGATGCCGTCAAAATGCACAAAACATAGCAGCTGTCTGTTCCATTTGTCCTGGAATGTAAATTAAAAATCTGTTTGAATCAATATTCTGAAATTTAGTGGTCTGATAATCTACCTTTAACTATGTTCAATCGAAAAATATTAAGGAGTATTTAATGAATAATGAAATGTATCGAATCGGTAAACAATGTCATATTCAAGCTAAATCACGAGATTACAGATATAGAAAAAGTTAATTTAGAAGTGAGTTTGGTATTTTTACACTAACTGTAATTTCATTGAAGAAACATCTAATCAGACTGAAATAATGATTTTCAAACCCAATAATAATTCCTAGACTGAAGATGAAGCTACACGCAGCTAACTATGATACAGTTAGAATGCTCGAACTAATGATACCATCCACGAGGCTCAAAGGCAACTATGGTCAAAGGAGAGACACTGGTGTTGGTGTAGAGAGGCAGCCTTTCATATTTGACAGGCCTGGGTTCGAATCATATTATAAGAGGGTCGACCTCTGGAAATACCCGCATAATAGCCGAAGTACTCATTAAGTGTCCGAGAAGCAAATTTTGATAATGATTAATATACATATATTAGTTTTACAAGTTGTTTTACAATTTATGTTAAAAAAAATCATTTAACTCTTTACAAATCGACACACTTTTAAACGGGTGAAAATTGAAGGGATTTGCTGACGACAAACTGAGTGTTGCACAGATGGCGGAGTCTGTCTGTGATAGGGTAGAAAACAGTGTTAGCGGGAAAAAAATGCTGGTCACAACCGGTTTTTTTTTTCCCTTTTCCTGTCAATGTTTTCAAAAGCCTTTTCGCTCAAGGTCTTTGAATTACGAGCCTGAGTGGCTTAGGGTCAACACACTCTACTAACGAATAACAATTACCAACGGTTCCTATACATGTAAGATGGAAGAAGATAGATCTATCTAGTTAGTTGTCAAAGTTACCTCTTTATTGTGTTTTGTATCGCTACCGTTGGTCTTCATTTGCATATTTTGTGTTCCTTTCCGAGTTAAAACATTTACATAAGAAAACTCTACCAAAGCCAGAACGACAAAACCTAAACATGCTGCCATCCATACATCTATAGCCTGGAATCAGAAAATCTCGATTGAGGACAAAACCGACTATCGTCAATCTTTTTCCTCACACCCAACGGTTTTAAAAGGAAAAACAAACAAATAAACTAAGGTCTAGAAAACACTGTTGGAAATTGAAGAATTTAGAATACGACAAAGTTTTGTTAAAAAAAAAAAACAAAAACGATCGTCCATTTCTCTTGAAAAACAAAAAAAAGTCTTCCACTTGGTTGAAATATCATGTTTGGCCGCTAATTCAGATGAAAAGTCTTGAATTTAGGATGGCACAAAATGTTCTTGAACTGATGGTGAAAGCACTCTCTCTCTCTCTCTCTCTAATGAAATGTTTCCCTGTTTTTAGGTCGTTGCTATTGCCAGTTACACTATCATATATGGCTTTCAAGACCCGAAAAGGGGCATTCGGACATTTGCGTGAAGTGTCGTCCGAGACGGCACTTTATGTCTACATTAGATTTTGTTCTTCAGTAGACTTGCGCAAAACAGAAAATTACATAAAAACGGAGAGTGTCGTTTCGGATTAGCCTGCGCGGACTGCGCAGGCTGATCCGAGACGACACTTTACGCAAATGTTCGAATGCCCCTTTTCGCGTGTTGCCAGCCATATATAAAAATGGTTTTCCTTTCTACTTGCCACAGAGTAATTTTCATATTATTATGGCATTATTTTACGCCATCAATAAGGGAACGATGTTAGCAATTCAAAAAAAAAAAAATGATAAGACTGTTACAACCTTTATGTAGGACACACGTGGAAGATCTGCTCGAGCTCCGGAAAGCTGAGTTGTCATTGTAAGAACTGTCAATAACCCCAATGAGATTCGAGCCGGCACGGCCATGCAATCCAGCCAGAAGTTCAGCCATGACAGCACGACGATAAGAATGCTGGGTATGTAGATTTGAACTAAGTGATACCCATAATTCCTCCGGAAGTAAAACTTGACGCCAAGGCAAGGGTATTCAACTGAAATTGAAACCATATATGTAACAAATTCAAAGGTCGTCGTATACTTGAAAACCGTGTACACTGGCGCAATGACGTTAACTTTTATCAGACTTCGATTTATGGCTGATAAGAAAAGCTGAATTATTGTTGAACTCCGCCTGCAATGGAAATATGTCGCATGGTTGAAAAAACAAACCAGTGAAATAGTGTGATTTTGTTAGAGTAACTGTTACATCACAAGTCCATCGTGAATTTTCCGTGCGAAAGGGTACTGGCTTTCTGTTTCTCCGATTTAATCTGTATTGCAGCGAAATGGAATTAATTTTTAGTGAAACACGTGACAAAAGACAAATTGTGAAACATGTGATTGCCTAAAGCGCTTCCTAAGATCATTTATAACATGTAAATCTTGAAAAAACTAACAAAATACGTCAGTCCTTGACCGTTTTTTGGCCGCCGTTTTGTGTCTACTTTGGGATATGTAAACATCGCGGGTAAAAAAATGATTTCAAATGTTTTTTTTTTTCTCATGTTTTCTATTTAAATTGAATAGGTTTGTGTTTGAGACGAGGTATTACAGAATACTCAATTAACTGATACGTACAAGTTCTAGTTTTGTCGTTAATTTGTGAAATACTGATAACATCTATGTGTGGATTTTTTCCTTTTTTTTTGCGACTCGTCAAAAAACTAAAATAGGGGACAGTCATCTGTACTATGTTTGCCTGTATCTCTATACGGTAGCGACCATATCGAACTTGGGAAGTATTAGCGTGTTCTGTTAGTAAGATGTGTAAAGCTCATGCGTATCCGGAGTGCTTTGGTCCGGTTAGTAGAAATTAACTGAATTTGCTATTGGAATTAGCTAAAAGGGACTCACTTCCATAATAGTCCTTTGTACATCTGTACGGTACGTATGTCTGAAGTGTAAACTGTGGGAAGTCCAGAGCCATTGTTCTGTCAACAGGATTATCTACCCAATAAAAGTCGAGGTTGTCTGTACTGTGGCCAACTTTCGGGGAGAAAAAAAACATCGTGAAACCAGCAGAATGCGAAATGCAACTTTGTGTTTGTTCTCTTAGGGACAATGTGTTTTTAGTAGAAAATGTAGATTAAGATCAGACTGATTTCTGAGGACCCTGTAGATTCAGGTCAGACTGCACAGAATGTGCAGTGTCATCTTGGATCTACATTGTCCCTTACTTTTGTAGAATATTTAAGAACACCGTTGAAATAGATACGTTTTGGTCTGTTATCCGGATTGAGAGAGTCGATTTAATGGTTAAATGCAGTTAAGTTGCTAACGATTGCATACCGTTCTTCGTTTAACTCAAACATAAGATTATCATACAAACACAAACATACAAATACTTACAGCTTTCAAGTTCAAGAAAACAGTCCTGTGAATCAAACGGGTATTTTTGAAGCTTCATCTGGCAAGCAAATGTTCCGGTTATTCTGTAAATATGTGAAAAGGAAAAAAAAAAGAATACAGCTTTAACTGTTACCAATTACTTAATCTATTCAGATGAAGACTGAAGGTCCTGACATAGAGGGCTTTAAATGCAATTGGTTGCTTGTCGACATTGCTAGCTCACCCAATTAGTTTTTCTCTTGAAATAGAAGTCGTTTCATTTTTGTGGCCGTCTTTTTGTGCCTCTACAATTATAATTTCACACACATAAAAGCAAACGTAAGAATACAAAAAAGTCGCGACTGATGTCGGGACAAATTCGATTTTACCGATCTCGCTGGTTCGCTTTATAACGATTTACTACACAACCCCTAGTTTCACAGTCCCCATGAAGAAGTCTTTTGAAAACAGTGGGAACTTGTGGAAATGTTGGTCACTAGTATCTTCTCCTCTCTGTGTGTGTGTGTGTGTGTGTATGTGTGTGTGTGTGGGTGTGTGTGTGTGGGTGTGGGTGTGTGTGTGTGTGTGTGTGGGTGGGTGGGTGGGTGGGTGGGTGTGTGTGTGGGTGTGTGTGTGTTTCTGTCATTACAAAAGACTAATCCATTCGTTCTAGTTACATTTTATATGTATTGTGCAAATGGTTTCATCTTGGACAATTCTGAGCTTTTGTTTTAGAGTTAATCGTTTAATATTACATATCTAGATGAAATCAATGGCCATTGCTGGTATACCTACATTACTAGTTTATGAACTCAAAATAATAATCCAAATCTTGGTTAAATTTTCAGCTTGAATGGTCTTTGTGATCCGGTTCTTATCTCTGTTGTAAAACAGAAAAAAAAGCATCGAGGACCAGCTTACTTTTACTTTTAATGTACTCATTTCCCGCCCCTCCCCACTCTGAAACATATTCACATCTTGTAGGGCTATATTAAGTTTATTTCGATAGATCTATATAGAAAGCCTTGACTGTCTTATACGCACTAAATTAATGTTGTCGTGTCAAAAAAGCAATATATTGAGCTACTTTGTCAATATTTTGAATTGATGTATCTTTATATGGTATGCATTTATGAATTTGTTAAGGTAAATCGTCATTATATTGATTCAGCGATGTACCTTTATACTAGGTTGACTTGTCAATATATTGAGTGGTAGTTTGTTGATATGGAGTCGTCTAAAGCTTATGTTATGTCCAATCATCAAGATATATGGCCTGCAACACGCGAAAAGGGGCATTCGGACATTTGCGTAAAGTGTCGTCTCGGATCAGCCTGCGCAGTCCGCGCAGGCTAATCCGAAACGACACTTTCCGTTTCTATGTCATTTTCTGTTTTGCGCAAGTCTACTGTAGCACAAAATCTAATGTATTCGTAAAGTGCCGTTTCGGATTAGCCTGCGCGGACTGTGCAGGCTGATCCAAGACGAGACTTTACGCAAATGTCCGAATGCCCCTTTTTGCGTGTTGCAAGCCATATAGTGAAACCGTGGACTTAATATAAGGTAAGACGACTCCATAGAAGCAACTTACCACTCAATATAATGACAAGTCGACCTATTAAAAAGCCAAATCGGCATAACATATTGTCTCGTTGAATCAACATAATGACGGTTTCACTAGATATCTTGATGAATAGACATAATACAAGACTTTGACGACTCCATATCAGCAACTTGCCACTCAATATATTAACAAGTCTACTTAGTATGAAGTCACATCGGCATAATATATTGTCTCGTTGAATCAATATAATGACAGTTTACCTTAACAAATTCATAAATGCACACCATATACAGATACAACAATTCAATATAATGACAAATTGGCATAATATATTGCTCTTTTGACACGACAACATTAATTTAGTGCGTATAAGAAGTCAAGGCTTTCCATAGATCTTTATCAAATTGCAAACTATGTAATGTCAAATATTTACCTACAATGTTCGCACTGCCAATGTGCATTTTAGGGTTAGGGCTACCTTTCTGTGTATAATGAACCCGTACCTGACTGTGTATTGCACCCGACCATTTGGGTAAATATGAATTAACTTGTTCGGCACAGTGACGTCATGAAAGTCGGCGTTCTTCTCGTTAAGAACATAAACGTCTGGTACCCATATGTTGTCATGGCGGGGATCCAGTTCCAGTCGTGTCAAGTTTTGATAATTCAAATGTGCAAATTTGAGTCTCTTGTCGTACCAAAATTGCCTTAGGAATAGACTCATAGAGTAGTCCTGGAAAATCAAAGCAAGCAAGGCTCAGCTGAATAGTAACAATATAATTAAAGCTAAGTCAATGATTGACTTTGTTTTTCTATAACACGTTTATAGTAATTCTATTCATGAGCTCTAAATATGACATTGTTCTACCTTAGTTTGTAACCTTTAGTCCTCTAAGGACATATTCAAGTGTCTTTTTGACGGTGTGATTTCTGATCGATCAATCTGAATCATAGATTTATACTGTCTGGTAATTTTTGAAAGCATTCTGGTTTTTTATCACTCAGCAGAGTAGCCACTCCCTCTGTAACTTTTCCCCTTTGTTGTTCAGTGATAACCTCGAAACCCAGTGTTTAGTGAAAAGATATGGGTATACATATGTTCCTAATATGCGATAATAAGCTTAGATATAACATGCAAAATATATATATTAAGTCAAGAGGACGCATCAGTACTGAATGAGTATTTGATATATTAAAATTTGATTGGTAAACAAACATCTTTTTAGCCTCAATCATTTAAAATCTAATTTAAAAGTCCTTCTAATTTATGAAAAGTACAAATCGCTGATTTAACTTACCATACTAGACTCCCGGATGGAATACATCGACACTATTAGTATTGTCATGTTAATTTTCACCTGTTTCTCCCCGTTCGCTAAAAAATATTCAAGCATTTTAACGATTAGGTCGCTATCGTAATGGAATAGACATTTTCAAATAGGACAATAAGCCAAAACTGTGCAGTTTCAAGATTGTATTGGCTAGAATATGTTGCAAATCATCAAAAGTTTTAGATGTAATGCGAGTTTTCAGGTTCTGCGCGATATCTTCCTAAGCTTTGCGTGCATACAAAGCAACTGGATATACATAGTGCTTAGCACCCTCGAGAGTAACATGGCTTGAAAGACAACGTGTATCTAGTATTTATCTCGTGAGACTGAACAGGATACTACTCTTTGCAGACATGACAGAAGCAATTTACGACCTTTTTTTTTTTTTGTTTTGTCTTAAATCAGTATACCACATTACCACATCGATGCGATTTTTATGCTCCTGAGCAGTTTGTTTGAAAGCGCCATGGAAAGGAAATCAGGGAAAAGGTGCTTGCAACGAGATCAATTAGCGTCTGCCAGCTATCGATAACAGAGAACCTGGTGCTGTATGTCTTTAGATATATATAGATCATGCTCTATGAGAAGAAGGTTTAAAGCATTTGCAAAAGGTATCGACTCAGGCCAGGGCCTGCGCAGTCCGCGCAGGCTGACCTGGATCGAAACCGTTTGCTATATTGGTAAATTTTCTGCATGTCAAAGGACAATGTTTTCCTTTTAATTCAGCCGTTTTGTCCGTATTGTTCGACAATTAACTTGGTATATACAAGACATTACAAAGATGCTTTAAAACCCTGTTCCAAGAGAGCGGGTCTAGTGATAATATTAACTACGTCGGATGAAGATATTCTTGAACGCGTACGAGGAAATCACTCGCACTTTGTCAATTTAGTTCTAAATTCAAAGGATATAAATGTGTTTACTTAAGGAATGTGACCCAATCAGCAATAAAAATGGTTAAAATGAATCACTTCACAAGCAAATCAATAGCTACTCAAAATATTTTTCTTTTATAATGGGTACTTTAAGTTGTTATATTAATATTTTCTGCTTTACACCAAGTCTGCATTAAGCAGATGTGATGTAACTACAAAATGATGATAGTTGACACTGTCCATGCTGCCATTTGTTTAAGGGTGTGCAACCCCAAAGCAACAAAAAAAAAAAAGTAAATTATAAGCCAAACATTCAATTACTCCAAAGACAGAAAAAATAGATAATAGTCTAGCCATTTGATCCCTGCCACACTCATGGTTCAGACTATTGTACACAAAATAGAATGCAAACCCGATTATGTCGAGGGGAACCCAGCTATACATCATGGTTTGTCATGGTTCTATAATGCTGCAGTTCCACTTTTCCTGACTGCGTCAAGGTACACCGTTTGGAACCTAGCATTGCAATATCATGACCTGTCATAGTTCCATAATGCTGCAGTCCGATATTTCTGGACAGGGCCGCAGTACCGTTTATCACTCAATCATGGTTTGTAATGGCTCCATAATACTGCAGCCCCACTGTATAAGACTGGATCATGGTACATCCTGGAGAGTCCAGTATCATCACATCAAGGTTTGTAGAGGTTCCATAAACCTGTATTCCCACCGATCCGCACTGGGTTTATGTACAAGATCAGGAAACGCTGCTGGTAACTTTTTGGTCATTCTTTCATTGTTCTGAAGTTTCAGTGTCAGACTGGGTCACTGGCAGGGTCAGAAATCTAGCATCACTAGGTCTGCATCAGGGTTTGTCACTCTTCCATAGGGCTACAGTTCCACTGTTCCTTTAAGAAACATGGTATTGTGGCGGAAACGTTTGTCCGTTTATCGTAATGAGAAAGAACAAAAAAAAAAAAAAAATTGAAATAATGGTTGCAACTCTATTCCTAGCAGAATACACTCGGTAGCTTCATACTCTTTTTTCACGGTGTATCGCCGGTGTGTTACGAAGGCACAACACTGCAGCCAGGGATATTGACACTTTGGTTCAGTACTTTAGGAGGAAGGCCAGGGATCACCCTGGTATATTAGGGAATCAGTATCTATGTTCAGTGTGACAAAGGATCGTCCCGAGTTGTCAAGATTGAGAAAACGAAGTCATTGATTGGGATCCATTATCCATTCAGATTGGATAAAGTGAACACTCAAATACATGTACGTAACAGTGCTTCGAAGATAGCATAGCTGTTGGAGCAAGCAACATTGCAAAAGACATCATTGTAAAAAGAGCGAAGTTTGTGCCGTGATAAAAAGGGCTTGCTTTCTCTGAATCTATAATTTTCAATCTATAAAAGTAAACTTACGATTACCAAATGTCGGAAACGTTTTTTCGTTGTATTCTTCAAAAATCTCTTCTAAGATATATTGACTGCAAAAAAGGAAAGAAAAAATATACATGTATATGCTGTGACAAGCGATGAAAAGTGCAAATGGCCAGTCTCAGTCAAGAGAAAACTCTCTCTCCCTCCCTCCCTCCCTCCCTCTCTCTCTTTCCCTCCCTCCCTCCCTCTCTCTCTCTCTCTCTCATTAGCCAGAATGTCTCACAAAATATTGAAATGTTCAGAACCAGACTGCCTATTCTTATAGTTTTGGTACGTGTCCTAAAACCAGTGTTATAACGGAAAACGCTCTAAATAGTTCATAGAATCTATAGGTGATCTTTTTATGTCGTTGTCTATTATTCAAGTACCCATTTCCGAAATAACTTGGTTTGCTTGTTTGTTTGTATGGTGATTAACAACGTTTACAACATGATTTCAGTTACATCGCGGCGCCAAGTGTACCTATCCTCGCTTTCCGAGACTTTCTTTGACCAGCGCTTCGAACAATGTTCTTCCCAAATCATTGGCTACTTTTCCGCATAGCCATCGTCGAAACAATAATCAGCAATGAGATAGGAACGAATCCTCTCGCGATGACAAATACCAATCGAAATTGGCTGAGCTGGGGATTTGAACCAGCACTCCCCCTGCTTTTCAGTTTTGTACGCTATTGACTGCGCTTGCAGGCTTTGCAAAACAATTTGCTGCAGACTATCAGGAAAGCAATCTTGTAAAATATGGATAATTGACTTTTTTCCCCTTACATAATCATAATGTGAAAAAACTTTGTAAAAAGCTGAAATAGCATTTGACCACCATTTTCATCGTTTCTCACAATGTTTTCAAAATTGCGGTCACATTTTACCGAAACGGCTATAACTCCTTATTAAACGACAAATTATATGTAGCTCAATGATGAAAATTGACAGTGAGATGGTTGAAAACGTTGTGGGAAATGAAGAAAATGCTGGTAACCAGCATTTTCTCCATTTCCCACAACGCTTTCAAAAGGCTTTTACTCAGGGTCGTTAAAACTCGGGATTGTGTGGTAAATGGCTCAATACAAAGATTAAGTGGATAGTTTCTTTCAGATGGAAAATGCTTAATTCTTTTTTATTTGGCGCTCATAGACTTAAGAGGCATGAAGAATTAATTTCCGAAAAATTGTTTAAATTTACCTTGAATTGTCCACCTGTCTATTCGAAATTCCACAATGGTATAATAATGCTAAGCATCCCAGTATCAGTGTTTTAGACATTACTAGATAGATCTATGCTTGTATTAGTTTAATATTACCCGACATATACATCTATAGACGACTAAATTCAGACCGCTTAACCAATCAATGTTTGAGCTATTTATAGACCTACTGGAAGCTATTTAGTGAGACACAAAGTACTGCCATTTGAATAGAAGCTAAACATTGTTGTCAAACTTTATATGAAATATCGTGAGGAAAAGGAGAAATGCTTTATTGTAAGCAAATTGTTCACATTTCCTCCATCTTTTCCAATGCTTTCAACTGCTATATCAGAAGATATCATATGTGTAGTGTATAAGTTTGACTTATCGAAATGGTAAAACAATCCAGATAAATTGCAACGGCAAGATTACGTAATTGGTAGTATAGTGTTCAATACCGCTTTCAACACTATTTCAGTTATATTGCGGCGGCCAGTGCATGTATCCATACTTTCTTGGAGTTTCTGTTGTCAGGACTTCGCACAGTATTCTTCCCAAGCCACTGGCTGCTTTCCCCAAATAACAATCGTCGAAACAATGATCAGCGGTGTGGAGGAATGAATCCTGTCGCAATCATCAATCCTCAGATGGCCTAGCTAGTACAAGGGCAAGATTTTGCGACGAAAAATACATTGAATACAGTTATCAAAAATGTAAATTTAACAAATTTTGTAATCACATTGTGCAAGATAAACTCGTTTTGTAATGTCCATTAACAGCGCCTTTTGATGACAATGGTGGCTAAAATCAGGTTGTTCATAATATTGATCCCACGTACATTATGTAAACAACCGAACTAGGAAACGGATTCTGGTTGACTTCAAAGCTTTATTTCCTGTATGTTCCTGGCAATTTAATATTATCTAATCATTTCCTTAACATTTTCTTTCTGTGTATCGTATAAGAACACTTTTGAAAACACTGTGGGAAACGGAGAAATTGCCCGTAGGCAGCAAAGCCCCGACCGACTTTAGGTTTCTGACTACTGATTTTGTTTTGTCCTTTTTAACTCTTTATCACACAATCCGAGTTTAAACGAACGTGGAGAGATAGGCTTTTGAAAACATTGTAAAAAAAAAAAAAGGAGAAAATGCTGTTAACCAGCATTTTCTCCTTTTCCCACAATGTTTTCTACACTTCCAAAGAAGAATTCCACTATTTTGGCCACATTTGTTGTTCGCAAACAGGTTCGTTTTTGACCAGTCTACAATTTTGCTGTGTGGTAAAGAGTTAACTGTACCAGTACAGAAAGACCAGTGCACCTCTCCATGCGTTCCTGGAGATCTCTTGCCAATACTTTGACAATCATTCTCACCAAGTCAATGGCTGCTTTTTCACATAAACATCGTCGAAACCCTGTTAAACAGTGAGAGGAATGGAACTTGTCGCAATATCATCATCAATCCCAGAACCTGAGTGCATTTTATGTTCTGCTCTCTCTCTCTCTCAATAGCCTTTGGTAGGTTAAAGTTCGCTCTAAAAACGGTCAATGTAAGGAGCATCGTTGAGCTTTTGCGCACAACATTTACATCGTCCCAAAGTGAACCACTTTTTGTTACAGTCTTGTTTACCTAACTAGTTTCAACTCCAAACTTCGGAATGCTCCTCCATTAGTGCTTTTCAGTATGATGATATTGGGCTTAATGGATTACCGTTACTTTATAGGTAATATATTGACAATTCAAATCCAATTCTATCTACTGATGCAAGAACATCCCTTAACTATACAACTCCATGTGTTTACGCCCCTTATGAAGGGTTTTTTTTTTTTTTAGGACATTAGGGGAATATGCGAAAATTCTTGACAGCTTAACACCATTTTAACCTCTTTTCCACAGTGTTTCCTACTTATTCATATAAAGAACTTACCATTTGAAGAACATCTAAATTATTGTCTTCAAATGTTTTCAATACGGACGAGACCTAAGTTTTGTCGTCTGTTGAAGGGATATATGGACGAAATACTACTTTAATTGTACTAATTGGATTAACCCATGAACTGCAATTACTTTGAAATGCCTTTTCGATAGGCTCGTTTAAACTCAAGGTTGTGTGGTAAACGGCTAGGACTTTTCCGGGAAACAGTACAAATCGCAAATAGTACGAATATATAGAGGATATTTGTTTGTTTATTTCATTTTTAATGAAAGATCGAAATTCATGTCATCGAGTGAACATCATCGGTAATATTTTCACGAGTGGCACAGCCTTTGCATCTTCAAAGATCGTACAATCTGTTTGGGCTCATTAACACCACGCATGCACAACCGATGTGTTTTCCCTTTTTTTAAAAAAAAAAAACATATCTTTTGCTGGCAGAATCGAGAATCTTTCCATTACAATATAATGGCTAACGTCCAAATATATGTTACATTTTGGGTTTTGCAGAAGAACCAAAAGTTCAGGAACTGTGAAAAATAGTATGACCAATTTAAAAAACGATCCTCGTTTTAATCAAATTCTCCACTCAACAAACTGTTTTCTAGTGCAGCGACTTCAAAGGGATCATTCACTCGCGTATTTAAGATTGATTGATTAAGAAACGGTCGTTTTCAACATATTATCAGTTATATCATTGCGGCAACTACACCTACCAGTTCTTTCCTGGAGGTTTTTTTTTTTTTTTTACCGATACTTCGCACAATATATTCTTCCTACCCCACAGGCTGCTTTCCCACATAACCATCGTCGAAACAATGATCAGCAATGAGAGGTGAATGAATCATGTCGCAATGAAACCATCAATCCTGGGAAAGAAATTGGCCGAGCTTGGAATTCGAACCAGCAACCACCTGGTCTCAAGTCCTGCACTACTGTGCTACTAGGGCTAGGAGGATATTCAAGTGATAAGTGTTATCGATCTGTTTTCTATCCAACAAAAAAAGTTCATGATTTGATCCACATTCAATTTCTCATGAAAGTTCCTTATATGTTACCTTAAACTCTGAAAGCATGCTACTTTTTGATTCAGAAAATGATAATTGGAAAACTTTTGTCAAGTGGTCATGTAGCATAGAAAAAGAATGGAAACGCATTTGAATATAACATCACAAACATTTATTTCATACTTTTAGGTTGTTTATCGAGAAATATTGGTGGATTATTGTTTGATATTTCATGGTTACGACCAGTGAAATATACCAACTTCATATTTTCTTACTCTTCAGTGAAGGCGGAAACAGTAGTTCCCGCGCACTAGTTACCTAGGTAACTAGATATGACGTAATTTACCCTACATTTCTCGCCGTAATGCGTTGTTATGTGGAGGGGTTTACGCCACGGGGGACTGCCGAAAATAACCTGTGCGTGCTGGATTTTGATGAGAATCCCAACAAAATAAGGGGGGTGGTTAGCAGCACGAAATAAATAACTTTCTTTTCGGTGAAAAATCGAAAAATCGAAATTTGTTTCATGGAGTGAACATAAGTAATGTTTGCACGAGTGGCGCAGCCACGATGATGTTCACAAATATCCGCTATACTTGATCTACACTGTCGGCAAAAAGATATCAACTCGTTCCAAAATTATTCTATACTACAATGACCCTCGAAAAAAAAAAAAGAAACATTTGAAAACATCGTGGGCGGAAAGAGAGAAAGGGCTAGTACCTAGCGTTTTCTCCTTTTTCCCATAATGTTTTTTATCCATTCATAGACAAATCCCTCCATTTCAGTCATATTTAATTCGTCGTCTACAATTACAATACTCTTTGAAAAGGGGGTTTAATGCATCTGCAAAATGTGTAGAACCAATCAGCCTGAGCAGGCTAAGGCTGGGTCGAAACTTCCAATTTCTCCATGTCAAAGGATCAGTCTACCTCATGATTCAGTCGGTTATTAGACAAAAGTGGATTTTGTGGATCCATAATTATGTGACGACTCGCTTGGTATAGTTATATGTATATGAATCATGGAGATGTATTGAAACCCCTTTTTCACAGAGCGCTACTAGAGTGATTTCAATCTTGTAACGTCTAAAATTGTGTAGTGTGGAATTTGATTAACCTAAGGCTGCTAAACTCGAAGCAAAAATATTTTGCGGACAGAGTAGATCAAGATCAGACTGCATGGAACATGCAGTCTGATCATGGATCTGCACTGTCCGATGAGGATATATTTTTTTCCTACGAAGAATAACTTTTAAATTACAACATTCAGTTTTTTTTTTTTTACCACCGGCTTGATTTCATTCAGTTTCATTCAACTCGTTTACTTACATTTTTTTCGGTTTGCAGGATACAACTTTTGAAAACATTGTGACATAAAACGGAGTTGCTCTTTGCCAGCAATATCTCTGAAAATTATAACCGTGTTTCCTTATGAATGCCTTTACAAAACCCTTAATCATGTTAACGGTTTTTCCTTTCTGTGTATCATTTCATTTGTCTGACAACCTGCTGAATCCTATGCTAGGTTGTTCCTTTGACATGCAGAAAATTGACCAACAGCAAAAAGTTTAGATACAGGTCAGCCTACGCGAACAGCGCAGACTTACATTGCTCGATACTTTTTTTTTTTTTTCAAATGCACTAAACCCTCTTTTCACAGAGCATGCCTCATTCATTTAACACTTTACTACACAATCCCGATTTTTAACGACCTAGAGGAAAAACCCTTTTGAAATCGCTGTGGGAAAAGGAGAAAATGCTGGTGACCATAGCCAACTTTCACGGACATGCCTTATCAGCAGTCTCGCATACCAAGAAATCAATGAGAATAATCGATATCATACGTAAAGGTTCGGGAGTTTCCGGAAATTGGCGAACTTAAACCGTGTGTATACTCGTAATCCATATTTGATATCCCGCAGCTATAAAAGATAAGTGAAGCGTAACATTACGTAACAGTAGCCTGCATCAAATTTACAATCCTTGCCTAGACTGTATATCTACCCTGGCGGTTTTTTTTCGGATTTCAACCTAAACCCTTTGTCTCCTTGAAGATCAATATATGGCTGCACAGAATGTGCACCCATATCAGAGTGCTCAGAAAATTTGATTTACATTGGTCATCAGATACAGCAAGATTTTTCTTTGGAAAAGACCATTGAAATTGTTGTATTTAAGCTTTGTCAGTTTGTAAATGAATTTATTCCTCTGTTTAAGGCTCAAGTTTGGATTCTCTGAAACATTACTGATCCCTGCTGTTCTGTCCTTAAACTGCTCTGTGCGTCTAAATGCACTTTTTGCTGACAATGTAGACCAATAATTAATAAACTGCAAAAAAAGTAGTCTCATCTTGAATTCTAATTCGTCCAAATGCACTTTTGTTGACAGTGTAGATTTATAACAAGCTGCACAAAACAAATAGTCTGATCTTGGACCTGATCGATTCTGTGCGTCGATTTTTAAAAATCCTTGATATTACTATATCAACAGGTTGCTGCATCCAGCAAAAAATTCGGCATTTTGGGATTCCGGTTTAACACTAAATTCATCATACACTTTCGAGTCTAACGGACCTAAAAGAAAAGCCTTTTGAAAACTTTGTGGGAAAGGGAGAAAATTCTGATAACCAGCATTTTCTCCTGTTTCAAAGACAGGCATTATAATTTGAGTTGCATTTAATTTGTTGTCTGCAAATGCTTTTAACTTGATCGAGTCCAAAATTTCGTCATTTGGTAACGAGTTCAACTTTTGACGGGAAAATGTGCTATATGCAGTTAACAACTAGTACCTTAGCAAATAATTCCATGGTTTTACGACCCTGAGAAAGAAGGCTTTTGAAAACACACGGAAAGGTGAAAATCTTTGTGATCGACAAGTTCTCATTTTCCTACAATGTTTTCTACCCTTTCAAAAGCAAGTTTCATTATGTGCCTCATTTGTCATCTGTAAATGATAATTATGCAGAAGCTAACTTTTTAAGTCATTTGTAAAGGAATATTCGTTTGTTTTACTCCCTTTTTCCACACTATTCATAGTCTATGTCAATTTTAATATATTGGATCTAGTACTGTCATTCTTTTTACTGTTACCAGCATTTTCTCCTTTTCCTAAAATGTTTTCAAAAGCCTTCTGGGTCGGGGGTTGTAAAAATTCGGAATTGATTGGTTAATGGCTAAAACGCTAGGTTCAGCTATAGTTGCTAATACAGACAGTGCCGATCAAGATAACACTACGCAGTCTGATCTCCGCTACTTTGGTCTGGTCAACACAACCTTGAAAAGCCTTCTACCTCAGGATCATTAAATCTTGGGACGGTGTGGTTGTGTAAAACTCTTTTTAGAGTATTGAGATTAGCCATTTATCTCTCATGGCTAAACTTTTTTTTTAACTGAGTTTGTAAGTAGCTAGAGCCCAATACCTCAGGCCGTGGCGTACAGGGCTTGACACTGGAGGTGGCCGATTCCAGTCCCCAGCTCGGCCAATTACTTTCAGAAGATTGATAATAGTCATTGCTACACGATGTATGCCACTCTTACCGCTAGTTTCAACGTTGTTTAAACGGTGGTTACGAGAAAAGGCAGACAGTAGCTTGGGAGGAATATTGTGCCAAGTACTGGTTATAGAAACTCCAGGAGTGTACGGATCAGTGGGTTGATGGCTATGATAAGACTGAAATAATGATGGAAAATGAATCAAACACAAAACTACTAAATCTTGCTTTCAAGAAAATCTGTGTCATTTGACAGAATAAATATCATCTATGCGCTATACTGCGTTTTGATTGGCTGATATGCTTCATTTCACTCCACTACATCCCCTTACAACTGAATCCTTTATCTATTAACGCTTTGGCTGCTGTGCGCGACTTATTGACCTTTTGCGGACAGTATAGATCAAGATCAGACTGCACAGAAAGTGCAGTCTGATCTTTGATCTACAATGTCCGTTAAGGATATATTTTCCTTAAAAAAAAAATACCTTTGAAAAAGCAAAATCTGTGTTTTTACTATCAGCTTAAAAGTTTTATTTCGGTTATTTAGCAAGCGAAGGGTTAACTCTCTCACTACCAATGAGCCATGCTCTGGCAAAAGGGGGCTTAATGCATCTCTGCCATCCATTATACCAAGCAAGTCATTACATAATTATGGATTCATATATGGATCCATAATTATGGATTCATTTAACCAGACAAGACCGTTCACATAGCACAGTGTGGCTAATATTTTAGCGAATATATTACAGGCATGTTCATAGTCATTTTTTTTTCAAAACAAATGCTCATTTTGGTGTCAGCTTTGTAATGACCATTCTACTCTTTGCTGTGTCCTTTTTTCTCAAAGACCAAAACCAAAAACCCTGTATGGGAATAAGTAGAAACCATTACTTTATATGCTGACACAATATATAATATTTATTTTATACACTCCAGACATCAGACAAGACTGTCCACCTAGCCAGGGATCCTATATATACATGTATATACGATCCCTGACCTAGCGCGGTGTGGCCAATATAGGGAGGAGCTTCTCTAGGCATGTCGATGGCCATTTTCTTCCTTGCTCCATACAATGTGGGTGTCAGCATGTAAATGGCCATGTTGATGTCACTATGGGGTTATATTACAATGTTTTCGGACATGCCTTGGCTAGACAGTCTTACATGAGAGACGGGCGCAAATATGTAAAGTAAAATAGTTGGGTTGAGGTTTTAATGAGACTAGGCAGCGATTCTATAATCTCTATAGATGATCTCTGCACCAGGGTACCCAACACACTCCATGACTACTATCTTTACCTGCAAATACTTTGCAACAGAAAAGGCATAAGGCCCTATATCCTCTCTGTACATTCGCCATATTAGGTACACTTTTGCAGGCAGGTACCTAGGTTATCAATTTGGGGATAGCACTGTCCACAAAAGCTCCTTTAAAGTATGAAATAAGCATGAAAAATATACAAACAAAAATAATTTTGAATTGAGAAAATTTTAGAAAATTATTAGAGTTTGTTATGAAGAGGTTTTCTGGTACTTGTTTTTTCATTCATTTTGATACAACACAGCATGAAGAGCCAACAATCCAGATGTATAAGAACAGAGATGCAAGACATTCACAACATTGGCTTCAAGTGTACAAAGTTTGATTTGCTGATAAAGAGCTTAAGTAGTACTTTACCAAACGACCAAAATTTTGTTTGTCCAAATTCAAAGCATTTGCAGACAGCAACTTAAAAGCAGCTATTATGGCAGAATTGTTTTTGAAAGGGTAGAATGCATAGTGGGAAAAGGAAAAAATGCTTGTTACCAGCATTTTCTTCTTATCCTACTATGTTTTTGAAAGCCTTCTTTGTGAGGGTTGTTAAAAGTCCGGATTATGTGGAAATGGGTTAAATCTTTAGTCTCAGACTCTTCCATAATGAAAGCACCTGCAGACAACAAATTAAATGAAGCATGTATGATGACCGTTTTCTTTAAAAACCTTCTCAAAAGAAAATATTGTGGGGGAAAAAAAGAAAATGCTGTTTAAAAATATAGATGATTATTTGCCAGCATCCTCATTCAACTACAGGAAAGATTTTTTTTTTATTCCATGATGTGCATTTGACCTATTTACAAAAAAAAAGGTAAATGTTATTTTGAACAACCGGATAGCTCAGAAATTTCTTGTTTTCGAAGTGAAATTTATGTACAGAAGTTGTATAAGTGATGTCTTTTTTGATGCTTTGTTATGTCTGACCTTGAAATGAACTTTACACTTTCATACTTTATGTATTTTTGATGTAGTTACATATAATTTGAAAATGTTTTTGACAGCAACCTGATAGTTGAAACTTCCATTTGTTTTATAAAACCCCTGTCCCTGGCCACAATGCATATGTACCGGTAATGGAAATTCCAACTGTCAGTCTGCCGACCCTCACTTGCCTATACGAACCCAATGTAAGATGTTTTGTTTATGAACTTTTAGTCTAATACTCTGATTTATTTTTAACCATTACGCTAAAAGTAGGTTTTCCAGGAGCTCCAATCCAATTTTCACTAAATTTGTTACTTTATGCCATAATGCCTATTTAACCTAACACTTTACATATAGTTTAAGAAAGATATTGTCAGCAGCTAGATTTTGCAGTCTGTAGGTCTTCTTGAGTTAAAGCTTATATTTAAGAACTTTTTACTGGATAATTAATGAATATTTTCTACCTCTTTACAATTGACGTTTTGCCAGCAACCTGATAGTTGAAACTTCCATTTCTCGTTTTAACCCCTGTCCCTGGTCACTATGTATATAATGGAAATTCCTACCATCAGTTAACTGAGCCTCACTTGTTTATATTAACTTTATACTAAGGTAAAGCATTCTCAGTAATCAAAAGAACTTTTAGTGCTTAGTTTGAAAATAAAGGCTTTAGAAACAAATCCTTCCAAACATTAAATTTGCTTTTTCATTGTTTATGAACTTCTATACTGTGAAAAAGTTTAAAACTGTCATTTCCTTATTGCTTTAACTAATTGCCAAACAACAAAAATTTTAGACTTATCCAAACTTGAAGACAACAAATAAAATATGCGTCCAATAACGGTTTTTGACTATGGTATGGTTACCAACATTTTCTTCTTTCACCACCATGTTTTCAAAAGCCTTTTTTGCCGTAGGGTTTTTGAAAGTTTGGATTGTGTGTTTAAGACTTAACCTATAGTCTGTCATAAATATTCAGAAAGAAAGACACTTGAAAATATAAAGATGTTAGGGCTATATGGAAGCTCAAACCTAGCAAAACTTTGTACAAACAGGACAAGTATGAATGTCTTGCACCCAGTGTTCCTCCTATTGTGCCCATACCGATAAGATGAAGTGCATTGCAGACAGGGATTTTATGCACAAAATGATGAAACAAAAAATACACTAAAACCTTCTAAACTCTACTAATAAAAGTTTTGTTGCACCAAATACATGTGAATTTAGAAAACTTTAACAACAGTACAGCTAAAAACTGACTGACAACTTTGACCTACCTCGAGTCCACAATCACCCCGAAATTTCCATATAGGCGAGTTCATTCCCTCCCTGCAACAGATTTCAAAGGAATAATAATAAACATTAAACAAAATTTATCATTCTACATATATATAATTTTAGCATAAAATCAACACCTACGTAAAAGACATGTACATGTACCACAATCATTGATTGATTGCATAGTGTTTAATGCTGTTTTCAACATCATTTTGGTTATATCGCACCGATCAATGTTTTCTCAGCACAATAGTCTTTCCAAGCCACTGGCTGCTTTCCCACATAACGATCATCAGGACAATAGTCAGCAGTGAGAGGAATGAATCCTGTCGCAATGACTATCATCAGTCCTCTGAAAGAAATTGGCCGAGCCAGGGATTAAACCCATGACCCCCTGTTCTCAAGTCCTGAATGCTACTGACTGAGCTACTGGGGCTCGGCATGTACTACAATGAATGAATTAATGAATGAATGGCGATTCAGCAAGGCATTGGCATCTAGGTCTTTAACCCTTTACCACACGCCCAAGTTTTAACCCTGCTAAAAAAACTGGTATGAAATTTTCATTTCGATAGAACAAACCCAAATATTGCTAGTTCAAAGTTTTATTTGGGGAAATAATAAATCCTTCTCGGACAGTGTAGATCCAAGTTCAGACCGGAAATTCTGTGCAGTCTTATCTTGATCCACACTGTCTGCAAAAGGTCAGTGAGTCATGCTTAGCAGCCTAAGGATTAAAGTCCTTGAGTAAGACGGCTTTTGAAAACATTTTGGTAAATGGAGAAAATGCTGGATACTAGCATATTCCCCTCTTCCAACGAGGTTTTTTTACCCTTTCAAAGACAATTTCATACAAAGAGATACATTTGTCATCTGCAAATGGCAAGTCTAAAAATTTGCCATTAGGAAGAGTTAGATATATTTGAGTAATGCTGAAGAATACATGTACATTAGAAAATACTGTGGCAAAAGGCATATTCCTCATTTTTCCACAAATTGGCGTATTCAAATTAAGGTCTATGGCCACTACCTCTCATATTAAAAGACGGAAGCCTCCGAGATTGGCCGAATAGCCTGTAGGAAGACGTCGATGTTACACGATATTTACCGATGTGTTAGTGAGTCTACTGCCCCTAACTCTCATATTAAAAGATGGAAGCTTCCAAGATTGGCTGAATAGCCTTAACATCAACATCGATGTTACACGATGTTTACTGATGAATTAGGGGGTCGTAGTCCTTAAAATGAATATTGAAAATGCCTATTTTACAAGAGTATTCTCAAAGATACTTGCAGCAAATTTACTCAACAGGTTGCTAAATAAACTAAGTGGATATTTTCCATTAGTTTAAACTTTTACCACACATTCTTAAGTTTCAAAAACATGTTTTTTATCTCTTCAAAGGCAAACCCATCTTTTGAGCCATATTTACCGTCTACAGCCCCTAACTCACATATTAAAAGATGGAAGCTACCAAGATTGGCCGAATAGCCCTTATGAAAACTTCAAAGTTACACAATATTCACCGATGAGTAAGTAACTCTACAGCCCCTAACTCTCATGTTGAAAGGCGAAAGCTGCCAATATTGGCCGAATAACCTTTACAAAAATGTCAATGTTTACCAATGAGTTAGGGGCGGTAGACCTTAAATTTGTTGTCTTCAAATACTTTCAATTAGTACAAGTCTAAAAATTTCATTTGGTAATGACTTAAAAGACTGTCAAGATACATGTATTACAATTTCATGTCATGTTGAGAGAATATCTGTACAGATAATCGTAATGTAGATCTCACATCAGATTGCGTATTTTGTTCAGTCTGATCATACCACACAATCCCAACCTTTAACAACCCTGATAAAGAGACCTTTAGAAAACATTGTGGGAAAATGAGAAAATGCTGGTAACCAGCATTTTCTTCTTTTCCCACAATGTTTTCTACCCTACCCAACACATTTTTCAAATTTTGAGTCACATTTATTTTGTTGTCTGTAGATGGTTTCAATTTGGTCACATCCAAAAATTTTGCTGTTGGTAAAGCTAGGGTTAACCCTTTACCACACAATAAAATTCTAGACTAGTCCAAATTAAAAGCATTTAAAAATGACCACAGAAATATGGACCAAATGATGAATCCTGGTCTTTAAAAGGGTAGAAAACATTATGGGAAAAGGAGAAATGCTGGTTACCAGCATTTTCTCCTTTTCCCATTATGTTTTCAAAAGCCTTATTCCATAGGGTTGTTAAAACTTGGGATTGTGTGGTAAAGGGTTAAATACCTGATCTGTGTTCAACTTTCCATATAGATGTGCTGCTGAGTTGTAGATTGTTCTGATAACTGCTGCTGACAAAGTGTCTGCCATCTTTTCCAAGCAATGCCACTTTGAAACAATCTTGAATTGAAAACCCTAAAAAAAAAATAAAAGAAAACCTCTGTATTTTATTTTGGAGAAGGGATAGGGAGATGGGAGTGGGGAATTGCTGTGATGCAGTTTATAAAGTTACTTTGTGTTGTTATTTTTTACTTTTCTGTTTTTTCAAATCTTTGCTTGTTTCATTTATCTCTTTACCACACAAGCAAAACGTAGACTTGTCCAAATTGTAAGTTTTTGCAGACAACAATTTATGTGTGGTTGAAGTGATGGAATCTGTATTTTATGAGGTAGAATTAAAACATTGTGGGAAAAGGAGAAAATGCTGGTTACCAGCATTTCCTACCTTTTCCACAATGTTTTCAGAAGGGGTCTTTATCAAGGTCATGAAAACACGGGATTGTTGGGGAAAGGCGAGAATACAAAACAACAGAATTTGACTGTTATTGAATGGTGTTTTATGCCTCTTTCAACATTATTTCAGTCATATCACAGCAAAAGTTCACATATTCATGTGTTTCGTAGATTTTACCAGTACTAGGCTAGAGCTCTGATGTGTCTTGCCCAAGGACACTCCCACGAAAGGCCCGGTGGATCTAGTGCTGCTCGAACCCAGGGCCTCCAGGTAACAAGTCCCACACCACTTTACCACCGAGCCACGCAGGACCCCGACTGGTCCAGAGTGGAAGATTTTCCAGATGACTAATATCACTCAAATGATTTGTCTGCGATAAGATAAAAAACACAGCAGGAAAAGGAAATAATGTTGGTAACTAGGATTTTTTTCTTTTCCCACAATGTTTTCAAAGGTTTTTCCCAGGGTCTTTAAAACACAGGATTGTTTGTTGGCGGGGTTAACCCTTCACCACACCATCCCGAGCTTTAACAACCCCGAAAAAGAAGCCTTTTGAAAACATTGTGGGAAAAGGAGAAAATGCTGGTAACCAGCATTTTCTCCTTTTCCCACAATGTTTTCTACCTTTCTCAGGACCTATTTTAATTTTTCAGTCATAACGATTGTGTCGTTTGCAAATGCTTTCAATTTGCAATGACTTAAAATTTTGTCGGTTGGTAAAGAGTTATAGGACAATTTAGACTATTTTTCTTTCCAAATTGTTGTTTTGGAAAGAATATCTGTGGAAAAAAAAAAAAACAGTTTATGTTTAAGATTACAATGCATAGTCTATTTAGCCTGATCTTAATCTACCTGTATAGCTTTTAACTTACCATGTAGATACACTGCTACTTGTAGATTTTTCTCATTATGGCCTTAGGCAAAGTGTCTGTCATTTTTTTCAAGTACATGTATTACCACTTCAAAGCCGTGGGATCTTAAATTGAAAACAAAAACAACAACCTCTGGTTCCTTTTTTCTATGGAGGTGGGGATTGGGGTGGGCTAGTTGTAGGAAAAGTTGTTTCCTGTAACTTCATTTTGCTTTTTTTGTTTCTTTTCTGATTTATACACTTTAGATTGTTTTAAATCAATATGACTATTTTTCGTTAAACTGTATTTCTATTGTAAGTAAATCTTAACTTATGTGACTCACAATTCAATTTTTTTTGCTCAAACCTGTGTTTGTAAGTGAGAAATGACCTGCTGCTGTAGAAAGCTGACTGTATGCATTCTCAGTGTGAACATTTTATTTTTGTACTTTTAATGCAGCTTTACTCATTTTTATCTTCAAGCTTGAGGTAGTTTTTAGTATTCATTTAATCAATTTTTCTTTCTGATAACAGGTTTTAAGATTTTTAGAATGGTCCAAATTGAAAGCAATTGCAGATCACAAAGTAAATGGCACTCAAATAAGAAAGTTTGTCTTTGAATGGGAAGAAAACATTGTGGAAAAAGGATAAAATGCTGGTAACCAGCATTTTTTCCTTTTTCCTCAGTGTTTTCAAAAGTCTGATTTCTAACAGTATTAAAACACAGAATTGTATATTATAAAGAGTTAATAAACTACACCCTTATTTGTTTCTTTTTTTTTTTTAATTTAATTTCATCTTAATATGAATACATATACATGTAATCTTGATTTCTTTGCTCTTGCAAAGGAATCAGTCTTAAACTTACTATTCAAAAGACTTTATTGCTTGCATGTGCCTGTGCTGTTGAAATCTGTATGCATATCTAACTTGTTAATCACACTTTCATACTGTAACTTTATATTTATTCCTTTGTTTTCTTGAAACATAGAGTAAACTCTGTTTCTTATATGTCAATATTTCTATTTTTCAATCAAAGATTCCTCAATAAGAAAGTACTGAAAATTTTAGGTTTATTATCTGTATCCTATTTCATGACTGTTGATCAACAATTTAAATATTCTTTGGTTTTTAAGTTTGTATCTAAGGTAACCTCTCCTGATATTTCCTTTGCATTTTACAAATGTGTATGTTTTAGTTCAAGCTGAAAATTGTTTATGTATGCAAATTCCTGATTACTTAAAAAAAAAAAAAAAGGATTATGGATAATGCTTGCTTCTGATACTTTCTGCAATACTTTTGCCAGAGACAGGGGGTATCAGAAACAAACATATTCCCATTGAAAACCTCTAAAGAAAAAAAAACAATAATGATTTTTTCTGTACTACATGTACAACTTTGCCTATAAATAATTCAAGTACACTGCACAGATGTGATTATTTGTTTAACCTACTGAAAAACAACTTGTTTAAATAGAAAATGAACATTAAGGTTTACTTTAATGGTAATGGTGAGTAAAATCATATTCCTAACTTTTGTCCAAATCGAAAGCATTTGTAGACTATATATTAATATGTGGCTCATATGGTTGTATTAGTCTTTGACAAGCTCATAAAATATGTTGGCAAATAGAGAAAATGCTGATAGCAGTGTTTTCAATTTAAGCCTTGATCCTCAGGGCCTTTGAAACTCAGGATTATCAGGTAAGGTTCAATATTAATCTATGGTACTTAAGATTACACCTTTTTTTTTTTGCATTTGTGAGTAAAAATTAAGTTGTTGCTTTATGTATAAAGCTAACTGTTTGTTTGAACTTGGCAATGTCATTTTTTTGTATTGTAACTCCATTTTTTGTGTTAGAATTTAAAGCAGCAGTTCTTGTATTTCTATACCTTTTTTATCCCCAGTATTGTTTTCTTTTATTCATATATTCTTGTATAATTTTTTTTTCCTGTTACCATTTTTATACCTGTTTTTATGTTCTTTTTTTTTTGTAACTTATTTTTTTCTAATTATTTTTAATGCTTTCTAGTCATGTTTTTTTTTTTTTTTTTTTACTTCTCATGTTATTTTATTTTATTCCTTTTCAAGTTTTTCATTTTCACACGTTTTTTTTTCATAAGATGTTTTGCATTATTATTATTACCTTTTTTTTGGTAATTTATACTAATATATATATTTTTTTTTTTCTAGTTTAGTTTTGTGGGTGTTTATTCTTTTCTGTATTTAGATATTCCTTTTTTTCTATTTTTTTTTTTTTTCTTTTTTTATAGTTCAGTGTTTTTGTTTTATGATAATTATAATATTCCTATATTTTCCTGTATTCCTATCCTTTGTTTTGGTTCATTTGTGTAAACGTCCCTATTTGGTGTGGAAAACCATTAGCTCAGACACATAGGGGATGGGACACTGATTACTTACATACTTACAGCTGAGACAGATCTGTTTCGCTTTGTGTGTTTTTGCTATTTTAAAAATCTGTTTTCAATGAAGTATCCAGATAAATTATCAGCGTTCATGATCCACTATGACCAATACTCCATTCAATCAATCCCACAAATCTCCATAGGATGAATGGAAATAACTACCCATGATTTACCCATTACATAGTTGATATTGAAAGTTGCAAATATGTTATTTACAAGATATTTATTGAAGTGTGCTTGAATTATGCTTTTACCAGTATGCAAATATTGTTGACACATTAAATGTGTAGTGTACTGGGATCATCTAAGCTAGAAGTTCATTAGTTATTAAGAAATGTTCCAACGATTAACAAGTGTTCCTAGGCTTGCCAAAATTGTTGAAACCAAGACAAAACGTCATTATCCTCAATTTTGCATTTGAACTTTGAAATAATCTAGCAACACTTAAAAATTGTGATGTCTTTGTTTTCCAAATGACACTTTGAAACATGACTGGAAATATAGTATATGGCAAGTTTCTTTAACAATCAGGTCTATATGAACTTGGACTTGCATGGTAAATTTCTTGGCTGGTAAAGTGTTTGAAACCAGCCTAGCATTTATGATCTGAACCACAGCAAATTCAAAGTAGATGTTTTCCTTTACTGTTTTGATTTAACAGAAAAATATAGTAATTTAAACATCATAAATGTAATGTATTGCTGTTGTCTATTCATTTTCTTGAATAACCTTTATGCAAATACTTTGTAAGAAAAGCTCCTAAAATGAAATAGTAAAAATTTGCATGCATAAGTTGCAACAGCTGTAGCATAAAGTATAATTTAATACATTACACAGAAAAGTTTGTTATAAGGTTTTCATGGTGTGGCTGGTTTTGGTATTCAAGGTATTCCAACAGCTGATCTGTATGTGTCACTACATTGAAATCAGACAATGTCAATACATTTATATATAGACCAGCCAATGAATCTTTTAAAAGCACCAAGTCTTTGATTGTCCCCAGTATCTATTTGATATTGATTCCCCAGTTCCCCAAAATCTTTTTATAGAAAACATCTTTGAAATGTTTTTAAACCAACAGAGATTACATTCACATAGAAAGCATGACTTTACTTCTCAATATATTAACTCTTTACCAAATGACAAAATCTTAGACTTGTCCAAATTGAAAGCAGTGGCAGACGAGAAATCAAATGTGACTCAAACACTGAACTTTTCCCTATAAGGCTAGAAAACCTTGTGGACAAAGGAAAAAGTGCTGATTATCAGCATTTTCTCCTTTGTCCACAATGGTTTCAAAATTCTTCCTCTTCAGGGTACCATACTGAGGAACAGAAAAGCTTTGCTATTTTAACCCTTTACCACACAACAAAAAATTGTACCATTCCAAATTGAAAGCTATTGTGGCAGACGATTTCAATATTGTTCAAATGATGTGATTTTTGTTTGATAGGGTAGAAAAAAAATGTTAACAGCATTTCCTCTTTTTTTTCTCTATGTTTTCATAAGGCTTCTTCCTGAGAGTTGTTAAAAGTTTGCATTGTGTGGTAAAGGGTTAAATCAAATGCGAAAGAAAGGAAATGAATGAATGAATGAATGAATGAATGAATAAATAAATGAAAAATTTAGGACAGTGATAATAAGATAATTTGATCAAGAAAAATTTGAAAAGAAAAAATAAATATAAGTACATTAATGTAGATCTAATATAAATACATGTATAAAGATAAATGTACAGTACCATTAAGCTCTATGTACATATCTACTTTATATACCTTTCAAGTCCCAAACAAACTATGTAGACATGGAACAGAGGCCAGAAAAAATGTCATTTTAATGCTGAACTTTACTCATTAGGTAGAGCAGATCTAAGAGCAGGCTACATTATACAGTCTGATCCTGATCTGCACTAGCCTGAAAAAATCTTAAGTTGTGAGAGGCACTTGACAGGTTAAGATCCTTTTCATTCCACATTAGATGAACCTTATATACATTGACACACACACACACAAAAACTGTGTGGTCTTTTAAACCCAGTGCCAAACAATTATAAGTTTTAAAGCCCAAAAGGAAGGCTTTTGCAAACAGTGTGGGAAAAGACGAAAATGCTAGTAACCAGAATTTTCTCCTTTTCCCTCAATGTTTTCCACCCTTTCAAGGGCAGGTCTTATCTTTTGTGCTGTATTAGTGATGGTGTCTGCAAAGGCTTTCAATTTTGAAAAGTCTGCAATTTTGTTGTTTGGTACAGAGATAAGTCTAATATTAAATATGAAAGGCCAAAAATCTATATATTGTCTTCGTCAGACTAAAGGTAAGATAAATGCATTCACATAACTTGTGAAAATGGATCTTTTTTTTCACTGATAAAATTGTTTTTCAGTGACATGTACTTTGGTTTTGATAAAAGGGCTCAGATAAGGTTAACTTTGCAAATGAAACACAGCTGCTGCCCCTGAATAGACCGACAAACCTTTCTGACTTGCCTTAGTCCGTCATTGGTGACAGTTTATCTCTATATTTTTGTTAGTTCATGATTAAAAAATCTTGCTGCCCCTGAATAGACTGACAAACCTTTCTAACTTGCCTTGATCCGTCATTGGTGACAGTTTATCTCTATATTTTTGGTTGTTTATGATAAAAAAATCTTGGTCAAAAGACAAATTTTTCCTGGATGCCACCCAGTAATCAACTATATCCTGACTACATGTATCTCTCTGCTGTGTTTCCTGGATTCTAACCAGTCCAAGGTAATCATCAATTGGGCAAGGACAACCTCGCTGAGCAATGAAGTATAAAACTAATTTTGTTTCATGTATTCTAATTTGTAACTTATTTTTTCAAAAAAAGATAAGTATACTTAATACAAGCCATTTTCAGAATTTACATGAACAGATTTTACTTACTTATAAAACTATGATTCAAATTCTGCTTTTTTTTTTCATGATCAGTCTTATCAAAGTTGGATTTAAAATCCTTAACATCAAAAACTGTGTGAGCTAATGAATTATTTCTTGTTTACTTCTGGATCTAAGATCCTCTACATCAAAAATTGTATGAGATAATGAATTAATATTTCTAAGATCCTTAGCAACACAGGAATTGCTTGGGACTTGGGTAAAAAGAAATGTAGTGTTCATTTCAGAACAAGTTTCTGTACAAAAAAAGATGGTATAAAATCAATGCAATAAGAAGTTAATGGTTGGCTGGGTGGGCCACAAAAAGGGTAATCAGGTGCAGTAACAATTACTTGCCTGTTGATCTCCAGTTTCTCTAAAATTAAATTTTTGCAGTATTTGGTCAACATTGAAAGTATGATTTTTATTTTTATTCGCTCATATTTACATATCTTTAATTTTGATTGAAACTGTCTTTCCATGTTTTGGTCAGTTTCCTTAAAAGTATTTTACCTCAATTAGCTTGGCCCGTGCAAAAATGATTTAGGAGCCAAGAGCCCACCTCAGACAAAAACTAAAATGAACCCTGCAGAAAAAGATCTTTACCAAATGATAAATTGGATTTTTCTACTTGGAAACATTGCAGATGACATATTACATGTGGCTCAAATGCTGCAAATTATCTTTGTAGGTAGCAAAACACTGTGAAAAAGAAAAAAATGTTGTTCCTCTTTTTCTCACAATGTTTTTAAAAGTCTTAATATTTCTTTAGGATTACAATGAAGCAGGATCATTTGGTAAAGGGTTAAACAAGGCATATAATAATAGATCAGAAAAACACACTAAGAGTAGTAAGAAATTACATGCACTTTCATTTTTAGGAGTTAAAATCCTCAACATATAATAAGGTATGCTGACAATACCTTGGTGGCTATTACAAATCTCTTTGGTTTACTAACTCTCAAACATGTTTTTAACTTAATGTGTGTCTTACAGACACACATCATGTTAGGATACTTCAAAATGTATCAAACCTATCAATTTCATAAACATGGCGCTGATTTAAAAGATTCATCTGTTGTAAACTTTTATGTCTTCTGTTACCTGTCAACTAATGAAATACTTTGAATACATTGGCCACAAACTTAAAACTTTAAAAACTTGGACAAAGTTCTTCTACAAGAGTCTATTCTGCTCTACTCGGTAACTCAAAAGCCATTGATGAACATTGTATTAGCCAAAACTAAGAGTCATTTGAGCAAAATAATAGTAAGAGTCAGAACTATAATTTAAGGAGTCATGCCCAATACAAATGCTTTCATGCAAATTCTTGACACATTACATCCTTATTATTTATATGTAGCTGTTAAAGATTGAATGAAATTTGGTGCTAAGTCACTATTATTTTGAGGACAATAATTACTCGTATATAATTCATAATTAATAAAATAGATGTTTTTTAGTCAATAGAAGGTCATTTGTTCACCAGCAGTTGGTCCATACTGTCACTTGGGTTAAGAAACATGTCCTTTACTGATCTGTTTCTCGCAGAAAATCTAAATCATATTCATGAGTATACCTGACTGTAATTGGTCTAGATCTGATCATTTCTACATAAAGTGACAATTAAGTATTTGTGATTCATAAAAATCAACAAAGTTTAGCCTCAATAACCTATGTAAAATCATAAATGATGCAGTAATGTGTGTGATGTAGTAACTGCTAAATTATTGTGGTTGTCCCATCCACAATACCCTACTTTTAGATGAATTCTTAGACAATCACGTGTAAAAACATATATATTTAGTACAAAGACAACCACTTTAGAGTTTTAATATGCAATATAGTGAGACCTATAAATAACTGTTGACTGATCTACCAATCTACATGATCAATGTAATGTGACTTATCTATGATAGTGTCAGATGATTGATAATTAATTTCCTATTTTATTGAAGCGTCTTTGCAAATAATGCTAGTCATATTGACATTTATATGCAGTGAGTTTTTTTGGTGGTTGGGTTGTAGCAAGAAGGGGGTGGTCAAGGATCATCATCAAGTTTTCACAAGAAGTAGATCTACTTAGTCTTAGAACCATAAAGGGTGTTACAGGATATAAGAGACATAATGTAAGAATATGCATAAACTGATGTCATGAAGGTCAGAATATATCTGGAACTGCCTTAAGATGGTTTGTCTTAGAGACTGATAATGTATGTTTCATCAACATGGCAATCTTAAGGTTTAGCAAGACAATATTTGTTGGCCATTTTGGGTTTTTTGGTTAAGTATTAATCTGTATTGATTTATTTGGTATAATTGAAATTATTAAAAAAATAAATAAATAAAACACCGGCACACACAGACACACACACACACACACACAAAAATACAAAATATGTAGGTCTGCCGACAGAGTAAGATTAACATTCATGATACTGTTTTCTTTTTCATTTATTAGTGGCTGACTCCAGGGGATGGCCTCATAAATTAAGGCAGGATGTTGTAATTTGAAGGTAGAGTGTTGCATCTTAGTGAAATGGCACAGTTTGAGTGCATCTCATTTTTTTTTTCAAACTTTCGAAGTTTGCTACCCTTCAACAGTATATGGCAACCATATTGTCTTATACGCTTGATACCATGGCGGACAATCAGTTTAGAACTACCAGGTTATATTTAAATTCTGATTTTTAGGCAGGTAGAAGTACATGTATATCAAAGTCATACCTCAATGTCTCAAATTATAAATATTGTATTCCAGAATTTTAGAAATTGTTGATAAGTTATCCATCATTACATGGACAGATGTTTGTAATTTTATATGTGCTCAAACTGACTTTTAATTACCTCATGTAAAGTGATTTTTACCCCAACAAAGTCCAAATCTGGTCATATTGTAAATCTACAAAGAAAAAAAATAAACTCCAAGTTTTGTATAGTCATTAACAAATAACGTAAAAAAATTCTATTTCTTTGTAAGTGTATATTTTCAACCCTTTATCCCATATTCAGTTTTAATGACCCTGAGGAAAAGACGTTTGAAAACATTGACGGAAAAGGAGAAAATGCTGATAACCAGCATTTTCTCTTTAACCATGTTTTCTAGTCCTTCAAAAACAACTTTCATCATTTGAGTCACATTAAATTTTTCATCTTGAAAGGCTTGCAATTTGGACTGGTAAGTAATGTTGTTTTCTGGTAAAGGGTAATAAAGCCTAGCGGGGTTGCTCAGTGGTTAGCCTATCTAACTCGTGACCTGGAGGTTGCAGGTTCGATACCCGGTTGCGACGAACTTTCTTTCCGGCAAATTTTTGCCCCTCACCTCTGATGCATGTGAGAAAAGTAGCCAGTGGCTTTGTGTCAGTACCGGTGTGGGAAAGCCAGGAAACACATGGGTGCGTCACTGACCGCCATGATATGACCTAAGCTGTTAAAATGGCGTTAAACTCCAATACAAACTAAAGGGTAATAACTACACCAATATTAATTATGTTATCCTTTTACCACACAATCCCGAGTTTTAATGACCCTGAGGAAGAAGTCATTTGAAAACATTATGGGAAAAGGAGGAAGTGCTGGTTACCAGCATTTTCTCCTTTTCCCACAATGTTTTCTACCCTGTCAAAGACAGCAGTCATCTTTTGAGCTATATTTTTGTTGTTGTTGTTGTTGTTGTCTGCAAATGATTTCAATTTGGTCAAGACCAAAATTTCGTCCTTTGGTAAAGAGTTCATCATTTTAAGGATACTCTTTGACTTGCCTCAGTATACTGTAATTGGAATTTTTCTTCCCTAAAATTTTTAATTCACTGTTGAAAATAGGCTAGAGAAAGTTCCTCAAAACATTCCCATACTTGAATGATTCTGACAAAGACGGCTTTCAAAAACATTTTGAAAAAAAAAGAACGCTGCAACTAGAATTTGCTGCCTTTTCCACAAAATTTTCTACCTTGGATCAGCACTACTTAAGACGCCGGCGCTAATTTGCGAGAAAATAAAACAATCGCAATTTGCAACCATGTGTACCATGCTAGATCTAGATTTACACATACTTTGATTATTCATGAAAATTATCTACTAATTTCAAATAAATAAGACACTTACTTCATTTTTTCCGGATCAAATTGTCTGGGTCTCTGTGCGAAACACCATACGGCCCACTCAAACGTTGACTACTCACTGAGCAATCTCGTGTGGGGTTGATTAATCACGTGATCGGGGTCAGCCTAAAAACCAACCAGAGCAGACGGGAACAGAAGACTTTATTGACCTTCAATCGCCTTCACAACTAAAGCCGCCTAAATGCGGCCACTAAAGATTGATATCAGACTGAAAAAAGGCATTCTGATCTTTGATCTACACTGTCCTTTTTGTTGAGATAATCTGGCCAAGAACAACCTTAAACTTGCAATTATTTAGGCCTTATTTCTAGACTGGCATTGTCTTTTCTCAAGGTTTATTCGGAGCTGTCGGGTAACGAACAAGTCACTTATTTATAGATGAACTTGGAATTATACCAATAACATGTCTTTGGATTTCTAGATTCATTTCTTTTTTTACTTTTGTTTGTACATAAATGGCGAGCATCACACGAAAAGGGGTATTCGGACATTTGCGTAAACTGTTGTCTCGGATCTGCCTGCGCAGTCCACGCAGGCTAATCCGAGACTGCACTTTACGACTACCGGTACATTAGAATTTGTTCTTCAGTAGACGCGCAAAAAAAGAAAATTACATAAAAGCGGAAAGTGTCGTTTCGGATTAGTCTGCGCGGACTGCGCAGGCTGATACGAGACGACACTTTACGCAAATGTCCGAATGCCCCCTCTCCGCGTGTTTCAGGCCACATAGGAATTTATCCACTCCAAAGTTTACAGTTGTGCTCACCATTGACCAATAGGACACGTAAGAGGGCTTGTTTCTTCGTAGGTTGACAAATAAATTTTTCTTGTTATTTTCTATATAATATTGTTTGGGAGAAAAAATCGTTTTTTTTATAAACAATTTCGCTCTTTTTTCATCCCTTTACTTCGTCATTATACGATGCCCTTTATTTGCAAGATGGCACAGCTAGTGTTTCAATACAGCAGTATTTAGAACGGTTTGTGAATTCAGTCCCTGATGCAAGTCACTGGCAAACAGGTCTTACCAGGGATCGTATATGTTATATACGATCCCTGGTCTTACAGATCAGGTTGGAAACATGGTCATTTAAAGGTAAAAGTTATATCAATATATGAATTCTATCTAAAAGAGACTAAATTTGAATCGTTTAGTAAAGAGTAAACATCTATGGCTTCATATAAAAGGAAACTTTTTTTTTTTTCGGCTGTAAAGAATTCCTTTATATTGAAAAGTGCAGGCGGTTTCCGGTCAGACAGGCCAGGGATCAGGAAAGAAAAACCTTCTACTTTATCTTCTTCTTTCGTTTTTGGCTTTTAGTCGTTCATAACTTTCAGTTATTGCCACTTTGTATCCGACACTTTATTTCTTTCTTTCTTTCAAACGTTCAAACGTTCGTTCGTTTGTTCCTTCGTTCAAAACTAGGAAGATTGCTTGGTAAAAGCTGTAAATGGATTAATTCAAGGCTGTTAAACACTACCAGGTATCGGAGAAGATCAATAGGCCTACCAAAGTACGTCCGTTCAGTCTGATGCCGATCCCTCCTCGCTATCTCAACCGACATCTGCCGTTGGTTGAACTATAAAATGTTCTAACCTGTAGGCTGTTAAACGCGACTCAGGGATCTTTTGCGGACAGTTTAGATCAAAATCAGACTGCACAGAACGTTAAAACTCGGGAGTGTATGGTAAAGGATTAAACCGGCACTACAAAAGTTTCGAATTTCCTGCTGAATTCAGCAACCTGGTGATATTTCGGTATCAAGAATTTAAGAAAAAAATCGATGTATAGAGTCGATCAGATCCAAGATCAGTCTGCTTGTTTTGTGCAGCCTGTTATTAATCTACACTGTCAGCAAAATTGAATTTGGACGGATTAGGTTTCAAGATTAGACTGCTTTTTGTGAAGTTTATTACTGGTCTACATTGTCAGCTAAAAGTGCACTAAGTCGCACAAACGGCCGAACAGCAAGGATCAGAACTTTAATCTAAGAGCATCAAAACTTAACCCTTAAACCGAAGAATGAAATGAAGTATGAACCGTCAAACAAAGCCCATATATACCAATGTTCTTTCCAAAGAAAAATCTCGCAGTATCTGATGGTGTAAGTCTAAGATTATGTGTAGTCTGATGAGGGTGCACATTCTGTGCTGTCTGATACTGATCTACAGGGGCTACAATGGCTTTTAGCAGACAAAGAGTAAAGGTGGAAACCCGAAAACAAAAAGTCGGTCTAGGCAAGGATTGTAAATTTGAAGAAGGGCTACTGTTATCCTGTTACGTAATGTTACGTTATTCTTATCTTTTACAGCTGCGGACTATCGATTATGAACAGATTATACGCGGTTTATGTTTGCCAAACTCCGGAAAATCCCGAACCTTTACGTATAATATCGGTTATTTTCATAGATTTGTTGATATGCGAGACTGCTGATAAAGCATGTCCGTGAAAGTTGGCTATGTGTTACTAACCAGCATTTAAACCCTTTCTTCAGTGTTTTCAAAAGCCTTCTATATGATGTGACAGGTCAAGGACCGGTTTGAAATGGCAAGGAAGCATGAATTTTTAAACTGTCGCCAGAAAAATACTATTGATACGGCATTAATATCTAAGAATGGAAAAAATGGCTGAAGAATGGAAAAAATAGCAAACGTACATTTTCTAATTTCAAATCTTAATCATAGTGATTGTAAATCCATGGGAATAATCTCATAAAAATCAAATTCTAGTCTTTTATTAGATCTATAAGATACATAATAAAAAATCTTAGGGATTCTGTCATGATCAAACAACCCGGGTAAAAATTCGAGTTCATAATCATGTGGATACATGTTAATCATAAACATAGCAGGGGGTCCGTTTGTCAATATAACATTACGTAACACAGCAAAGATACCCGGGCGGCTTATCTTACAATTAGACTCGGCCATCATCGGCAAAATCCGGCACAATCCGAGCGATTACGGAAAAAGAAAAAAATAGAATAGGGGCATTAAAAAACTGTAAAAAGGACCAAAAGTTTATTTTTCTTAAATGACTCAAACTTATACCAATTTAAAGAGCAATGAATAAGCTTTATGACCTCACTTGAGATAATTTTGATTTTTCAACAAAAAGAGAGGAAATTCAACAAATATGTCAGTTTTTTTCTTCGGAAAAAGTATTTTTCCTCTTTATTCTATATAAACCATACCTATAATTTTAAAGTTAAAAAAGGACCAAAAGTTTCATTTACGAAATTTATAAAACTTAGTTCATTTAAAAGAGAATAAATTGAATTTTCTTACCTCACTTGAGATAATTTTCGATTCTGAAAATTGATGAAGTTATAAGCGTTTATCTACCAAGGCCCTTCATAATTCTATGTAAAAAAAAATACAGGTAAAATGGGCTGATATCGATTTTTACATGTCCGCGAAAGCTGGCTATGCTGCATTTTCTCCTTTTGCCACCATGATTTCTACCTTCTTAAAGATAAGTTCCATTTTTTGAGCTTGATTTAGATTTTCGCCTGCAAATACTTTCAATTTGGAAAAGTCTAAATTTTTGTTATGTGGTAAATAGTTAACACTTTTGAGAACGATGCATAGACTAGTTTAAAAAGAAAATCCATCACAGAAGCCTTCTGAAAACAACTTGGAAAAGGTTGAAATTGCTGGTATCAAGCGTTTTCTCCTCTGGCCATAATTTTTTCAAAGACAATTCCCGTCCACGATTTGAGTCATATTGAATATGTTTTCTGCAAATGCTTCCAGTGTTGACAAATCTTGCCGTAAAGCTTAATCTTTTATCAAACAATCCCGAGTTTTTAATAACCTGGGAAAAGGGCTTTTTAAAACATTGCTGAAAAAGGAGAAAGTGCTGGTTACTACCCTTTTCTCCTTTATACGTAATGTTTTTAAAAGCCTTTTCTCCTTTTCCCACAATATTTGAGATCCTATCAGACACAAACCTGACTTTTTTAGCAATATTTCAGTTATTGTCTGCAAATACTTTCATACACACTCCGAATCATTTCATTTGGGGATGAAAGTCTTAACTTGCTTGATAACCACAAAATGTTTGCTGCAGTGCACACCTATATCCGTGATAGCACAAGATTTACCAAGTAGCCTGATATCTAACTCCTATGTTTTTTTGGTAATAGTCGATCCCATATCCGATCTATTGTATTAATTCAAACCATTTCATTTCCTTTTCTTTTAAACTTGAATGATTGTTTTGGACCCTTTGAGCATGATATGCTAACATCCTTGTACCATTTTGATTGCTTTAGTGTAATCCTTCAATCACTTGTCACGCCTAAGCTGTAGGTTTCTATAGCCATTATTTAAGTGTCTTCAATTGTAATCTTCACCAATAACACTCCACACCTTTCTGATTTTCGGTATTTTTTCCGCTACCTTTTCTTTAAAATGAACTTTAATTGTTAGTAATTAGTTATGATATGATCATGTATTAACCGTTAACCGAAGTTTAGAGAAGACCGTGAATTTATAAGCCTAAACTTTCGTATTTATCCTTTTCTTCAGTATATTTGTCATATGATTGTACTACTTTTTTTTTTTTTTTCGTCAATTTGTTTCTCATACTGTTGAATATAATATGTTTAAAACAAATACTTCGATTTTGGACAAGTCGAAAATATTGTCGCGTCGCAAAGCGCAAGGATATCACAAGGGTTCGTCTGCGGCGAATTTCTTCAGAAATTAACAGAATCGTATCCACGAAACCTTACTAGATCTAGACATTTTCTTTCTAAATAGATCTATTGAAGATGTCTTTTTTCGAGAATGAAGTTAATTCGGGACAAAAATTGACCGTCATCAGAAAGATTGCACACAAAAACATTCCTGTGTCGAGGATAAGAAAGAAAGTTAATGAAAATCCTTTCGGACTGTCGTAGTTATCTCCCTTTAAAGAAAAAAGAAATTGTCACCATAATTACCCACCTTGATAAAAAAGCCGCCATTTATAAAGACCAGTAAGCACGGCGAAAGCTTACTGCATGAATCGCTCATATAGTGAAAATTTATTGGTCTTTTGTAATCACGCATAGAATGACCTTTTTTTCAACGTTTTGCGTGATAAAATGGACCAAAAATCTGAAATGTTTCTTTACTAAAAAATAAAAAAAGACATTTACGCAGTTCCCTACCTTGATTAAAGGGTCGCCATTTATATGAATATAGATCTACTGCAGCAGCGTGGAAAAGATTATTGCGTGAACCAGATCAACCACAACTTTAATTTTTAAAGGGTACAACTAGTTACGAAATATATGTTTTTGAATGTCGTAATCGTATTATGTATCTGATTTTTATATAAATAATGCATAAACGTGATGCTATTGATTCGTCCTGATAAATACATTTTCCAAAACTGTCAGCTGCAGCTTGTGCTGTGTTAAAGGAAATGTTTACGGGGCTAGGGGTTGAACTACACAATCACGTTGTTTTTTTTTTGCTTTATTTACCACGTCAATAGGTACGTGGGGGTCGTGGTCATCCCCCACCATACCTTACATAAGCTGTTAGTAGACAGTGTTAGTTTCATTTCTAAACATATAAACGATATAAACTATAAACGTATTTAACAACATTTAAACGTATTTACAATAACTTCATGAAGGAAAACATTTTCTTATAAAAACATACAATAATATATATGAGACATTCTCTGGCAAAAAGGTGCTCGATGCCTCTCCGTAATCCATCATGCCAAGCAAGCCATCATATACTTTTGAATCCACAACAGCCACTTTTTTTCTCAAAACCGACCTAATCACTAGGTAGAATGGTCCTTGGACATACAGAAAACTGACCTTTAGCGGAAAGTTTCGGTCCAGGTCAGCCTGCGCGAACTGCGCAGGCTGACCTGGGTCGATACCTTCTGGCAGTTGCATTAAGCCCCCTTTTAACGGAGAACGGCTCACATACATTCATCTTTTCAAAAAGGTAGCATTATGAAAAATGAAATAATTTCAGTTTAAAATCTGTGGCAATAAAGCGTATGTGTGCACGCGTGTGTGTGTGTGTGTGTGTGTGTGTGTGTGTGTGTGTGTGTGTGTGTGTGTGTGTGTGTGTGTGAAAAACAAAATTATGATGAAATTGATTGGTGCAAAATAAAAAAAAAAAATGGCATCATTTATTGTGTGTTTAAAAAACTATGCTTATTCTGAAATCGATAGTGATTTATGGAAGGCGTTCTAAGATATGTTCCACAATTGTCATTTTATAGTTTTCAAGCCCAGTCGTTTTCGTATTACTATGGATATTCACAGCGGTAGTAAGAAAATTCTTCATACCAATAAGTGACGGTTTATAAGTTTTATTTCTACAAAAGTAAATATATTTTTTAACTTCTAGAAGTAAATTGTCTAACAAAAAGTTTGGTTTATATGTGCCCAAAAGAAAAATTCTACTATTTATTTGTAAATTGCGGTCAAAATTTTTTAATATTGTTGTAATTTTATTCATCAAAGGCGTTATATAATCACAATTATAGAACAAATGTAAAAGTGTTTCTTCATGTGTTCCACAGAAAGTACATAAATTAGTATCGATCAAGTTCATTTTGAAAAGTAGCGAATTTGTTGGGAGGATCCTGTGAACTATTCTTGTCTGGAACCATTGTGTATAAGTATCTTGAGTACATTTAAAAACACTTCCGTGAACTAGATTCCAATCAATTTCTAAATCATTGTATATTGAGTTCCACTTGACTCTACATGACGGAGTTTCTCTGTTCTCAATTAATTTGTTGTAAATATGTTTGTTTATCTCTTTCTTAGTTAATATTTGAAAAAAATAACAGTTAATGCTAGGGTTATGGTATTCATTTAGAAATTTCTTTTGAATTAGTATATGATGCTTCGACAAGAAGCTCTTAACTGAGTTTAATAAACTGTAGTATCTTAAGAAATTTGTTTTATTATTGGTAAGTTTATTGATTTCATTCCAAATTTTAAAATGACCATTTTCATTTAAAAGGTCTTTGATATATCTTATACCGGCAGTGTACATTATGGAATCATAGACGTAATTTGACTCGATTATGATATTGTTATTATAAAACAATGGCATATTCATTATATCTGCCCAATTTGTAAATTTACATTTCGATATATATGTAGTAAACGACTGTAGGACATCAATCCAAAAATCATTTTTACGAAATATATGATTTTGAATGTCGTAATCGTATTATGTATCTGATTTTTATATAAATAATGCATAAACGTGATGCTATCGATTCGTCCTGATAAATACATTTTCCAAAACTGTCAGCTGCAGCTTGTGCTGTGTTAAAGGAAATGTTTACGGGGCTAGGGGTTGAACTACACAATCACGTTGTTTAACAACACATAGTGAGAGCAATTTTTAACACTGCATGAACAGAAGAAACTACTGGTAACCTTTTTCCACGATGTTTTCTACATGAAATCAAAGATGTTTGACTTCTTTATACGCTTTTTGAATTTGTGGTCTGCAGATCTTCTCAAGTTGAAAAGGTGGGAAAAACTGCTTGTTTGTTTGTTTGTGAAAGGATAATACACTTATAAATTTAGTTCTACAGTAGCATAAGGGAAAAGGATGGGCCCATTTCATCAACAGTTCTGGGTTGGTGTTCTGTGATTTGCTTGATCATTGCAGAGGCAGTGTTTAGTTTCAAGGAAAAAATAAGGCCAAAACTAAAATAATATGTATGATTCTAGTTACATACATTTGAGTATTAGTGTTGGTAGGTCAGAAAATTATTATTACTATTATTTTGTCCTTTTTTTTTTTTTTTTTTTTTGTTTCACATACTGGTCAATGCAAATCCCATAGAGTTTCAGTCTTTTATCGGAGTGAATATGTTTTTGTATTATGATTTATGTAATTCATAAGAAAATTTATATGAACAGGAACACTATTACAGGGATATGCCAACGCTGCGATTCTGCGATATTATCTTGGAAAAATCTGAGAAATCTCATTAAAAATCTCCAAATGCGAGAAAAAATCACATCCAAAATCAAAAACTGATGATCGCAAAGAGATTTTCACTTTCGTTTTTTTGATTGTCAACAAGGGACATAAATCATTCAGACTGGTGTACGTATGATTATAAATCAGTATGATGTAGACGCTTGAATCTAGACTGCATAACATGCTTTAAATAATCCTTTCGGACAACCCCTTGTTTTTTTCCGTAAAGCGTTTACCATGTCGCAAGTTTGCAGACGGAGTTTTTGATTGAAAAATGCCACCAAAAAAGAAGTTGAAGCCCAAAGAGGGCAATAAAACATTTATTTGAGGGGCAAATTTGAAATGACCAGTTTTTGCCACTCAAAAATATCAGCCTAAGCTTCAATCTGACGCAAGAAATATGGGCTAAAGCTTATGTTAAGAACGCATGCTCCTCTGTTTATAACAGCTTATCAGGCAGGTGTGTTGCTTTTTTATAAAGTGATAATGTCGTTCATCTATTTATCTCGTTTAAAATGACAGATTTGAAGCTACCTGCTTCCTTAATTGACAAATGTTTATCAAATAATGCTGTAATGCTTAGCCAAAAATTAATTGACATAAAAAAAAAGACCATTGAAACTAAACACGGATACCCATGACACAACAAATGTCAGTTTGACTTCATCCAATCAGAGGCACTTCAAACTGTCTTTTCGTCTTCAATTATGGATTTAAATAGTGAAGTTACATAAATATCTGTATAAGACAATAAATGGAAGCTAAAGCCACTGTTCAATAATGAGGAAACAACTTTGGTTGTTATACAAAATGAAAATTATTTTGCCTACAAGTTACATGGTGAAGGATGGAGGTAAAGCCTTCTTGTCTTACAGTGTTAGCACTGGATCAAGTGTTAAAGAAGAAGGTATTGGACATTCATACAAAGAAAGAAGACTAGAATGAAAAAGACCTTAATGGATGTGACCTTTATTTTCTCCCTTTTCAACATTGTCTTCAGCTATGAAAGATAAATCCAGTCATTCTAGCCACATTTGAGTTGTAAATTGCAAATGCTGTAAATATGAATAAGTCTAAAATTGTGTTGTTTGGTAAAAAGCAAAAAGATTGTTTGTGCCCATTCATTCACAATGATGAATATTGCATTCTAGAGCTTCAAGTTAACACTCATCTATCCACTTCATTCCAACAAGTCTGTAGATCTACATTAGATGAGGTATTTTCCTGTTTGATTTGTCCATAAATAAAGAACATAATTTATTATTAGTATGATTAATAATTCCTTATATCTCCATAATAACTAAGTAATTTTTACCCTTGGACAGTCCTCTTTGACTCTTGGAAATTCTGTTTTGACCCTTGAAAATTTGAGCCCAAGAATCAATAACTCATGGGATCCAGGACCTAGTGAGAATCCTGACTTAGGGTTCATTTAAGGTAGTCTTTTTTATCTCTTGGGCATTGAAGACAACTGTCTCATAATTTTTCAAAAAATCTCTTTAAAGAAATACAAATGGGATTTTTCTCTCATAGCTCTAGTCTGACAGACATATCCCTACTATTATTAAATGTTCGTATGACTTGAAAGTAGGAAATTCTTCACAATTTTGAAGTGGTTAATAGCATGTAATTCAAATTATTATATCTTTACATTTAAACAGAACCTAAAAATGCCTGGGTTGTATACGGGACCATGTAAAAGAGGTGTGTTTGCACTGTCCAGTTGGGAAGTGCCCTTGAAGAGACCACAATGTTAATTTCAAGAGAAAACAGATATGGAGGATGCTATAAAATTATACCAAGAAATGAGGTGTTTTACTACACAATCTCAAGTTTAAAAGACCTTGAGGAAGAAGGCTTATGATAACATTATGGGAAAAGAAGAAAATGCTTGAAATCAGCACTTTTATTCTTTTCTACAACCTTTTCTACCCTTCCAAAGGCAAATTTCAGTCTAAAACTTTGATAAAGAATGAATTCTTTATAGAAAGACAAAGTTGAAATAGTAAGCATTTGCATAGAACAAATCAGAGCTGGCCCAAATGATAGGACTTGTCTTGGAAATGGCAGTAAACATTCTGGGAAAAGGAGAAAATACTGTTAGCCAGCATTGTCTTTTGTCTTATGCAAATATTGTTGACACATTAAATGTGTAGTGTACTGGGATCATCTAAGCTAGAAGTTCATTAGTTATTAAGAAATGTTCCAACGATTAACAAGTGTTCCCAGGCTTGCCAAAATTGTTGAAACCAAGACAAAACGTCATTATCCTCAATTTTGCATTTGAACTTTGAAATAATCTAGCAACACTTAAAAATTGTGATGTCTTTGTTTTCCAAATGACACTTTGAAACATGACTGGAAATATAGTATATGGCAAGTTTCTTTAACAATTAGGTCTATATGAACTTGGACTTGGATGGTAAATTTCTTGGCTGGTAAAGTGTTTGAAACCAGCCTAGCATTTATGATCTAAACCACTGCAAATTCAAAGTAGATGTTTTCCTTTACTGTTTTGATTTAACAGAAAAAAATAGTAATTTAAACATCATAAATGTAATGTATTGCTGTTGTCTATTCATTTTCTTGAATAACCTTTATGCAAATACTTTGTAAGAAAAGCCCCTAAAATGAAATAGTAAAAATTTGCATGCATAAGTTGCAACAGCTGTAGCATAAAGTATAATTTAATACATTACATAGAAAAGTTTGTTATAAGGTTTTCATGGTGTGGCTGGTTTTGGTATTCAAGGTATTCCAACAGCTGATCTGTATGTGTCACTACATTAAAATCAGACAATGTCAATGCATTTATATATAGACCAGCCAATGAATCTTTTAAAAGCACCAAGTCTTTGATTGTCCCCAATATCTATTTGATATTGATTCCCCAGTTCCCCAAAATCTTTTTATAGAAAACATCTTTGAAATGTTTTTAAACCAACAGAGATTACATTCACATAGAAAGCATGACTTTACTTCTCAATATATTAACTCTTTACCAAATGACAAAATCTTAGACTTGTCCAAATTGAAAGCAGTGGCAGACGAGAAATCAAATGTGACTCAAACACTGAACTTTTCCCTATAAGGCTAGAAAACCTTGTGGACAAAGGAAAAAATGCTGATTATCAGCATTTTCTCCTTTGTCCACAATGGTTTCAAAATTCTTCCTCTTCAGGGTACCATACTGAGGAATAGAAAAGCTTTGCTATTTTAACCCTTTACCACACAACAAAAAATTGTACCATTCCAAATTGAAAGCTATTGTGGCAGACGATTTCAATATTGTTCAAATGATGTGATTTTTGTTTGATAGGGTAGAAAACAATGTTAACAGCATTTCCTCTTTTTTTTCTCTATGTTTTCATAAGGCTTCTTCCTGAGAGTTGTTAAAAGTTTGCATTGTGTGGTAAAGGGTTAAATCAAATGTGAAAGAAAGGAAATGAATGAATGAATGAATGAATGAATGAATGAATAAATAAATGAAAAATTTAGGACAGTGATAATAAGATAATTTGATCAAGAAAAATTTGAAAAGAAAAAATAAATATAAGTACATTAATGTAGATCTAATATAAATACATGTATAAAGATAAATGTACAGTACCATTAAGCTCTATGTACATATCTACTTTATATACCTTTCAAGTCCCAAACAAACTATGTAGACATGGAGCAGAGGCCAGAAAAAATGTCATTTTAATGCTGAACTTTAATCATTAGGTAGAGCAGATCTAAGAGCAGGCTACATTATACAGTCTGATCCTGATCTGCACTAGCCTGAAAAAATCTTAAGTTGTGAGAGGCACTTGACAGGTTAAGATCCTTTTCATTCCACATTAGATGAACCTTATATACATTGACACACACACACAAAAACTGTGTGGTCTTTTAAACCCAGTGCCAAACAATTATAAGTTTTAAAGCCCAAAAGGAAGGCTTTTGCAAACAGTGTGGGAAAAGACGAAAATGCTAGTAACCAGAGTTTTCTCCTTTTCCCTCAATGTTTTCCACCCTTTCAAGGGCAGGTCTTATCTTTTGTGCTGTATTAGTGATGGTGTCTGCAAAGGCTTTCAATTTTGAAAAGTCTGCAATTTTGTTGTTTGGTACAGAGATAAGTCTAATATTAAATATGAAAAGCCAAAAATCTATATATTGTCTTCGTCAGACTAAAGGTAAGATAAATGCATTCACATAACTTGTGAAAATGGATCTTTTTTTTCACTGATAAAATTGTTTTTCTACTTTGGTTTTGATAAAAGGGCTCAGATAAGGTTAACTTTGCAAATGAAACACAGCTGCTGCCCCTGAATAGACCGACAAACCTTTCTGACTTGCCTTGGTCCGTCATTGGTGACAGTTTATCTCTATATTTTTGTTTGTTCATGATTAAAAAATCTTGCTGCCCCTGAATAGACTGACAAACCTTTCTAACTTGCCTTGATCCGTCATTGATGACAGTTTATCTCTATATTTTTGGTTGTTTATGATAAAAAAATCTTGGTCAAAAGACAAATTTTTCCTGGATGCCACCCAGTAATCAACTATATCCTGACTACATGTATCTCTCTGCTGTGTTTCCTGGATTCTAACCAGTCCAAGGTAATCATCAATTGGGCAAGGACAACCTCTCTGAGCAATGAAGTATAAAACTAATTTTGTTTCATGTATTCTAATTTGTAACTTATTTTTTCAAAAAAAGATAAGTATACTTAATACAAGCCATTTTCAGAATTTACATGAACAGATTTTACTTACTTATAAAACTATGATTCAAATTCTGCTTTTTTTTTTCATGATCAGTCTTATCAAAGTTGGATTTAAAATCCTTAACATCAAAAACTGTGTGAGCTAATGAATTATTTCTTGTTTACTTCTGGATCTAAGATCCTCTACATCAAAAATTGTATGAGATAATGAATTAATATTTCTAAGATCCTTAGCAACACAGGAATTGCTTGGGACTTGGGTAAAAAGAAATGTAGTGTTCATTTCAGAACAAGTTTCTGTACAAAAAAAGATGGTATAAAATCAATGCAATAAGAAGTTAATGGTTGGCTGGGTGGGCCACAAAAAGGGTAATCAGGTGCAGTAACAATTACTTGCCTGTTGATCTCCAGTTTCTCTAAAATTAAATTTTTGCAGTATTTGGTCAACATTGAAAGTATGATTTTTATTTTTATTCGCTCATATTTACATATCTTTAATTTTGATTGAAACTGTCTTTCCATGTTTTGGTCAGTTTCCTTAAAAGTATTTTACCTCAATTAGCTTGGCCCGTGCAAAAATGATTTAGGAGCCAAGAGCCCACCTCAGACAAAAACTAAAATGAACCCTGCAGAAAAAGATCTTTACCAAATGATAAATTGGATTTTTCTACTTGGAAACATTGCAGATGACATATTACATGTGGCTCAAATGCTGCAAATTATCTTTGTAGGTAGCAAAACACTGTGAAAAAGAAAAAAATGTTGTTCCTCTTTTTCTCACAATGTTTTTAAAAGTCTTAATATTTCTTTAGGATTACAATGAAGCAGGATCATTTGGTAAAGGGTTAAACAAGGCATATAATAATAGATCAGAAAAACACACTAAGAGTAGTAAGAAATTACATGCACTTTCATTTTTAGGAGTTAAAATCCTCAACATATAATAAGGTATGCTGACAATACCTTGGTGGCTATTACAAATCTCTTTGGTTTACTAACTCTCAAACATGTTTTTAACTTAATGTGTGTCTTACAGACACACATCATGTTAGGATACTTCAAAATGTATCAAACCTATCAATTTCATAAACATGGCGCTGATTTAAAAGATTCATCTATTGTAAACTTTTATGTCTTCTGTTACCTGTCAACTAATGAAATACTTTGAATACATTGGCCACAAACTTAAAACTTTAAAAACTTGGACAAAGTTCTTCTACAAAAGTCTATTCCGCTCTACTCGGTAACTCAAAAGCCATTGATGAACATTGTATTAGCCAAAACTTTGTCATTTGAGCAAAATAATAGTAAGAGTCAGAACTATAATTTAAGGAGTCATGCCCAATACAAATGCTTTCATGCAAATTCTTGACACATTACATCCTTTTTATGTGTAGCTGTTAAAGATTGAATGAAATTTGGTGCTAAGTAACTATTATTTTGAGGACAATAATTACTCGTATGTAATTCATAATTAATAAAATAGATGTTTTTTAGTCAATAGAAGGTCATTTGTTCACCAGCAGTTGGTCCATATTGTCACTTGGGTTAAGAAACATGTCCTTTACTGATCTGTTTCTCGCAGAAAATCTAAATCATATTCATGAGTATACCTGACTGTAATTGGTCTAGATCTAATCATTTCTACATAAAGTGACAATTAAGTATTTGTGATTCATAAAAATCAACAAAGTTTAGCCTCAATAACCTATGTAAAATCATAAATGATGCAGTAATGTGTGTGATGTAGTAACTGCTAAATTATTGTGGTTGTCCCATCCACAATACCCTACTTTTAGATGAATTCTTAGACAATCACGTGTAAAAACATATATATTTAGTACAAAGACAACCACTTTAGAGTTTTAATATGCAATATAGTGAGACCTATAAATAACTGTTGACTGATCTACCAATCTACATGATCAATGTAATGTGACTTATCTGTGATAGTGTCAGATGATTGATAATTAATTTCCTATTTTATTGAAGCGTCTTTGCAAATAATGCTAGTCATATTGACATTTATATGCAGTGAGTTTTTTTGGTGGTTGGGTTGTAGCAAGAAGGGGGTGGTCAAGGATCATCATCAAGTTTTCACAAGAAGTAGATCTACTTAGTCTTAGAACCATAAAGGGTGTTACAGGATATAAGAGACATAATGTAAGAATATGCATAAACTGATGTCATGAAGGTCAGAATATATCTGGAACTGCTTTAAGATGGTTTGTCTTAGAGACTGATAATGTATGTTTCATCAACATGGCAATCTTAAGGTTTAGCAAGACAATATTTGTTGGCCATTTTGGGTTTTTTGGTTAAGTATTAATCTGTATTGATTTATTTGGTATAATTTAAATTATTAAATGTAGGTCTGCCGACAGAGTAAGATTAACATTCATGATACTGTTTTCTTTTTCATTTATTAGTGGCTGACTCCAGGGGATGGCCTCATAAATTAAGGCAGGATGTTGTAATTTGAAGGTAGAGTGTTGCATCTTAGTGAAATGGCACAGTTTGAGTGCATCTCATTTTTTTTTTCAAACTTTCGAAGTTTGCTACCCTTCAACAGTATATGGCAACCATATTGTCTTATACGCTTGATACCATGGCGGACAATCAGTTTAGAACTACCAGGTTATATTTAAATTCTGATTTTTAGGCAGGTAGAAGTACATGTATATCAAAGTCATACCTCAATGTCTCAAATTATAAATATTGTATTCCAGAATTTTAGAAATTGTTGATAAGTTATCCATCATTACATGGACAGATGTTTGTAATTTTATATGTGCTCAAACTGACTTTTAATTACCTCATGTAAAGTGATTTTTACCTCAACAAAGTCCAAATCTGGTCATATTGTAAATCTACAAAGAAAAAAAATAAACTCCAAGTTTTGTATAGTCATTAACAAATAACGTAAAAAAATTCTATTTCTTTGTAAGTGTATATTTTCAACCCTTTATCCCATATTCAGTTTTAATGACCCTGAGGAAAAGACGTTTGAAAACATTGACGGAAAAGGAGAAAATGCTGATAACCAGCATTTTCTCTTTAACCATGTTTTCTAGTCCTTCAAAAACAACTTTCATCATTTGAGTCACATTAAATTTTTCATCTTGAAAGGCTTGCAATTTGGACTGGTAAGTAATGTTGTTTTCTGGTAAAGGGTAATAAAGCCTAGCGGGGTTGCTTAGTGGTTAGCCTATCTAACTCGTGACCTGGAGGTTGCAGGTTCGATACCCGGTTGCGACGAACTTTCTTTCCGGCAAATTTTTGCCCCTCACCTCTGATGCATGTGAGAAAAGTAGTCAGTGGCTTTGTGTCAGTACCGGTGTGGGAAAGCCAGGAAACACATGGGTGCGTCACTGACCGCCATGATATGACCTAAGCTGTTAAAATGGCGTTAAACTCCAATACAAACTAAAGGGTAATAACTACACCAATATTAATTATGTTATCCTTTTACCACACAATCCCGAGTTTTAATGACCCTGAGGAAGAAGTCATTTGAAAACATTATGGGAAAAGGAGGAAGTGCTGGTTACCAGCATTTTCTCCTGTTCCCACAATGTTTTCTACCCTGTCAAAGACAGCAGTCATCTTTTGAGCTATATTTTTGTTGTTGTTGTTGTCTGCAAATGATTTCAATTTGGTCAAGACCAAAATTTCGTCCTTTGGTAAAGAGTTCATCATTTTAAGGATACTCCTTGACTTGCCTCAGTATACTGTAATTGGAATTTTTCTACCCTAAAATTTTTAATTTACTGTTGAAAATAGGCTAGAGAAAATTCCTCAAAACATTCCCATACTTGAATGATTCTGACAAAGACGGCTTTCAAAAACATTTTGAAAAAAAAGAACGCTGCAACTAGAATTTGCTGCCTTTTCCACAAAATTTTCTACCTTGGATCAGCACTACTTAAGACGCCGGCGATAATTTGCGAGAAAATAAAACAATCGCAATTTGCAACCATGTGTACCATGCTAGATCTAGATTTACACATACTTTGATTATTCATGAAAATTATCTACTAATTTCAAATAAATAAGACACTTACTTCATTTTTTCCGGGTCAAATTGTCTGGGTCTCTGTGCGAAACACCATACGGCCCACTCAAACGTTGACTACTCACTGAGCAATCTCGTGTGGCGTTGATTAATCACGTGATCGGGGTCAGCCTAAAAACCAACCAGAACAGACGGGAACAGAAGACTTTATTGACCCACAATCGCCTTCACAACTAAAGCCGCCTAAATGCGGCCACTAAAGATTGATATCAGACTGAAAAAAGGCATTCTGATCTTTGATCTACACTATCCTTTTTGTTGAGATAATCTGGCCAAGAACAACCTTAAACTTGCAATTATTTAGGCCTTATTTCTAGACTGGCATTGTCTTTTCTCAAGGTTTATTCGGAGCTCTCGGGTAACGAACAAGTCACTTTTTTATAGATGAACTTGGAATTGTACCAATAACATGTCTTTGGATTTCTAGATTCATTTCTTTTTTTACTTTTGTTTGTACATAAATGGCGAGCATCACACGAAAAGGGGTATTCGGACATTTGCGTAAACTGTTGTCTCGGATCTGCCTGCGCAGTCCACGCAGGCTAATCCGAGACTGCACTTTACGACTACCGGTACATTAGAATTTGTTCTTCAGTAGACGCGCAAAAAAAGAAAATTACATAAAAGCGGAAAGTGTCGTTTCGGATTAGTCTGCGCGGACTGCGCAGGCTGATACGAGACGACACTTTACGCAAATGTCCGAATGCCCTCTCTCCGCGTGTTTCAGGCCACATAGGAATTTATCCACTCCAAAGTTTACAATTGTGCTCACCATTGACCAATAGGACACGTGAGAGGGCTTGTTTCTTCGTAGGTTGACAAATAAATTTTTCTTGATATTTTCTATATAATATTGTTTGGGAGAAAAAATCGTTTTTTTTATAAACAATTTCGCTCTTTTTTCATCCCTTTACTTCGTCATTATACGATGCCCTTTATTTGCAAGATGGCACAGCTAGTGTTTCAATACAGCAGTATTTAGAACGGTTTGTGAATTCAGTCCCTGATGCAAGTCACTGGCAAACAGGTCTTACCAGGGATCGTATATGTTATATACGATCCCTGGTCTTACAGATCAAGTTGGAAACATGGTCATTTAAAGGTAAAAATTGTATCAATATATGAATTCTATCTAAAAGAGACTAAATTTGAATCGTTTAGTAAAGAGTAAACATCTATGGCTTCATATGAAAGGAAACTTTTTTTTTTTTTTCCGGCTGTAAAGAATTCCTTTATATTGAAAAGTGCAGGCGGTTTCCGGTCAGACAGGCCAGGGATCAGGAAAGAAAAACCTTCTACTTTATCTTCTTCTTTCGTTTTTGGCTTTTAGTCGTTCATAACTTTCAGTTATTGCCACTTTGTATCCGACACTTTATTTCTTTCTTTCTTTCAAACGTTCAAACGTTCGTTCGTTTGTTCCTTCGTTCAAAACTAGGAAGATTGCTTGGTAAAAGCTGTAAATGGATTAATTCAAGGCTGTTAAACACTACCAGGTATCGGAGAAGATCAATAGGCCTACCAAAGTACGTCCGTTCAGTCTGATGCCGATCCCTCCTCGCTATCTCAACCGACATCTGCCGTTGGTTGAACTATAAAATGTTCTAACCTGTAGGCTGTTAAACGCGACTCAGGGATCTTTTGCGGACAGTTTAGATCAAAATCAGACTGCACAGAACGTTAAAACTCGGGAGTGTATGGTAAAGGATTAAACCGGCACTACAAAAGCTTCGAATTTCCTGCTGAATTCAGCAACCTGGTGATATTTCGGTATCAAGAATTTAAGAAAAAAATCGATGTATAGAGTCGATCAGATCCAAGATCAGTCTGCTTGTTTTGTGCAGCCTGTTATTAATCTACACTGTCAGCAAAATTGAATTTGGACGGATTAGGTTTCAAGATTAGACTGCTTTTTGTGAAGTTTATTACTGGTCTACATTGTCAGCTAAAAGTGCACTAAGTCGCACAAACGGCCGAACAGCAAGGATCAGAACTTTAATCTAAGAGCATCAAAACTTAACCCTTAAACCGAAGAATGAAATGAAGTATGAACCGTCAAACAAAGCCCATATATACCAATGTTCTTTCCAAAGAAAGATCTCGCAGTATCTGATGGTGTAAGTCTAAGATTATGTGTAGTCTGATGAGGGTGCACATTCTGTGCTGTCTGATACTGATCTACAGGGGCTACAATGGCTTTTAGCAGACAAAGAGTAAAGGTGGAAACCCGAAAACAAAAAGTCGGTCTAGGCAAGGATTGTAAATTTGAAGAAGGGCTACTGTTATCCTGTTACGTAATGTTACGTTATTCTTATCTTTTACAGCTGCGGACTATCGATTATGAACAGATTATACGCGGTTTATGTTTGCCAAACTCCGGAAAATCCCGAACCTTTACGTATAATATCGGTTATTTTCATAGATTTGTTGATATGCGAGACTGCTGATAAAGCATGTCCGTGAAAGTTGGCTATGTGTTACTAACCAGCATTTAAACCCTTTCTTCAATGTTTTCAAAAGCCTTCTATATGATGTGACAGGTCAAGGACCGGTTTGAAATGGCAAGGAAACATGAATTTTTAAACTGTCGCCAGAAAAATACTATTGATACGGCATTAATATCTAAGAATGGAAAAAATGGATGAAGAATGGAAAAAATAGCAAACGTACATTTTCTAATTTCAAATCTTAATCTTAGTGATTGTAAATCCATGGGAATAATCTCATAAAAATCAAATTCTAGTCTTTTATTAGATCTATAAGATACATAATAAAAAATCTTAGGGATTCTGTCATGATCAAACAACCCGGGTAAAAATTCGAGTTCATAATCATGTGGATACATGTTAATCATAAACATAGCAGGGGGTCCGTTTGTCAATATAACATTACGTAACACAGCAAAGATACCCGGGCGGCTTATCTTACAATTAGACTCGGCCATCATCGGCAAAATCCGGCACAATCCGAGCGATTACGGAAAAAGAAAAAAATAGAATAGGGGCATTAAAAAACTGTAAAAAGGACCAAAAGTTTATTTTTCTTAAATGACTCAAACTTATACCAATTTAAAGAGCAATGAATAAGCTTTATGACCTCACTTGAGATAATTTTGATTTTTCAACAAAAAGAGAGGAAATTCAACAAATATGTCAGTTTTTTTCTTCGGAAAAAGTATTTTTCCTCTTTATTCTATATAAACCATACCTATAATTTTAAAGTTAAAAAAGGACCAAAAGTTTCATTTACGAAATTTATAAAACTTAGTTCATTTAAAAGAGAATAAATTGAATTTTCTTACCTCACTTAAGATAATTTTCGATTCTGAAAATTGATGAAGTTATAAGCGTTTATCTACCAAGGCCCTTCATAATTCTATGTAAAAGAAAATACAGGTAAAATGGGCTGATATCGATTTTTACATGTCCGCGAAAGCTGGCTATGCTGCATTTTCTCCTTTTCCCACCATGATTTCTACCTTCTTAAAGATAAGTTCCATTTTTTGAGCTTGATTTAGATTTTCGCCTGCAAATACTTTCAATTTGGAAAAGTCTAAATTTTTGTTATGTGGTAAATAGTTAACACTTTTGAGAACGATGCATAGACTAGTTTAAAAAGAAAATCCATCACAGAAGCCTTCTGAAAACAACTTGGAAAAGGTTGAAATTGCTGGTATCAAGCGTTTTCTCCTCTGGCCATAATTTTTTCAAAGACAATTCCCGTCCACGATTTGAGTCATATTGAATATGTTTTCTGCAAATGCTTCCAGTGTTGACAAATCTTGCCGTAAAGCTTAATCTTTTATCAAACAATCCCGAGTTCTTAATAACCTGGGAAAAGGGCTTTTTAAAACATTGCTGAAAAAGGAGAAAGTGCTGGTTACTACCCTTTTCTCCTTTATACGTAATGTTTTTAAAAGCCTTTTCTCCTTTTCCCACAATATTTGAGATCCTATCAGACACAAACCTGACTTTTTTAGCAATATTTCAGTTATTGTCTGCAAATACTTTCATACACACTCCGAATCATTTCATTTGGGGATGAAAGTCTTAACTTGCTTGATAACCACAAAATGTTTGCTGCAGTGCACACCTATATCCGTGATAGTACAAGATTTACCAAGTAGCCTGATATCTAACTCCTATGTTTTCTTGGTAATAGTCGATCCCATATCCGATCTATTGTATTAATTCAAACCATTTCATTTCCTTTTCTTTTAAACTTGAATGATTGTTTTGGACCCTTTGAGCATGATATGCTAACATCCTTGTACCATTTTGATTGCTTTAGTGTAATCCTTCAATCACTTGTCACGCCTAAGCTGTAGGTTTCTATAGCCATTATTAAAGTGTCTTCAATTGTAATCTTCACCAATAACACTCCACACCTTTCTGATTTTCGGTATTTTTTCCGCTACCTTTTCTTTAAAATGAACTTTAATTGTTAGTAATTAGTTATGATATGATCATGTATTAACCGTTAACCGAAGTTTAGAGAAGACCGTGAATTTATAAGCCTAAACTTTCGTATTTATCCTTTTCTTCAGTATATTTGTCATATGATTGTACTACTTTTTTTTTTTTTTCGTCAATTTGTTTCTCATACTGTTGACTATAATATGTTTAAAACAAATACTTCGATTTTGGACCAGTCGAAAATATTGTCGCGTCGCAAAGCGCAAGGATATCACAAGGGTTCGTCTGCGGCGAATTTCTTCAGAAATTAATAGAATCGTATCCACGAAACCTTACTAGATCTAGACATTTTCTCTCTAAATAGATCTATTGAAGATGTCTTTTTTCGAGAATGAAGTTAATTCGGGACAAAAATTGACCGTCATCAGAAAGATTGCACACAAAAACATTCCTGTGTCGAGGATAAGAAAGAAAGTTAATGAAAATCCTTTCGGACTGTCGTAGTTATCTCCCTTTAAAGAAAAAAGAAATTGTCACCATAATTACCCACCTTGATAAAAAAGCCGCCATTTATAAAGACCAGTAAGCACGGCGAAAGCTTACTGCATGAATCGCTCATATAGTGAAAATTTATTGGTCTTTTGTAATCATGCATAGAATGACCTTTTTTTCAACGTTTTGCGTGATAAAATGGACCAAAAATCTGAAATGTTTCTTTACTAAAAAATAAAAAAAGATATTTACGCAGTTCCCTACCTTGATTAAAGGGTCGCCATTTATATGAATATAGATCTACTGCAGCAGCGTGGAAAAGATTATTGCGTGAACCAGATCAACCACAACTTTAATTTTTAAAGGGTAAAACTAGTTACGAAATATATGATTTTGAATGTCGTAATCGTATTATGTATCTGATTTTTATATAAATAATGCATAAACGTGATGCTATCGATTCGTCCTGATAAATACATTTTCCAAAACTGTCAGCTGCAGCTTGTGCTGTGTTAAAGGAAATGTTTACGGGGCTAGGGGTTGAACTACACAATCACGTTGTTTAACAACACATAGTGAGAGCAATTTTTAACACTGCATGAACAGAAGAAACTACTGGTAACCTTTTTCCACGATGTTTTCTACATGAAATCAAAGATGTTTGACTTCTTTATACGCTTTTTGAATTTGTGGTCTGCAGATCTTCTCAAGTTGAAAAGGTGGGAAAAACTGCTTGTTTGTTTGTTTGTGAAAGGATAATACACTTATAAATTTAGTTCTACAGTAGCATAAGGGAAAAGGATGGGCCCATTTCATCAACAGTTCTGGGTTGGTGTTCTGTGATTTGCTTGATCATTGCAGAGGCAGTGTTTAGTTTCAAGGAAAAAATAAGGCCAAAACTAAAATAATATGTATGATTCTAGTTACATACATTTGAGTATTAGTGTTGGTAGGTCAGAAAATTATTATTACTATTATTTTGTCCTTTTTTTTTTTTTTTTTTTGTTTTTTCACATACTGGTCAATGCAAATCCCATAGAGTTTCAGTCTTTTATCGGAGTGAATATGTTTTTGTATTATGATTTATGTAATTCATAAGAAAATTTATATGAACAGGAACACTATTACAGGGATATGCCAACGCTGCGATTCTGCGATATTATCTTGGAAAAATCTGAGAAATCTCATTAAAAATCTCCAAATGCGAGAAAAAATCACATCCAAAATCAAAAACTGATGATCGCAAAGAGATTTTCACTTTCGTTTTTTTGATTGTCAACAAGGGACATAAATCATTCAGACTGGTGTACGTATGATTATAAATCAGTATGATGTAGACGCTTGAATCTAGACTGCATAACATGCTTTAAATAATCCTTTTGGACAACCCCTTGTTTTTTTCCGTAAAGCGTTTACCATGTCGCAAGTTTGCAGACGGAGTTTTTGATTGAAAAATGCCACCAAAAAAGAAGTTGAAGCCCAAAGAGGGCAATAAAACATTTATTTGAGGGGCAAATTTGAAATGACCAGTTTTTGCTACTCAAAAATATCAGCCTAAGCTTCAATCTGACGCAAGAAATATGGGCTAAAGCCTATGTTAAGAACGCATGCTGCTCTGTTTATAACAGCTTATCAGGCAGGTGTGTTGCTTTTTTATAAAGTGATAATGTCGTTCATCTATTTATCTCATTTAAAATGACAGATTTGAAGCTACCTGCTTCCTTAATTGACAAATGTTTATCAAATAATGCTGTAATGCTTAGCCAAAAATTAATTGACATAAAAAAAAAGACCATTGAAACAAAACACGGATACCCATGACACAACAAATGTCAGTTTGACTTCATCCAATCAGAGGCACTTCAAACTGTCTTTTCGTCTTCAATTATGGATTTAAATAGTGAAGTTACATAAATATCTGTATAAGACAATAAATGGAAGCTAAAGCCACTGTTCAATAATGAGGAAACAACTTTGGTTGTTATACAAAATGAAAATTATTTTGCCTACAAGTTACATGGTGAAGGATGCAGGTAAAGCCTTCTTGTCTTACAGTGTTAGCACTGGATCAAGTGTTAAAGAAGAAGGTATTGGACATTCATACAAAGAAAGAAGACTAGAATGAAAAAGACCTTAATGGATGTGACCTTTATTTTCTCCCTTTTCAACATTGTCTTCAGCTATGAAAGATAAATCCAGTCATTCTAGCCACATTTGAGTTGTAAATTGCAAATGCTGTAAATATGAATGAGTCTAAAATTGTGTTGTTGGGTAAAAAGCAAAAAGATTGTTTGTGCCCATTCATTCACAATGATGAATATTGCATTCTAGAGCTTCAAGTTAACACTCATCTATCCACTTCATTCCAACAAGTCTGTAGATCTACATTAGATAGGTATTTTCCTGTTTGATATGTCCATAAATAAAGAACATAATTTATTATTAGTATGATTAATACTTCCTTATATCTCCATAATAACTAAGTAATTTTTACCCTTGGACATTTCTCTTTGACTCTTGGAAATTCTGTTTTGACCCTTGAAAATTTGAGCCCAAGAATCAATAACTCATGGGATCCAGGACCTAGTGAGAACCCTGACTTAGGGTTCATTTAACGTAGTCTTTTTTATCTCTTGGGCATTGAAGACAACTATCTCATAATTTTTCAAAAAATCTCTTTAAAGAAATACAAATGGGATTTTTCTCTCATAGCTCTAGTCTGACAGACATATCCCTACTATTATTAAATGTTCGTATGACTTGAAAGTAGGAAATTCTTCACAATTTTGAAGTGGTTAATAGCATGTAATTCAAATTATTATATCTTTACATTTAAACAGAACCTAAAAATGCCTGGGTTGTATACGGGACCATGTAAAAGAGGTGTGTTTGCACTGTCCAGTTGGGAAGTGCCCTTGAAGAGACCACAATGTTAATTTCAAGAGAAAACAGGTATGGAGGATGCTATAAAATTATACCAAGAAATGAGGTGTTTTACTACACAATCTCAAGTTTAAAAGACCTTGAGGAAAAAGGCTTATGATAACATTATGGGAAAAGAAGAAAATGCTTGAAATCAGCACTTTTATCCTTTTCTACAATCTTTTCTACCCTTCCAAAGGCAAATTTCAGTCTAAAACTTTGATAAAGAATGAATTCTTTATAGAAAGACAAAGTTGAAATAGTAAGCATTTGCATAGAACAAATCAGAGCAGGCCCAAATGATAGGACTTGTCTTGGAAATGGCAGTAAACATTCTGGGAAAAGGAGAAAATACTGTTAACAAGCATTGTCTTATGTTTTTAATGTTTTCGAAAGCCTTATACCACAAGATTGTTAAAACTCTGGATTGTTTGGTTAAAGATTAACTATTGAAATGGATTAAACTCTTTTCCAAACGACAAAATTTTAGACTGGCCCAGATTGAAAGCATTTGCAGACAACAAAATTAACGTGACTCAAAAATTGAAATTTGTTGTGGAAGGGTAGAAAACATTGTGGGAAAAGGAGAAAATGCTGGTTATCAACATTTTCTCCTTTTCCCACAATGTTTTCAAAGGCTTCTTTCTCGGAGTCATGAAAACCTGGGATTGTTTGGTAAAGAGTTAAAGTCCATTATAGTTTTTCTCACTTGTTCAAAGATTTCTACATATGCTTATTTAGATAGGGAAGTGTTCATGGGAAGAGTTATTGTAAGGTGTTAGTCACTCATCATGTGCATGGTAATAGGTCTGGATTACCAAATTATGCACTTAACGTTAATTCAACCTTTCAAGTACCTTTCACAACTATATTTGCCTTTGCAGCCAGTGTAGATCAAGATCTGACTTTACAAAACGTGTTGTGTGATCTTTGATCTATACTGTCTGCTGTACTGAAACATTCTGGCACCAAAGCCATAATTCTTTCACTAATCACTCAAGAAATTCCACTTTTTTCTTGCTTGTACAAGCAGATTTCCACTGCTATTGAAGATTACTATTGTCATAGAAAAGTATCATGTAACAGTGGATGTAGGTCAGAGATCAGACTACATGTTCTGTGCAGTCTGATCTTGATCAATGCTATCTGCAAAAGCTACCTAAGTTGTCATTGTTAATGAAAGAGTTAAAATTGCAATAATATAGGTCTTATTCCAAGATCTGAAATGTCCCTAGGGTTGATTCAGGTTTTTAAGGTTTATGTAAATGTTCCTGTGACTTGATATTGAAAAATTAAGATTCAAGGTTTGAGCCAGTAGGGGGCCTTTGCCTTAGAAAGTTCCTGTTCATGTTTATCTAGGTGGGCTCTACAGGACCACCATGGTACTCTTCTTTTAACCCTATACCACACGTTTTCGAGTTTTAATAACCTAATGGGAGAAGTTGTTTGAAAACATTGTGGATAAAGGAGAAAATACTAGTAACCAGCATTCTATCCTTTTCCCACAATTTTTTTCTACCCTTTCAGAGACAAATTCCATAATTTGAGCCACATATAATTAGCCATTTGCCAAAGCTTTCAATTTTGACAAGTCAAAAAAGTTGCTGTTTGGTATAGAGATAAATTCCCTCTACTTTATCTTCCAGGCCTGTCTCCCTATTTCGGAAAGTGGTCTGACAGAGGATAGCAGCAAGCACTGAAGGCACAAAGAAGGGAAACTCCCCTAAAGAAGTGGTCTTGTTCTCACTGGACCTGACCAGCAATGACAGCCTTTCTTCTGTGATCTTCAGGGTCATAAAATTACTGCATTGGTTTGTTAAGCCTTTGCTATGAAAATATTTTAGACTTGTCCAAACTGAAAGTATTTGCAGAAATGAAATTAAATGTGATCCAAAAACTGAAATTTGCCTTTTGAAAGGTAGGAAACATTTGCAGGAAAAGGTGAAAATGCTGGTACCAGCATTTTCTCCTTTTCCCTCAATGTTTTCAAAAGCATGCATCCTCAAGGTCCTTGAGACAGCAACATTGTGTTATGTGAGTTAGATTATTAATGGCAGTCTAGAGAATGTAAATCTTTCGGTTGCAGATAGCACAGACTTTAGACCAGGCCAGAAGTTGATGATGAAGTATAACTACTCAGCCAATGAGAACAGCCCACTGGGTCGAGAGCTGACTGTGAAACAAACAGATGTCATAATGTTTGTGTCCCAGCATGATGCTCACTGGATCAAGGTGACCAATGAAACAGGGGACCAAGGGTATATCCCTGCTGGTTATGTTATGGTTAGTTTGGTCAGTCAGGTATTTTTAGCTTGGCTGTTTTTGAAGAAAACATCAAGGTATTGTCATAGCCTTGCTGGCGTCTGCATTGTAATTGTGCAAAAACTTTGACATATTATAATGTCTCTGTCATCACTGAAGACATTTACTTCAATCGGACCAGTTTTTATCTATCAAAAGAAAAACCCAAGCAACAAGGGCAGGAAACCATCAAAATATTTCAGACACAGTTATGTCACTTTTTCTACTTAAACAAAAATTTCCAGTGACAATCAAGAAAATGTAGCAAAACGTTTGCACCTGCATGTGATGCTTCTGTAGTATATAATTATCAGTATTTGTGACTCAAACTTTTGAAATCATAGTGACAGAGAGAAATTGCTTTAAGTGGCAATTTGACCTTTTCATTAGAAAAGTTTAACACCTATAAGTAGTAGATTAACTATCATATTTAACTTGATAGTGCCTTTCACAACTATGGTCTTAGCTGTCAGTTTAGATCAAGATCAGAGTGCACAAAATTTGCCATCTGATCTTTGATCTTCACTGTCCTCTTTCCTGAGGCATCCATGACAAGAGCAAGCTTAAAAACTTACTGTGTTTTGTGCCTAAATTCCTTGCCACACAGTCCTGAGTTTTAACTACCCTGAGGAAGAATGCTTTTAAAAACATTGTGGGAAAAGGAGAAAATGCTGGTAACCAGCAGTTTTTAAAAACTGTCTTATTAGGGTCGGTAAAACTCATGATTGTGTGGTAATAGGTCAGCAGTGTATCAGCCTCGCTCAAATCTTGCGTTAGTGTCTGGGCTAGAGAAGCAGGGTTTGTGAATTTTTATCTGGTCCCAGCCAAAGCTTTTTCATAGGACAATTTCATAAAGAACTCACACTTGTTACAACTCGGCCAATTTTGAAACTACACCAAACCTCGCCCCTATCATCAAGGTTTCCATTTTGGTCACATTTCACATGGTCATGAACATGGCGGCACCCATGTAAATTGTTTAGCAACATCATCAAAAACTATTGTGAGTTTAATCAAAATCTATCAAACTGTTAACCCTTTACAACACAATGCCGACTTTTAACGACCCTGGGGAAGAAGCCCTTTGAAAACATTGCAGGAAAAGGAGAAAATGCTGTTAACCAGCATTTTCTCCTTTTCCCACAATGTTTTCTACTCTGTTAAAGACAGTTTTCCTCATTTGAGTCACATTTGAATTGTCGTCTGCAAATGCTTTCAATTTGGACAAGTCAACATTTTTCTCATGTGGTAAAGAGTTAAGGAAAACTGCCAAAAAAATTGACAAATCCTGTTAAAAAAAGACGTAAAAAACTGTTTATCAGTGGAAGGTATTAAGAAAAATTTTAATGTAAAGTTGTGACTTGTATTTCTTCTTTTTTAGTTCACCTGAGCACAACATGCTCAAGGGGAGCTTTTAGGGTCACGTGGCGTCCGTCGTGCGGCGTCTGTCGTGCGGTGTCAACAATTCTTTAAACATCTTCTCCTCCTAAACCGCATGGCCGATTTGGACCAAACTTGGCTGGAATGTTCCTTGGGAGGTCCTCTTTAAAACTTGTTCACAAAATTTGATTTCATCAAAAACTCTGGTTGCCATGGCAACCAAATGGAATTTTTCAAGAAATTCTTTAAAAATCTTCTCCTCTGAAACCACAGTTTAGATTTTGAAATAATTTCACAGATATGTTTCTTGGGTGACCCTTTTCAAAAACTGTTCGCGAAATTCAGATCTATCGAAAAACATGTCCGTTGTGGAGGGGGGGGCATCTAGCGTCCAGCGTTGTCAACAATTCTATAAAAATCTTCTCCTCTGAAACTGGTCGTCAGATTTTGAAATAATTTTACAGATATGTTTCTTGGGTGACCCTTTTCAAAAATTGTTCGCGAAATTTCGATGTGTCGAAAAACATGGCCGTGGTGGAGGGGGGTGCTCTTGGCATCCAGCGGTGTCAACAATTCTTTAAAGGGCAAATCCTAAAATATTTTGACCAGACTGTTTTTAGCTCACCTGAGCACAACATGCTCAAGGGGAGCTTTTAGGGGCACGCTATGTCCGTCGAGCATCATCCGTCGTCAACAATTCTTTAAACATCTTCTCTTCCTAAACCCCTTGGCCGATTTGGACCAAACTTGGCTGGAATGTTCCTTGGGAGGTCCTCTTTAAGAATTGTTCACAGAATTTGATTTCATCAAAAACTCTGGTTGCCATGGCAACCACACGGAATTTTTCAAGAAATTCTTTAAAAATCTTCTCCTCTGAAACCGCTGGTCAGATTTTGAAAAAATTTCACAGATATGTTCCTTGGGTGACCCTTTTCAAAAATTGTTCGCGAAATTTTGATCCGTCGAAAAACATGGCCGTGGTGGAAGGGGGGGGCTCTTGGCATCCATCGGTGTCAACAATTCTATAAAAATCTTCTCCTCTGAAACTGGTCATCAGATTTTGAAATAATTTCACAGATATGTTCCTTGAGTGACCCTTTTCAAAAATTGTTTGCGAAATTTTGATTCGTCGAAAAACATGGCCGTGGTGGAAGAGGGGGGGGGCTCTTGGCATCCATCGGTGTCAACAATTCTATAAAAATCTTCTCTGATGAAACTGGTGGTCAGATTTTGAAATAATTTCACAGATATGTTCCTTGAGTGACCCTTTTCAAAAATTGTTCGTGAAATTTTGATCCGTCAAAAAACATGGCCGTTGTGGAGGGGGGGGCTCTTGGCGTCCAGCAGTGTCAACAATTCGATAAAAATCTTCTCCTCTGAAACCGCTGGTCAGATTTTGAAATAATTTCACAGATATGTTCCTTTAGTGACCTTTTTCAAAAATTGTTCGCGAAATTTTGATCCGTCAAAAAAACATGGCCATGGTGGAGGGGGGGTCTCTTGGCGTCCAGCGATGTCAACAATTCTTTAAACATCTCCTCCTACACCGCTTGGCCGATTTGGACCAAACTTGGCTGGAATGTTCCTTGGGAGGTCCTCTTTAAAAATTGTTCACAGAATTTGATTTCATCAAAAACTCTGGTTGCCATGGCAACCAAATGGAATTTTCCAAGAAATTCTTTAAAAATCTTCTCCTCTGAAACCGCTGGTCAGATTTTGAAATAATTTCACAGATATGTTCCTTGGGTGACCCTTTTCAAAAATTGTTTACAAAATTTTGATCGGTCGAAAAACATGGCCGTGGTAGAAGGGGGGAGCTCTTGGCGTCCAGCGGTGTCAACAGTTCTATAAAAATCTTCTTCTCTGAAACCGCAGGTCAGATTTTGAACTAATTTCACAGAAATGTTCCTTGGGTGACCCTTTTCAAAAATTATTCGTGAAGTTTTGATCCGTCGAAAAACATGGCCACGGTGGAGGGGTGGGGGCTCTTTGCGTCCAACGGTGTCAACAATTCTTTAAACATCTTCTCCTCCTACACCACTTGGCCGATTTGGACCAAACTTGGCTGGAATGTTCCTTGGGAGGTCCTCTTTAAAAATTGTTCAAAGAATTTGATTTCATAAAAAACTCTGGTTGCCATGGCAACCAAATGGAATTAACCAAGAAATTCTTTAAAAATCTTCTTCACTGAAACTGCAGGTCAGATTTTGAAATAATTTCACAGATATGATCCTTGGGTGGCCCTTTTCAAAAACTGTTTGTGAAATTCTGATCCGTCGAAAAACATGGCCGTTGTGGAGGGGGGGGCTCTTGGCGTCCAGCAGTGTCAACAATTCGATAAAAATCTTCTCCGCTGAAACCGCTGGTCAGATTTTGAAATAATTTCACAGATATGTTCCTTGGGTGACCCTTTTCAAAATTGTTCGTGAAATTTTGATCCGTCGAAAAACATGGCCGTGGTGGAGGGGGGGGGGTCTCTTGGCGTCCAGCGATGTCAACAATTCTTTAAACATCTTCTCCTCCTACACGGCTTGGCCGATTTGGACCAAACTTGGCTGGAATGTTCCTTGGGAGGTCCTCTTTAAAAAGTGTTCACAGAATTTGATTTCATCAAAAACTCTGGTTGCCATGGCAACCAAATGGAATTTTCCAAGAAATTCTTTAAAAATCTTCTGCTCTGAGACCGCTGGTCAGATTTTGAAATAATTTCACAGATGTGTTCCTTGGGTGACCATTTTCAAAAAGTATTAGTGAAATTTTGATCGGTCGAAAAACATGGCCGTGGTGGAGGGGGGGGGGGCTCTTGGCGTCCATCAGTGTCAACAATTCTATAAAAATCTTCTCCTCTGAAACCGCTGGTCAGACTTTGAAATAATTTCACAGATATGTTCCTTGAGTGACCCTTTTTAAAAACTGTTCGTGAAATTTTGATCCGTTGAAAAACATGGCCGTGGTGGAGGGGGGGGTGCTCTTCGCGTCCATCTGTGTCAACAATTCTTTAAACGTCTTCTCCTCCTACACCGCTTGGCCGATTTGGACCAAACTTCACAGATATGTTCCTTGGTTGACCCTTTTTAAAAATTGTTCGCAAAATTTTGATCCGTTAAAAAACATGGCCGTTGTGGAGGGGTGGCTCTTGGCGTCCAGCAGTGTCAACAATTCTTTAAACATCTTCTCCTCCTAAACCGCTTGGCCGATTTGGACCAAACTTGGCTAGAATGTTCCTTGGGACGTCCCCTTTGAAAAGTGTTCACAGAATTTGATTCATCAAAAACTCTGGTTGCCATGGCAACCAAATGGAATTTTCCAAGAAATTCTTTGATAATCTTCTCCTCTGAAACCACTGAAATAATTTCACGGATATGTTCCTTGGGTAACCCTTTTTAAAGTTTGTTTGTGTAATTTTGATCCGTCGAAAAACATGGCCTGGGTGGGGATGGGCATCTTTGCACTGTATGGACTTAAAGAAATTCTTTGAAATTCTTCTTCTCCTAAACCACTTGTCAGATTCTGAAATAATTTCACAGAAATGTTCCTTAGGTGCCCCTTTTGAAAATTTATTCGCAAAATTTTGATCTGTCAAGAAACATGGCTGTGGTGGGTGGAAACTATTTGCTCTATGAGGACATGAAGAAATTCTTAAAAATTCTGTCTTCTCTGAAACCACTATTCAGATTTTGAAGTTATTTCACAGCAATGATCCTTATATTATACCTCTTATTTAGCTTAGCTGTTTTCAAAGAAAACACCGAGGTATTGACATAGCCCTGTTGGCATCATCTGCATTGTTGTTGTTGTGCAAAAACTTTGACATTTTGTTATATCTCGGCTTCCACTCAACACATGTACTTAAAACTCGGAATAATTGTTCACTAGTAAAAAGCAACCCATACAACAAGGGCAGTTAACTCCAAAATTGTTTTGTCCAAATTATGCCCCTTTTGCGATTTGGAATTTTATTTTACTATCCAGCAAGGTTCCAACAGCCAATCATTGGCACTCTCATGAGGTGCTCTTGTTCAACTTAATATTTTTAGCCACTATCGGGCATGTGCTCTTGTTCAAGATAAGGTCTTTGGGTGACCTATCCTAAAATTTATTTGCAGAATTCTGATTCGTCAAAAACATGGCTTTGGTGATGATTGTAGGGGTGGTGACAGATTTTGAAATGATTTTTACAGGTGACCTTTTTATAATTGCTTGGCAAAATACTGATTTTGTTTCCAAAATTTCAATACTTTAAAAAAAGTTGGTTATGGTCCTCTCAAAAATTCAGGTGAGCGATCCAGGGCCATCTTGGCCCTCTGGTTTTCCTTTAATCAGCTGCAAATGATGTCAGTTTAACATGTGTCCGCCATTTTTCATAAATACCATCCTGTAACATGCCATAAACCATGGCCAAATTGTCACACTGATATACGGCCCTAAAAATGGTACGTGGCTTACTTCCCCTGATTCACTTATCTCCCGTGCATGTGTGACGTCATTGTCGAGTCAGTCTGTGTATACCGTCAGTAGACATACAGTAGGAATGCCGATGATCGTATGCAGATATCTGAGTATTAATTGAGAATTGAGCCGAAAAAATGGTAAATTGTGCAGCCTATGGCTGCAACGTCGATTCCGGAACTCATAGAATTAGTATGTTCAAATTTCCGAAGGAATTAAAAAGGGAGGAAACTATGGATTGAACGTTTAAATCGGGGCCGGACAGTAGCGACAGATTTTTTGCCATCGGTTCATTCGAAATTGTGTCTGAAATACTTCAATGACAGTCAGTTCTTAATAAGTCCAAAACTCGCAAAAAGAAGTTGGTTATAGGAATTTTAGGCTGCGGTTAAAACCTGACGCTGTGCCGACATTATTCGAAACTCTGAGTCGAAAGGAGATAGACCTTAAATCGAAACTCCAAAAGACAGACATTCCGTAACGGCAATTTCCAAAAAGAAAATCCAACATGAAGTAGGTAATTTCTTTTTTTCTCGAAATTGGAATACATGAATTGTTATTCATACTATTTTACCCTTTTCTACATTATCGCTTCATTTTGAACAAAGGAGAAATTGCTACCGTTTTCTCCCTTTTCCAAATGATTTCAACATTTAACAAGATTATAGATTCATCCAAATTCATAACATAAATTTTGCAAATAACAAAGTCGACATTGTTCAAATGATGTAAACTTTCAAGGGATAATAATCATTCTTTGAACAGCAAACATCATTTTCTTCCCACAGAGTTTTTCAAACACTCTTTCTTCGGGTATTGGAAACTAGATCTAGGGTTTGTATGGTAAAGGGTTAAGTCAGTATCTGGCTATCCCTAGTCATGGTCATAAATGTTAATCCATCACCGACCAGTTGAAACAATACAGGAAATGGTTACATAACATTTGCATATCTCGAATCTAGGTAAAAAAGCCAGAGGTAAAAAAGCCATAGGTAAATAGGCCATAGGTAAAAAGGCCATAGGTAAAAAAGCCAGAAGTAAAACGGTAAAAAAGCCATAGGTAATAAGGCCAGAGGTAAAAAAGCCAGAGCTAATTTAGTATGAATATAATGATGGTGAGCGAGACTCCAAAACTTTCTTCGGGCTGTTGGACATAGCATTCGATTCGGACATTGAAATTTCAAATGAAACATAAAGTACAATGTGCCGAATGTGACAACTGTGCTGAGTGTTAGAATTGTGCTTTTGTATGAAAATTGTGCTCTTTTTTGATTTATCACATTGCTAGAAGGATATTTTTTTGAAACATTAGTAAAATGTAACCCTTTACATACCAGACGACAAAATTTTAAACTGGTCCAAATTCGAAGAGGATGCAGACAGAATTTTAGGATGAGTTTAATTTGGAATTAACCCATTATCACTTGAGAAAATTTTAGACTGGTTCAAATTCAAAGAAGTTGCAGACGACATTTCAAAGTGTACGGAAATTGAAGAGTAAGCATTGTGAAAAAATGAGAAATTGCTTGTAACAAGCAAATTCTCCTTTTTTCACAATGTTTTCCTCAATATTATTTTTTGAGCGCGTGAAAAGGAGGGCTTGAGTGGGAATGGGTTAATGTACCTCATAGGTTAGAAAACATTGTTGGAAAAGGAGAAATTGCTTGTTAAAAGAAATTTCTTCTTTTTTCAAAATGTTTTCCTCTATTATTTCTTGTGTGTGTAAAAAGAAGGGATTGTGTGGGAATTGCTTCATCCATTGGATGGTCTCTTATTTTTCCATTAAAATAAAATCTGTTTCACGTTATATTGAACATCTGAACTGGTACCTTGTCTATCTTGTTCTGGAAAACTAGATTCATACATATTATACTGAATATAACATGCATTACATTGTGCTTATGTATTGAAAAAAAAAATGAATTCAGGTTTTTAACAATTTAGCTTTCCATGTCCATGTGTATACATGTACTGGATTAATGCAGTGGTCCATATAAGAGGCATACTGACATTTTAAAATTGTAATGTCTCTGTGATACCCTGTGTTGTGGGTACTCATTTAAATTGCCTGAAAGAGACTATTTAAAAGGGTATCCACAACATAAGGTTTACGGAAGAATAAATAAAATTTTTAAATTCATATTCAATTTCACCCCCCTCTATCTGTAGCGCTGTGATTGAACTTTTCAACAGTTTACAATCATTTCACTGTGACCATTTCCTCTATCCATATCTTGCCCCCTTCATGGTTGTTTGGAGTTTGAATGACAGAGCTTTTCAATAGTTTAAAGTTTTTTCACTGCGACCATTTTCCCTATCCATATCTTGCCCTGTAAGAGATTGTTTTGAGTCTGAATAAACAGAGTTTTCAAAAATTGTTCAGTTTATAGTTGAAAGAGTCTGTATAAAACATTTTGGGAAAGGGAGAAATTGCTTGCTTTGAGCAGTTTCTCCTTTTCCCGAAATGTTTTCTAAAGTCACCAGCTGCAACTGCGAAAGTGTTAAGTATGACCAGTTTCACTTATCAAACAACTAATTTTAGACTCTTTCATATTGAAAGAGCATGCATAAAACACATCAAGATAGGATATAAAACATTGTTGGAAAAGGAGAAATTGTTTGTTATGAGCAAGAAAAGTAAAAGGAGACCCGCCTAAAATTGCGTTGTATGGGAAAGAGTTAAATATTGAAAGAATCTGCATACAACACATCAATATAGGGAAATGTGGGAAAAGGAGAAATTGTTTGTTATCGGCAGTTTCTCCTTTTCCTGAAATGTTTTCAAAAGTCAGCAGCTGAAGACTGGAGAAGTTTTAATTACGACCAGTTCCCCTTATCAAACAACTAATTTCAGACTCTTACATATTGAAATAATCTGCATACAACACATCAAGATAGGATACAAAACATTGTGGGAAAAGGAAAAATTGGCTTCTCCTTTTCCCAAAATACTTCTAAAGATTTTCTGAAATAAAAAGCCTTCTCTACATCATATGCTACTAAATTAGCTCTGGCTTTTTTACCTCTGGCCTTGTTACCTATGGCCTTTTTACCTATGGCTTTTTTACAGCACACCGCATATCTCACCCCTTTACACTGTAATGTTTGTTGGTGACAGTAAACCCATGTTACAGCTTTTATCCCATACACTACTTCTCTTTGACATTTCACTCTTAAAAATGATTTGACAACTTACATGCATTTTGAACAAATTTTGAATTATATCTATACAATTTTGATTTGTGGATATTTCCTTGTTCCTATCCATATTATATCTTCTAGACGGCTACTGAGAAAAATGTTTTGAACATGTCAGTATGAAAATTTTGAAATTGCACATTTGACACAGGTGATTTTCTCTGATAATCGGACAAAAGTGAGGAAATTGAAAATAACACGTTTTTTTTTTTTTTCAGTTAGGAAACGGAATGTTTTTGACCAGGCTCACACACCAATTCTTTTACCTTTTACCTCAAAATTCTGACCTTCAACCACCCTAATGGAGAAGACTTTTGAGGACAGGGTGAAAAAGGGAATAAGTCCTGATACCCAGAGTTATCTTCTTTTCCTACAATATTTTCTACCCTCAAACCTATTGTCAAGGCCACATTTGATCTGTGGTCTGCAAATACTTTCGGTGTGGAGTGGACAAGTCTAAAGTTTTGCCATCTGTGTAAGGGTTTAGCCTAACCCTAACCCAAATGATAAAAAAATTAGAATATTTCAAATCCACAGCATTTAAATAGAACCGATAAAATGTGATTGTTTATTGGAATTTAGTTTAACTTAGTTTAACCCTTTACCAAACAATCCTTTGTCGACTCCAAATGCTTTCAATTCGGTTGAGTCAATAAATTTGAGGTTTGGTAACAATTTAAACATGTACATGTATTTTACATCTCTTGAGAAACAAGTTCATACAACTCGTACTAATCTCTTCAGATACTGCTTCCTGGGAACTAAACCAGAACTCATGCCCAATGTGTGGGATTTATATTTAACCCTTTACCAATCAATCCCTAGTTTTTACGACCCTGAGACAGAAGCCTTTTAAAAACATTGTAGGAAAAGGAGGTAATGCTGGTAGCCAGCATTTTCTCCTTTTACCGCAATGTTTTCTACTCTGCTGGAAACAAATTTCAATTTTTGAAATATTTAACTTTATTTTGTCGTCTGCAAGTGATTTCAATTTGGACCTGTTTAATATTTTGTCGTTTGGTAAAGAGTTAAAAATAGAAAATATTGTGGATAAAGGAGCAACTGATAGTTACCAGGTCTTTCTATGTTTTTACAATGAATTTGGAGTCGTCTATACTGCAATTTGACCGGAATGTCAGTATTAACCGCTCAGTCCCTAGTAGACCAATTTTAGACTTACCCAAATTGAAACAATTTGCATAAGACAAACAAGAAGTGAACAAATTTACACTATCCTTTCCCACGGCTTACAATTCAGAGTTTAAGACTTTCACAGAGAAGCTCTATATATGGAACATACAATAGCTATACATGTATGATAAATTTTTGCATTGAATGGATCATGTGGACAAGGTAAACACAAAAAAGTATTTCACACAGGTAGATCCCATCTCCCTCTCTCTGATGTTCATGTATTTCTGTATGGTAAGAAATACAACTAAAATAATTTTCAAAATAATTTTGAGAATTAACTCTTAATAATCTCGGAACATATTCTTTTATCAAATTTCATGCTGGTTAACAGCATTTCAAAATATTCTTATTCTCATGAAAATCGTGATTTATTGTGGAATCCTTCACCCATGAGACAATAAACTTGTACCCGTCAATGTTTACAGAATTCTTTACAAGGTACAAATATCAACAAGGACCCATTAACAAATAATTAGAACTAACATCTCACGATTATCAATCGTAAAAGTCAAGAAAAAGGTTATTTGACATGAAACTTAAGTGTCGGGGAAATGTCTTCAAAAGTGTCGGGGAACTGTCTTGTCGTTGAACTGTCTTGAAACCGTCCTTTTTTTCTTTGTTTAATTCCGCCCGTTAATCTACTGAAAATGCTTCAAAGTTTATGCCATAGACTTAATTCTATCATGTATAGAATATTATTTCTTTAAGCGATGTTCGCCATCGCCCCGTAATAGATGTATTTCAATAACGCGCGATACTCAACACGTTGAAAAGTCCGTCACAACATCGTCATTTTCGTCATCAGTGGGCGAAAAGTTACTTTTATCCTCATCACCAGAAACTTAATAAGTTTCTTTAAAAATTGGCTCGTACATGTACGGCCTTACCGGCCCAGAATTGTCTATTTTTTCGTCTTCAATATCGCTCAGTTCACTATCGTAAACAACGTCCATATTGAAACAAGCTCTCCTATGACGTCACAAATCAAGGGACACAACAATAAGTAAGGGAGATAAGCGATGCAATAAAAATTAATAAGCAGAAATATGAATTGAAAAAAAGTACTTTTACTAATTTTTTTTCTAATTACAACATTACCAGGTTACCATTTGATAAGTGTAGATTTGAAAATTAACCATATCTGAAACTTGTTGATTTGCCCTTTAAACATCTTTTCCTCATACACTGTTTGGCCGATTTGGACCAAACTTGGCTGGAATGTTCCTTGGGAAATTGTTCACAGAATTTGATTTCATCAAAAACTCTGGTTGCCATGGCAACCAAATGGAATTTCCAAGAAATTCTTTAAAAATCTTTTCCTCTGAAACCGCTGGTCAGATTTTGAAATAATTTTACAGTTATATTCCTTGGGTGACCCTTCTCAAAAATTGTTCGCAAAATTTTGATCCTTCGAAAAACATGGCCGTGGTGGAAGAGGGGGCACTTGGCATCCATTGGTGTCAACGATTCTATAAAAATCTTCTCCTCTGAAACTGCTGATCAGATTTTGAAATAATTTCACAGATATGTTTCTTGAGTGACCCTTTTCAAAAACTGTTCGCGAAATTTTGATCCGTCGAAAAACATGGCCGTGATGGAGGGGGGGGGGGGCTCTTGGCGTCCAGCGGTGTCAACAATTCTTTAAACATCTTCTCCTCCTACACAGATATGTTCCTTGGGTGACCCTTTTTTAAAAATTGTTCGCGAAATTTTGATCCGTTAAAAAACATGGCTATTGTGGAAGGGGTGGGCTCTTGGCGTCCAGCGGTGTCAGCAATTCTTTAAACATCTTCTTCTCCTAAACCGCTTGGCCGATTTGGACCAAACTTGGCTGGAATGTTCCTTGGGATGTCCCCTTTGAAAATTGTTCACAGAATTTGATTCATCAAAAACTCTGGTTGCCATGGCAACCAAATGGAATTTTCCAAGAAATTCTTTGATAATCTTCTCCTCTGAAACCACTGGTCAGATTCTGAAATAATTTCACGGATATGTTCCTTGGGTAACCCTTTTTAAAATTTGTTTGTGTAATTTTGATCCGTCGAAAAACATGGCCTGGGTGGGGATGGGCATCTTTGCACTGTATGGACTTAAAGAAATTCTTTGAAATTCTTCTTTTCTTAAACCACTTGTCAGATTTTGAAATAATTTCACAGAAATGTTCCTTAGGTGCCCCTTTTGAAAATTTATTTCTCAAAATTTTGATCTGTTAAGAAACATGGCTGTGGTGGGTGGAAACTATTTGCTCTCTGAGGACATGAAGAAATTCTTAAAAATTTTGTCTTCTCTGAAACCACTATTCAGATTTTAAAGTTATTTCACAGAAATGATCCTTATATTATACCTCTTATTTAGCTTAGCTGTTTTCAAAGAAAACATCGAGGTATTGACATAGCCCTGTTGGCATCATCTGCGCTGTTGTTGTTGTGCAAAAACTTTGACATTTTGTTATATCTCAGCTTCCACTCAACACATGTACTTAAAACTCGGAATAATTGTTCACTAGTAAAAAGCAACCCATACAACAAGGGCAGTTAACTCCAAAATTGTTTTGTCCAAATTATGCCCCTTTTGCGACTTGGAATTTTATTAGCTCACCTGAGCACAACGTGCTCAAGGGGAGCTTTTAGGATCACCCGGTGTCCATCGTGCGTCGTCCGTCGTCAACAATTCTTTAAACATCTTCTCCTCCTAAACTGCTGGGCCAATTTGGACCAAACTTGGCTGGAATGTTCCTTGGGAGGTCCTCTTTAAAAACTGTTCACAAAATTGGATTCCATCAAAAACTCTGGTTTCCATGGCAACCAAATGGAATTTTCTAAGGAATTCTTTAAAAATCTTCTCCTCTGAAACCGTTGGTCAGATTTTGAAATAATTTCACAGAGATGTTCCTTGGGTGACCCTTTTCAAAAATTGTTCGCGAAATTTTGATCCGTCAAGAAACATGGCTTTGGTGAATGGGGGCTTCTTGCATTATACAGAAATGAAGAAATTCTTAAAAATTCTTCTTCTCTGAAACGGCTGGTCAGATTTTAAAATAATTTCACAGATGTGTTCCTTGGGTGACCCTTTTCAAAAATTGTTCGTGAAATTTTGATCCGTCAAGAAACATGGCTCTGGTGAATAATTATTGCTATGGTGATGATTGTAGAGGTGGTGACAGATTCTGAAATGACTTTTACCGGTGACCTTTTCAAAATTGCTTGGCAAAATAATGATTTTGTTTCGAAAGTTTCAATACCTCAAAAAAAAATTGATTATGGTCCTCTCAAAAATTCAGGTGAGCGATCCAGGGCCATCTTGGCCCTCTTGTTTTACTATCCAGCAAGGTTCCAACATCCAATCATTGGCACTCTCATGAGGTGCTCTTGTTCAACTTAATATTTTTAGCCACTATCGGGCATGTGCTCTTGTTCAAGATAAGGTCTTTGGGTGACCTATCCTAAAATTTATTTGCAGAATTCTGATTCGTCAAAAACATGGCTTTGGTGATGATTGTAGGGGTGGTGACAGATTTTGAAATGATTTTTACAGGTGACCTTTTTATAATTGCTTGGCAAAATACTGATTTTGTTTCCAAAATTTCAATACTTTAAAAAAAGTTGGTTATGGTCCTCTCAAAAATTCAGGTGAGTGATCCAGGGCCATCTTGGCCCTCTTGTTTTGTCTGGAGTCTTACAATTAAAGCAGTCTTTTTCCAGGGAAAAAATGTAGTCTAGGTGCATATCATCCATCATAGTACAACCCAGGGATTTTGATCAATGGATCATCTGAGATTTGGGGAATGGAGAAACTCAGTGCAATTGATGACAACTGAACCCAGGACCTCTGTATCACTTGCCCAACAGCTTACAAAAACGTTGTTGAAACCTCTCAAAAGGTGCAATGGCTGAACCCAGGACCTCTGTATCACTTGTCCAACAGCTTTCAAAAACATTGTTGAAACCTCTCAAAAGGTGCAATGGCTTCTGTAACAAAGGCTTTAAAAATTTTGAACTTATTAAGCACAAATGAATTTAAAAGAAATTCGAATAATGTAACAAGTGAAATCTAGCAAAAGAACTGACTATTGTTTCTCCTTATGCATGTAGGTAGTTCAAGACAAAGTCACCAGTTTGCCATGGTTAGATCAGAATGCTCAAGAAGAAAACATTAAACAAGAAGCAGGTAAAATGTGATTGGACCATCACTCTTTAGCTCATTCCCCCTCTCACCATGCTCGTAGAATATACATGTACATTTTCTTTAGCCCCCAGATTTGAAATTGTAAAAAAAAATTAAGAACTAGAAGGTGTGTCAATGAGAGGACATAAAGAGGAAGTTTTATATATATGTAGATGCCTTAATTCTTTACCAAACAATAAAAATATAAAATGTAGACTTGTTCAAATTGAAAGCATTTGCAGACAACAATTTAACTGTGACTCAAAAGATAGAAATTTGATTGAGTAGTAAACATTGTGGAAAGGGAGAAAATATTAGTTACCAGCATTTTATCTTTTTCCGACAATGTTTTTAAAAGGTGTTTTTCCTCAGGGTTGTTAAAACTCAGGATTGTGTGGTAAAGGATGAAATACTTTTTCTTCAGAATGATTTTAGAAAGCAGCCAGTAGCTTGGATAAAATATAGTGAGAAGTACTGTGAAAAGGAACTCAAGGAAAGTATGCGTAGGAGCATTTGCTGCCAGGATTTAACTAAGATAATATTAAAAATGGCTTTAAATGCTGTACAAACAAAAAAACAGGAATCATGCATTGTTTGAAGTTGTCCGAGTGCTTTAAGTGTTTGTCAGTATATCAAATGGTAGGCTTTTTGAATTTTATCAGATTTTTTCAGAAATTCGTAACTCTACCTAACAGTCCCGACATTTAACGAACCAGTTGAAGAAAAGATTTGAAAACATTTTGATAAAAGGAGAAAATGCTGGTGACCAGCATTTTCTTCGTTTCCCATAATTTTTTCTTCTCTTCATAACACAAATTTCAATTTTAGAGTCACAATAATGATGTCATCTGCAAATCCAAAATTTGACCAGCCTAAAATTATATCATTTGGTAAGGCGTTAAAGTAGTCTCAAATTATGTCTAGTGGGCATCTGAGAATTCTAGTAGTAAATAATGTCGATTTGACTTCATGTTTTTCTTAGTCTGATCTTGTATTGTGTCACGTGGAGCCATATTTTTCTACCATTTTAGATTGCCTGCTGTATCTAATTAATTTCAAAGTAACACAGTTTCTGACTGGCTAATCCATTTTAGTAAAACCATTTCAGAAACTGTTTTAACTTAAGACAGCCATGATTGGGAGAGAGCTAATTAAGCAAACATTAAAAAATACTTCTAATTCGGATCTATGACTTGTTGTAAAACATTTTCATTGAAAAACTCATCTTGCCAAAGTGACATTTCGCCGAAGCATTGTTTTGCAGAACTTTGTCAAATTGTGTTGAATTTCAACAAAAAAAATATCCAAAGTATGGTAAAGAACAAGAATGTTTGCATAAAATTTCTGGATCAATTCAACACTGTAACATTTTGATTCGATCCGCCTTTCAAAAGAAATGGTTAGAATTTGCTTGATTTTTGGGGGTAATGCAGAAGAAAACTGTTCAGCCAGGCAACAGGATGAGACTATAAAATTATTCAGTTGATAGCCTATTGAACAAAAAATAGTTTAATTCTTTTTGACGATTCTATTGTCTACATAGAAAATTACAGAATTTTCTCCCAGTTCAATTGCAAATGTTATGAGCAATTTCCTTTATACGTACATCACAGGTTAAGGATACACTAACAGATGCACAAGACAAATGATGGTGAACATAGTGAATTGTCCCAAATGGTTAACTCTGAAAATAAATGGAAAAGTTAATTGACAAAAATACTTTTTGACCAAATGTGATGCTTAAAATATCAAATTTCGGTAATTTTCAGAGAAATGTTGCATTCTGCAAAACATTGCTTTGGCAAAATGAATCTTCAAACAAATATGTTTTTAGACAAAATCTTTTTCAACGAATTGTCTCGCAGCATTCTAATTCATTACTTGCAGCCCAGTATAAACCCTACAAGTCAGCATACGCCCCAAAAGAGAAAGGCAGTGCCTCAGGGATACAGGAAGATCAAAGCCAGTTTTACTGTACAGTATGTGATAAGCAGCTGAATGGACCAATACCTTACAGAAGTCATTTAAACAGTAAAGCCCACAAAGATGAATTAGAAGCCAGGGACATGTTGAACTAATTCAGTGATCCAGTATGGAATTTAACCAGTAGAGTGCTGAATAAATCCTAGGGACATTTTCAATCTAGAAGTAAGACCCATATAATTGCAATTTTGCAGTTGCTCTTTCCAAATGTCTCAGCAAAGCAGACTGTGTAGATTAAAGATTAGACTGCACGTTTTGTGCAGTCTGATCTTGATCTACACTGGCTGTAAAAACAAGAAAAATTGTGAAAGGTGCTTTATGGATTGGGAGTAAGAACTTCTTATTTGATAGAGACAAAGGAATAACACATTTAGACCAGAATCTTTTGAACAGATATCAATTGCAACTCTATACCACACAACAAAAATCTAGATGTGCCTTACATGAAAGCATTTGCAGATGGCTGGTCAATGGTGGGTCATACAGTGGGAATTGTATGTGAAGGAATAGTAAACATTGTTGGAAAAGGAGAAAATGCTAGTACCCAGCTTTTTAAAAGGCTTCTTCCTCAGGGTTGATTAACCCTTTCCCAAACAATCCCTGGTTTCTACGACCCTGAGATAGAAGCCTTTTGAAAACATTGTGGGAAAAGGAGAAAATGCTGGTAACCAGCATTTTCTCCTTTTCCCACAATGTTTTCTACCCTGCTGGAAACAAATTTCAATTTTTGAGTTACGTTTACTTTGTCAACTGCAAGTGCTTTCAATTTGGACCAGTCTAAAATTTTGTTGTTTGGTAAAGAGTTAAACAGAGGATTGTTTGATAAATGGTTGAAGAGGAGATGGGTTAGGGCTGAACAAGGGTTTGGCTATAGAAATGAGTGAAGACAATGATCTCAAACCGAAGTCAACTCTGTGCCAGAGATGTGCTTAACCATTAGAGTGAGGAATAAAAGCAACAGAAATGTTTATCATAGAAACGCAAATCATTGTAAATTCATGGTTGCTTATGTCTACAATGTTTCAGCAAAGCGGACAGTGTAGGTGTAAGATCAAGTTGCATGTTTAGTGCAGCCTGATCTTGATCACACTGGCTGCAAATGCAGTTATAATTCTGAAAGGAACTCTAAAGGTTAACATACTCTATGTATTTTTTCCTGTTCATTGCCATTTTCTAAACCTTTTCTGTTGTACAATATCAGGGTTCCCGCTGGAATTCGCATTTGGCGCCTTTTGTGATAAATTTTTAAATGTGGCGCAAGAAAATGCTGATTTGCGAAAATGACTGGCGCCGATATTTCTCATATCGGGATGCCGTACATTTTAATACTGGTCCCCTTCACCGCAGTGCGTGGATGCATTACCGCCAATTCATCGATAAAGTTGAAATAAATCAACAGGAATAAACCACGGCATCGACGTATACCAAATTACTTTACAAATCAATGTCATTTACACCTAACTATCCGTATATACATAAACTTCCGATAACATAAACTTCTGGCAGTTAACTTGAGAAATCTGTAAGAAGGTGAAAGTATCGAAAACCAGTGACCTATATCAATCGTGAATGTTACTAAATGTCAAAATGAATCATAATCACTGGTAAAATAGATACACTTTGTATCAAATTAATATACGCGTCGGCATTTACTAAAACCCGGACGGTTATGTTATCGTTGTCATCCTCGAAATTTTCTATGTCGTTTTTCCTACATTAATCGCCCACCTTTCTGAAAAACTGTTTGGTTTTTAACATTTTAATTTCTGTATGTTTCAAAATGTAAATAGTCCCCACATGAAGATTTTTTTCTAGATTTAGAAATTTCTCTAAATGAGCAATTTCTACTTTTGAAACAATTTTTTTTTATTGACTTTGTTAATTGGTTTGTACCATTTAAACTTCTATCTGTTTCATAAAAGTCTCTCTTTAAAACTGTTACAATAGGAGAAATGGTTATCAATGACCTAGTTCTGCATTTGTCACAGTGGTTTTACAAACATTAATAACAGATCTAAAATAAACTCAATACATAATGATTTTTTGTTGTTAACAAAACTAATTTTTGGAATATATTCACACAATAAACATAGATACAAGTTATTAAATCTGATAAAAACAAATGTTTTCTTGTTTATATTATTGCTTATGACACAACCATGCAATAATTTATTGACCAATTCTTAAATACGACCAACAATTTATTGACCAATTCTTGGTTATGTCCAACCTACTGTATGTTCATTTTAAACTTGGTACCAACTGGCTCCAATTATTATACCCTGGCAAAACGAATGTTTTCAGGGGTATACTGGAATTAGCCTGTCTGTCCGTCCGTGTGTCCGTCTGTGTACAAAATACTAGTAATTTTGTATCACAAACTCCTCCTACAGTTTTCCTTCAATTGTATTGAAACTTTGCACATATATTGATCATATATTGAAGATTTGCAAGACGCAATTTTCAAGTGTCAACTCCTCCTGGTTGAGGAATTATCTCCCCTTGAACTTGACACTTTTTTCTGTCAAAGCGCTGGCGGGGGTATTAAGTCACATTCAGTGACAGCTCTAGTTTCAATCTGGTGCAAACCTTTCTCATTTGGCAAAAGTGATGGCGCAAGAAAAAAGCAGCCATAGGGAACACTGAATATGACCATTTTTCATTGATGTTGATTACATAACTCGATCTAGTATATTTTCTTAAAGCTGGAGCTGGGTTTAGATTGATAGAGTTACGCCAATGTAACAGAGTCACAGATATGTTGACTCTTAGAGCACAGAGTAAACCTAGCAGATATTTCATCATAGAAGTAATATCCAAATAATTGCAATTTCATGGTTGCTTTTGTGTACAGTGTTTCAGCAAACTGGACAATGTGGATCGAACCTTAGGCTTTATATTTTGTGCAGCCTGATCTTGATCTACACTGGCGGCAATGGCACTATAGTCCTGAGATGGGCTTTAAGAGTTAACATTCCCCATGTATTTTTTTGTTTGTTTGTATATTGATATTTTCTAAACCTTTTTTTTGTTGTACAGTATGATCATTTTTCATTGATGTTGATTACATTACTAGTTTACATGTATTTTCTCATAACAAAATTTTGAATTGTTTATGTTGAAAGAAATTGGGGAACAACAGGATAAGTATAGAGCAAATTATGAGATTTATCTAGAGGGCAGAGAACATTGTGGGTAAAGAGAAATAGCTGGTTACATGCATTTTCTCCTTTTAATAGATTTTTAAACGCCCGTCGAAGACGGGACGTATTATGGGATCACCCATGGCGTACGGACGGGCGGGTGGCATCCAGTTCTTTGTCCGGAGCATAACTTTGTCATCTCCAGTCCGATTGAATTGAAACTTGGCATTTGTGTTTGTTGCAATAATACGGAGTGCAGTGCAAAAGAACCATAACTCTACCTTGTGCTGTCTTTGAGTTATTTCCCTTTGATCGTCATTTTTACAGCATTTTCTGCTTGTCCGGAGCCTAACTTTGTCATCTCCAGTCCGATTGACTTGAAATTTGGCATTTGTGTTTGTTGCAATAGTACGGAGTGCAGTGCAAAAGAACCATAACTCTACCCTGTGCTGTCTTTGAGTTATTTCCCTTTGATCATCATTTTTACAGCATTTTCTGCTTGTCCGGAGCCCAACTTTGTCATCTCCAGTCCGATTGACTTGAAACTTGGCATTTGTGTTTGTTATAATAAAACAGAGTGCAGTGCAAAAGAACCATAACTCTACCCCGTGCTGTCTTCGAGTTATTTCCCTTTGATCATCATTTTTACAGCATTTTCTGCTTTTCCGGAGCCTAACTTTGTCATCTCCAGTCCGATTGACTTGAAACTTGGCATTTGTGTTTGTTGCAATAATATGGAGTGCAGTGCGAAAGAACCATAACTCTACCTCGTGCTGTCTTTGAGTTATTTCCCTTTGATCGTCATTTTTACAGCATTTTCTGCTTGTCGGGAGCCTAACTTTGTCATCTCTAGTCTGAACATCTTCAAATTTGGTATGCATGATTGTTGAAAATATGCAGAGTGCAGTGCACAAGAACTATAACTCGTCCTAGCACGAATTTTGAGTTATTCCCCCTTTGATCTTCATTTGTATAGCATTTCTTGCTTGTCCGGAGCAAAACTTTGTCATGTTAAGTAGGAATGACTTGAAATATGGTATACTTACTTGTTGCAATATTTTGAAGTGCAGTGCACAAGAAATGTAACTCTACCTCATGCTGTCTTTGAGTTATTTCCCTTTGATCATCATTTTTACAGCATTTAGTGTCCAGAATATAACTTTGTCATCTCAAGTCAGAACGACTTCAAACATGGTATGCATGTTTGTTGCAATATTACGGAGTACAGTGTGCAAGAACAGTAACTCCCGGGCTGGCTTGCGGTCTATCAGGAGAGTGGACCGGGCGGCGTCCAGTTCTTTATCCGGAGCATAACTTTGTCATCTCCAGTCCGATTGACTTTAAACTTGGTATTTGTGTTTGTTGCAATAATATGGAGTGCAGTGTGAAAGAACCATAACTCTACCTCGTGCTGTCTTCGAGTTATTTCCCTTTGATCGTCATTTTTACAGCATTTTCTGCTTGTCCGGAATGTAACTTTGTCATCTCTAGTCTGAACATCTTCAAATTTGGTATGCATTATTGTTGAAAAATTACAGAGTGCAGTGCACAAGAACCATAACTCTTCCTAGCACGAATTTTGAGTTATTCTTCCTTTGATCTTCATTTTTATAGCATTTCTTGCTTGTCCGGAGCAAAACTTTGTCATGTTAAGTAGGAATGACTTGAAATATGGTATGCTTATTTGTTGCAATATTTGGAAGTGCAGTGTGCAAGAATTGTAACTCTACCTTGTGCTGTCTTTGAGTTATTTCCCTTTGATCATCATTTTTACAGCATTTAGTGCTTGTCCAGAATATAACTTTGTCATCTCAAGTCAGAGTGACTTCAAACTTGGTATGCATGTTTGTTGCAATATTACGGAGTACAGTGCGCAAGAACAATAACTCTACCTAGTGCGGATTTTGAGTAATTCCACTTTGATCTTCATCTTTACAGTATTTCTTGCTTGTCCGGAACGGAACTTTGTCACCTCAAGTCAAATTGACTTGAGACTTGGTAAACATGTTTGTTGCATTACCTGCCCTTTACGATTATTATACCCCCTCGACAACTGGCGGTGGGATGGGCGTATCTTGCGACAATTTGCTGCTCTTGTTTCATTATGCTTTTTCCTCAAGGTTGTTTGGTAAAGGATTTTTACCTTCTGCAGATATTTTCTTTTTTGACTAGTAGTTTCAAAAGAGGAACCATACCAGTATCACAGGTAACCATCAAAATATGTTTGACACATTTATGCCCCTTTTTTTTTCAACTGAGAATTTTCACAAAAAATGGATGTGTTTCTGAAAGTACCCACATCTAAGTGTTGGCAATGGCATGAAGTTTTAGTGTTTTGCCTCATAGCAAACACCTTCTGCAAATATTATGCCCAAAGAAGAAATTGCTTAGAAAGTATTATTATCCCTTTTCCATAATACTTTTTAATTTTTGTTTTGAAGTATTAACTTGTTACTAAGAGATAAAATTGCCTTGTCCAAATTGAAAGCATTTGCAGATGACATAATAGATGTAACTGGGAATCTGAATTTTGTCTTTCAAAAACAAGAAAACTTTGTGGGAAAAAGAGAAAATGCTGGCAGCCAATATTTTCGTCTTTTCCCTCAATGTGTTTGAAAAACTTTCCCCAAGATTGCTAAAAGTCCGGATTATGTGGTAAAAGGATAAGTACTTGGACATGAACAAAAACTGCGGATATTTTACAAAGAGGTTTCTAGTAAATGAGATGCAAAGTTGTTCCAGGGGAGTTATGCAATAACTTGTCAACTCCTAAATAAATTTGTTTTAGGAGATTTTTAAATGGCTGATGGTTGTAAGATATCTACAGATAGTGGCCATAAGTATTTCATATTCCAAATCCACATTGACTTACATGTATTTCTAAGTGTAGTTTGAAATTCCTTGTGGTTTAAATGGTAAAAATATCATTTTGAAACTTCCATGGAAATGAAGGAAAATAAATTGGAAATTCAAATAATGAGCAAAAGGGGGTTTAATGCATATCCGTAATGCATGATACCAGGCATGACATTATATAATATTGGATCAATAAAATCAATTTAGTTTAACAAACCAATCGATTCATGAGGTACACTGGTTGTTTGAACAACAGAAAACTGACCAATTGCAAAGAGTTTTGACTTCAGTCAGTCTCAGTGGACTGCACAGGCTGACCTGGATTGATACTTTCTGCATATGCATTAAGCTCCCTTTTCACAGAGTAAGGCTCATATATATATATTTCAAGACTTGATCCAATACAATGTGATAAAAATGTAGCTGTCTAAAAGTGATCACTATTTTTGAAAAAAATATTGTTACAGTTACGTCAATGGCAATGTCAGCAAAACTAAATACACCACTAGGTTTCAGAGCTACAACTTTGATGTCAGGCATGGAACAATATGAACAGATTAGTATGGATACTGTAAGCAGTGTAAATAGCTTCAAAACACAAATAATAACATAAACTGATTCTGAAAGGTTTATCAAGTAAGAGCTTTAACCCTTTACCACACGGCAAAATTTAAGACCTATCCAAATTGAAAGCATTTGCAGACGACAATTTCATAGTGGCTCAAATGACGCAACTTTTCTTTGATAGGGTAGAAAACTTTGTGGGAAAAAGGAGAAAATGCTGGTTACCAGCATTTTCTCCTTTTCCCACAATGTTTTCAAAAGGCCTCTTCTTCAGGGGCGTTAAAAGGCGTCATTGTGTGGTAAAGGGTTAATGTAAGTGTAAATATGCTTGTTGTATTGCCCGAGATCTGATGATTGTTATTTGACGTTTAAGCATAATTCATTCCTTTATTTTGTGCACCATTTAACAAGTATTGGTGTGCTCTTATCACTTTAATTTTATTATTTCATGTTATTGCATGTTGATAAAGGCAACTCAGAGTGCCAAGTATAAGTGTAACAGAATGGTTGTGGGTTTTAGTCTATGTCAAATCTATTTGAGGCCTAGTTAACTCCAATGAATTGTAGTGTGGTTATCTGTCTAGAAATATATTTGACCTGACCTTATCCTTTACCAAATAATCCTGTTTTGACTATCCTGGGAAATAAGGACTTTGAAAACGTTGTCGGAAATGGAGAAAATACTGGTAGATCTAACAATCATTTTTTTAAACCTTTTCTACCCAATTACAGATTCCATCATTTAAGCCACATTTAATTTAAAGTCTGCAATGCTTTCAGTTTGGATGTGTCTAAATACTTGTCTGATGAAGGGTTAGACCAGTTGAATCTTCTGTAATTGCCTGCTAAAGAGGAACACAAAATTTATTAACCCTTTACCAAACAACCAAATTTTGGACTCAACAAAATTGCAAGTAATTGCATGCTATAAAATGAATGTAGCTCAAAATCATGATATCTGTCTTTGATGAGATATTAAACTTGTGGGAAAAGGAGAAAAAAGCTGTTAACCAGCATTTTCTCCTTTTCCCACAATGTTTTCCAAAGCCCTTTTCTTCAGGGTTGGTAAAACTCAGGATTGTGTGGAAAAGGCTTAATGGCAGCTACTGCTCATTTAATACATCAGTCAGACAGTGTTTTACAGAGTGCCATAAATTCTGTTAACAAATAAAAGAAGAATACTCAGCTCAATTTTTTATTGAAGACAAAGGTTTTTATGTCCAGGCTCAATAATAAGACATGCCACACAGTATAACACTTTGAGATATGGACAATTTTTTATGCATAGATACTGTAATTCTACCCACATGCAATACATTTTTACACTGTATCTTAGAACAATTGTTGATTTAAGCTGCCCTCAGGCAGACAGGGATTCAATGCATCTATGATGCATTTTACCATGCAAATCATCATAATTGTCTGACAACACACTCAACTGTATCATGAGGTTGACTGGACCTTTGACATACAAAAAAATGACCAATAGCAAAAAGCATATACCCAGGTCAGCCTGGACAGGCTGACCCGAGTCAATACTTTTTGCAGATGCATTAAACCCCTTTTCACAGAGCATGGCTCATGTATGTGATGTTCTAGTCTAAGACTGAAGGATGAAAATTAAGTGTTTGTTCTTTTCAATTCTAGTCCCAGTTGAATTCATCAAATTTGTTGAAGGTTTATGAATAAAAAAAAATGAGAGTTGACTGTCTATTTACGGAGTTCTTGCTACCAACAAGTATGCCTTGTACTTTGAGGCAAAATATGTCAGAAAAGTTAGAAGGGGGGGGGGGGGGGGGGGGTAGAAAAGAAGGAGGGAGAGGGGGAGCATCAGAAAAGAGAACTCTATACAGAAGAACTTATGATGGACAGAATGATGGGCTAATGAAATGGAAGAATGCTTTAAAAACTAAGCAACAGCATCAACAGTGATGACAAACATGATGAAGATGATTGGTGGTATTGATATAAGTGAAAATGATGACAGTGAAGTTGACGATGATGATGATGATGATGAACAACATGGTTGTACAACCACCAGGTTGTATCCAGAAGGCACAGTACAGATATTTGTCCCCAAAAGCGATGTTACTTTTTGACTGGTCGCCTCTGGGTACAGAGACGATCAAGACAAAATAGTTGAAGCTCCGCACAGATTTTATGCGCAAGTTTGAACTCTTTATAATTTTGCAAATAGAGCACAAAACTAGGATTTAAACATACCTGTTGCTTGCGTATTTAATAATCCTTCATTTGAAATACAAATATTTTCAATTTAAACACTGAACATCAGAGGAAACGGTACATTTCATCTGTTACTTGAGTTGTTTACGTTCCTAAAAACACACAAAATGGCCGCCACGCATGATAAATTTTGTCAGTGATTTTTCCAAGATTTACATGTTACAAACGACTTCCACAAGCTGTTTATGTGATGAAGGGTTTAATAATTTGTCTTTGGTCATGTTTGTTACTAAAAGTTAGTTGCATTTCACTGCATTTACAGATAGCACTCTATTGTTGCTACCAGAAAATTTACGATGGACTCGAGACAGCACGGTGTACAATAAATGTCCAAATATGGAAAAAAAATCACCGTAGCTTCTCAATATTGAGACTATCAGAAGGCAATATTTAATAACAGTGTTGTTTTACTGCTAGAAATATCATATAATACTAGTATTGGCAGACCAACATAGTCTCAAATAGTACTAACAATGTACATTTCATCATTTTGGCAATGTTTGACTAGTCGGCTGCAATTAATGGTACTCTCATCCTAAAGTGCCATTCCCATGAACAGTCCCCTGTAAAACCCAGTGTCTGGGATGAGGGTCAAATCCAGAACCTCTGAATTACTAAACCAACACCAACCCTTCACCAATCTCATGATTTTACTTTTTACCAAACAATCTCACATAGTAAAGGCCTTGAGTAAAGATGGTTTTTGAAAACATTGTTTGAAAACATTGCTCCTTCTCCCACAACCTTTTCCCTTTTGAAAGCAAACTGCACCATTTCAGCCCAATTTGTCATCTGCAACTTGGACAGCTCATTTTCTTTTGTTGTTGTTTAAGGTTAACAACTGAGCCACACAGTACTTTTTGTCAATTACAAATACGAAATTCACATATAGATGAGCTGTGTTCTGGCAAAAGGGAGTTTAGTGCATCTGCTAAAAAGTAGCAACCAAGGTCAACCTGCAGAGTCAAATAGTTTCCTATTTGTCCATTTTTTACATTTCAAAGTACCAGTGTACCTATTTAGTCATTCAGATGTTATACAATATGGATTTTATTGTTCCTTAATTATGTGATGATTTGCTTGGTATGATGTATGACTCAAATATTTGAGCTCAGGGTCAATGATTGATTTATTAAATGGTGTATTACATGGTCTGCAACACTCGAAAAGAGGCATTCGGACATTTGTGTAAAGTGTCGTCTCGGATTAGCGGGCACAGTCCGCGCAGGTTATTCCGAAACAACACTTTCCATTTTTATGTAATTTTCTGTTTGGCGGAAGTCTACTGTAGGACATAATCAAATGTAATCATAAAGTGCCATCTCGGATTAGCCTGCGCGGACTGATCCGAGACGACACTTTACGCAAATGTCCGAATGCCTCTTTTTGCGTGTTGTAGGCCACATAGCTTTAAACATTATCTGTTATATTACAGCAACAGCTAGCTGGTACATGTCTATTCTGTGTTTCATTACTAGGCTAGGGCTCTGAAGTATCTTGCCCTAGGTTACTCTAGGGGTCAAAGTAAGTTATCTACATGAAGGCTACACAAGTAGATTAGGAATGGTCAGATAACAATGCTTTTTCAAATTCATATATCTAGTATTTATTTCCCTTGGTGGATATTGTAGATCTAGATTAGACTGCAAAGACCCTGCAATCTGATCTTGGAATAAACCCATTTATTCGAAAGATGCTTTGACTATGTGAGTCTTGATCCCTATACCAAAAGACCCCGTGCTTTAAAGGACAAGACGAAAAAAGGTTTCTCTTTGTGGAAAAATAATGTCACCTTAGCCATTTTCACTATGTTGTCTGTAAGTGCTTTCAATTTGGCACAGTTTTAAGTTTTTAGTCTCGCAAAGGATTAATGAAAATATCTTGGTCTATTATTGGCCAAACCCTTGTCTGTTATGTGTATTCTTTCTCTTTTCAAATATATCAAAAAACACACCAAGGAGAAACCTTTTAGCACTTTACCTCACAATCCCGACTTGTAACAACCCTTGGAAAGAAGCCTTTTGAAAACATTGTGAGAAAAGGAGAAAATGAAATGCTGGTTACCAGCATTTTCTCCTTTTCCCACAATGTTTTCTACTCTGCGAACAGAAATTTAATGTTTCAAGTTACAAGTAATTTTTTGTCTGCAAATCCTTTCAATTTGGACAAGTCCATAATTTTGCACTTTGGTAAAGGTTAAGAAAAGGAATATATTTAGCCTGTATGGAAAACATCTGAGGAAAAGAAGCAGCATGCAGTTGCAGTATTTATTTTCCCTCTTACATCTTGTAGATTATGATCTACTTGATTACATGTACAGTTGGTTCAAGTCAAATAAAAATTTATTCTATTCTTGGCTTTTTGGTTAAGCCTCTTGTAGTGCTTTTGACTGTGCAACATGACGTTTTCCAAATACTCATTTGCCTTCTTGCATCATGTAGATCATTCCTCTACGAAGTAATTTGGAGTTTAAACAAGAAATAAGCCTTCTGAAAACATTGTGGGAAAAGGAGAAAACACTGCTGATCAGAATGGTCTACGCTAGCCCTCTAGTTGATTCTTTTGTAAATCTTGTTCAAGAACCTTAGATTTTGTAAGGTCATGATGTTTTTCCATGTGTATCCAGTAAGCTGTTTTCTGTATAAATCTATGCCCACAAATATTACAACTGTGAGGTTTCACACCTGTATGTCTCTGTTCATGCCGCTTCAGACTGCTACTTCGAGAGAACACCATGTTGCATGTTTCACATTTAAATCCTGGTTCATGGGCTTGTAAATGTTGCTTGTAACTACTTGGGTACATGAAAATTTTTGTACATTTGGGGCACTTTAATATTCTGCCTGAACTATCTCCATGGAAGTATTTTATATGAGAATTTAAGGTGTTCTGTCGCGGAAAGGTATTTCCACAAATTTTACACGAAAAGTTTCTTTCTTTATGGTGAACAACTAGATGCTGCTTCAGTTTGGAGTTTGTAGGAAACTTCTTGCCACACTGCTTGCAAGTTTTCATAAGTTCTGGGCTCTGATGTTGTTCAGTTACATGGCTATATAAGGCTTTTTTGTTGGAAAATGTCCTCCCACATATATGACATACTACCATCTTGGATTTGATTTTCTTTTCAACCTGGCTCTCCACAGAAATATGATTCCTATCCCAATAGAACACTTGTGTAGAACTACTTTTATCTCTCGGGGCACTGTTCAAATTATCTATAATGTCCTCTTGAAATTTATTACAATGGTTTGTTGCTGACACTGGTAACTTAAAAGTGCTCTGCAACTTGATCCTTTGTTCCTCATTTTGAGTGAATACTGTCTCTGGAATCCATGTTTTACTAACTTTACACTGATCTGTCTTGTTTCCCTCTTTGCTTGATTTAACTGTCATAAATACAGAATGATCTTTTACACTTGACACACCAACACTTTTATGATCTTGGGGGATCATGTTTTCAGTTGATATCGGAGTTCTTGGTTGTTTAGCAGCAATTCCTTTTCTGGCATTCAACAGTTTATTGCTAGGCACTATCTCTACATTGCTTTTTATACCAATGGTAGATCTTTGTTTCTGGAGAGTTTTATTTATTGAAGACTTTGAATCTGACATTTTTTGATCTTCTGTCATCAGAGATTTTGTTTTAGAGGTTTCATTGTTGAATTCAGCCACTGATACATTCTTATCCATCTCTGTGAAAAAAGGAAAGAAAACCTTATTGAGATGACAACAAGAGGGCCATGATGGCCCTGAAGTAGCTCACCTGAGCCTTTTGACCAAACATGATCCATCTATTGGGCTGAAAATGTGGCCTCTAGAGCAAACACAAGTTTTTTCAAATATTGTTCCCCGTAACCTAATTATTTACCTGAGGTGACCTATTTTCAAACTCCTCCTAGATAATATCAAGAGAAGCATTCTTACTAACTTTCATGAGTATTTGAGTGAAAATGTGGCCTCTAGAGCTTACACATGGTTTCTCTAAGATTTGACCTAGTGACCTAGTTTTTGAACCAACATAACCCACTTTTGAACTCGTCTGAGATATCATCAAGACAAACATTCCGACCAATTTTCAAGAGTACTGGACCGAAAATGTGGCCTCTAGAGCGTACACAAGGTCTTTCTAAGATTTGACCTATTGACCTAGTTTTTGACCCGACATGACCCATTTTCAAACTCGTCCAAGATATCATCAAGGCAAACATTCCGACCAATTTTCAAGAGTACTGGACCGAAAATGTGGCCTCTAGAGCGTACACAAGGTCTTTCTAAGATTTGACCTATTGACCTAGTTTTTGACCCAACATGACCCATTTTCGAACTCATCTGAGATATCATCAAGACAAACATTCTGACCAACTTTCAAGAGTATTTGACTGTAAATGTGGCCTCTAGAGTGTAAACAAAGTTTTTCTAAGATTTGACCTATTGACCTAGTTTTTGAACCAACATGACCCATTTTCAAATTCGTCCAAGATGTTCATCTAGGCAAACATTCTGACCAACTTTCAAGAGTACTGGACAGAAAATGTGGCCTCTAGAGCATACACAAGGTTTTTCTAAGATTTGACCTTGTGACCTAGTTTTTGACCCGACATGACCCATTTTCGAAATTATCCGAGAATCATCAAGGCAAATATTCTGACCAACTTTCAGGAGTAATGGACAGAAAATGTGGCCTCTAGAGTGTACACAAGGTAAAAAGTTGACGACGGACAACGGACGCTGGACACAGCATGATCACAATAGCTCACCATAAGCACTTCGTGCTCAGGTGAGCTAAAAATAAAGCAAACTCATCTCCGTCTGACAAATTCTTTAATTTAACCTTTACCACACTGTCCCAACTTTTGACAACCCTGTAGAACAAGGCTTTTGAAAACATTTTGAGAAAAGAAAATGCTGGTAACCAACATTTTCTCCTTTTTCCCTGTTTTCTCTGTTTTCTACCTTTTCACAAACAAATTCCAGCATTTGAGCTACCTTTGTCTTCTGCAAGTTCTTTCAATTTTGACAAGTCTAAAGTTCTGTCGTCTGGAAAAGGGTTTGACAAAATTTTTCATACAACTAAAATTTCCAGCAAATTTCTATTCTTTGTGTTATTTTCAATACTGTACTTCAATGTTTATACATATCTATTAATGGCCTAATAAGGAAAACCAAAGTACATGTATCAACAAAGAATGTAAATAATAGCAAAACATTTCTACTGTTTGTCTTAACTCTTTACCAAACAATGAACTCTTAGACTTGTTCAGTTTGGTACCATTTGCAGAGGACAAGTAAATGGTAGCTGAAATGATGGAGCTTACCTTTGATATTATAGAAAACATTGTGGAAAAAGAAGAAAATGCTGGTTACCAAAATTTGAACGACCCTGAATGAAGGCTTTTGAAAACAATGTGGAAAAGGGAGAAAATGCTGGTAGTATTTTCTCCATCTCCAACAATGTTTTCTACCCTTTCTCAGACAACTTGCTCCGTCCGAACTACTTATAATTTGTCGTCTGCAATTGCTGTCAATTTGGACAAGTCTGAAATTTTGTAATCTAGTAAAGGGTTAAGAGAAAACTAAATATAAAGATTCAGTTTTATTAACTGATTGTATGGTTTTTAACGCCATTTTCAACAATTTCAGTTATATCGCTTTGGCCAGTGCACCTATCCATGCTTTCCTGGGGTTTCTTTAACTCTTTACCACACAATCCCGAGTTTTAACGACCCGGAGGAAACTGCCTTTTGAAAACCTTGTAGGAAAAGGAGAAAATGCTGGTAATCAGCATTTTCTCCTTTTCCCACAAGGTTTTCTACACTTTCACAGACAATTACTATCATTTCAGCTACATTAAATTTGTTGTCTGCAAATGCTTTTAATTAAGACAAGTCTAAAATGTTACTGTGTGGTAAACAGTTAACCAGTACTTCATGTGTAATATTTTTCCCAAGCTACTGGCTGCTTTCACACATAACTATCCTAGAAACAATGATCACTGGTGAGAGAATAACGAATCCTATTGTAATGACTATTAAAATCCTCGGAAAGAAATTGGCTGATCTGGGCATTTACACTGAAACTTCACCCAGAGCCCTAGTAGTGCAGTCGGTTGTTCGTTTTAAATTGCATGTAATACAGTATTACAAAAGGATAATGCCTTTAAATACTCTAAGGGTTTACATAGCCTTATTATCCATTTTTCTTACCTAGAATATCAGTCTGTATGGCTGTTTCAACTGTTTCACATCTTAAGTATCCAACTCTCAACCAATCATCAATTAGATATCTCTGTGTGTTTGTAACATGAGTTCGTAGATGTTGTAACAGTTGACATACTGTTCTAGATTCTGCCAAACATTCACCACATTTGTATACAATGTTTCTGTCCTCTTTACACAGGTGGTCATCTACCTCAACTGTGTTCTCCATTTCTATCTATTTGCCAAAACCTGAGTTCAAACAGTAGAATCAGACGAGTATTACCCATTTATTCATGCAGCCTAGGGGTACCGCGTGGCTCAGTGCTAGGGCTTATAAACTTCGGTTCCAGTCCCCTCACTTTTTTCCTTTCAACACAATGTGCTTTAGTCGATTTGTACAAATTAAGAGATTTAAGTTTTTTCATGAAACTGTGCCCTGATTCTTTGGACCCTGATGGTCTTTCAAGACTTTGCAACTATTTCTAAAGTTCTGTCACCATCAAAGTAATTTACACATACAGGTAAGAGAGAGGTGTGGTCATCACAAGACTCTAACCAGAGTACATTTGCTAAAAATGACAATACTTTGCCACCAGGATAACCTGACAGCGCTGCATCCATGCTACTGATTATCGCTTTACAATTATTTATGTTTCCAACACAAAGTTTTTCAAATTATCGTAAAAAAATAGCACAAATTGCTAATATTATTAGTAATAACGACAAATTTCTCCATGTCACAGTGTTTTCTTGCTCAAAAGTTTAGTCAGCGCTTTTTTGCTTTTTTCTTTTCCTCATGAACCTTAAAAATGGGTGAAGTCCAAATTTTGTCAAGGAATTAGGGTAGAACTTTAAACAATTCAAGCTCTTTGTGTCCTCGCGAAAACACATAACAAACCTATTTCTTTGAAAAATACGGCCAATGACATTTCTGTTCTTTGCAAAATTTAAACATTTACCTTCAGTTAAAATCTCTCGGTCAATAGAAAATAAAATAAGAAGAGGATGTGAAAAAGAAAACGCTTCTTTTCTCCTTACCTCCAGTTCTACTTTCACTTCGTATCACGGATGTTAAATACCGGTAAAAGCCGGGTTTACATTTCTCCCGTTCCCCCCCCCCCCCCATTTCCGCGATCACCAGCCTACTGGTGTCACACCACTGGTTTTTGGCCTCATTGAAATAAGTGCGAAATTGACCATATTTGAAGGTTCGCATATTGCTTGATGGCAAAAATATGGCTTGTCCGTCAGTTACTCTGAAAACTACCATCATAGGCCTGCAAAAAAAAAATGCAAAAAAAAACCAACATATCAAACGATTGCGGTTTTCGCTAATTTTCAACCAACACAGGGACCCTAGATTTTGTCCCAGGAACATCTGTTCACCGCCATGACCCCAAGTTTTTTTTGTTCCTCCACTGATACAAAGTAGTCCTGTCAGTGCACAATAAAAACACATCTAAGTGGTCCCCCATTGCCCAAATTTCAAGCCAATCTAATATTATATACCTCCCAGCCATCCCGGCTGCATGAAACAGTGCAACAGAAGTGCTACTGCAAAATTTCATATAGGACTACTTTTGATATTACGACCCGGAAGTAATCTCGCAGTGGTGCGACACTTACTCACGGATGTCCGAACTCCGGGACAATCTGTCCGAAACGATCTTGATATTGAAACTGCAACGATGATGGGTAACTTCGATGGCGAGGGGATCTGATAGCACAGTGGTAGAGCACTCGTTCAGTAGGCGATAACTCCCGGATTCGAGTCCCGGCCGCACATTTTCCGCTTGGAAAATAGCCTACTAAAAACAATTAGATCTAACTCTGATTGCCAACCTGAAAACTAAAACTAGATCTAATAACGTTAATATGTGAAGAAAAGGATAGATGGTTTGAATCTTTGACCAGGAAAAATTATTGAGATAGCTGTAGGCCTACATACATGTAGGAAATTTTATCCGGTGGCTCGGCCTCGCCTACGACTCACCTGACAAAATTTCTATTCCGTGCGTGATTCCAATCCGAGACACCAACCGTCTGTTCTCCATATATCACGACGACAGGTCATTTATTTGTCTGTCTTTTTCACAACAAGGTCTGGTTTTGTACTGCTAAAGAAAAAGCATTTTTTTTCTCTGGAGTGGAGTTACCTCATGGCGTGTGAACTCAGTTTTTTACAACCATTCTGATTGTAGGCTTATTGGACAAAATGAAAGCAGTTGCAGACGACAAATTGAATGTTATTCAAAGCATGAAATTTTTCTTTCAAAGGGTTGTAAACATTATGTGGCAAGGAGAAACTTCTGCTTACCAGCGTTTTCTCCATTTCCCACAATGTTTTCAAAAGCCTTCTTTTCTTTTAGACACGTCCTTGTTGAATGCATTTGCAGACGACATACAGAAGAAAACATTGTGGAAAAGGGTGAAATTGCCGGTTAACGACTAGCATTTCTGACCGTTCAAAAGCAAATCATAGCTTATGTGCCAATTTGGCTATGATTTGCTTTTGAACGGTCAGAAATCATAGCCGGTAACCGGCCATTTCTCCCTTTTCCACAATGTTTTGATAGTACTTTTCCCTCAGGGCGTTAGAGCTCGAAATAGCTGAAGGGTTAAACGAGTCACACCAGAAGGCTTCGTTTTTGCAGTTGCTTGCTTAGGAACACATGAACATAACAAGTGTCACCGGCGAGGATTGCACTTGGGCAGAATCTTCCCTATGGGATATGCATGTAACTCTTTGCAAAACGACAGATTCTTGGAATTGTCCAAATTGAAAGCATTTGCAGACGACAATTTAGATGTGGCTCAAATAATAGAAATTATCTTCGATAGGGTCTATAGAAAGCATTGTAAGAGAAGGAGAAAATGCTGTTTACCATCATTTTCTCTTTTTCACAAAATCTTTTCAAAAGGCCACTTCCTCGCTGTCGTCTAAACTCGGTATATTATGCTGTAAAAGGTTAACTGCGTCTGCCAAAACTGCTTGAAAAAAATACCATTCGAAAACTGCCACGATTTCAGCCCATGGAAAATTGCCCCCTTGTGGAAAACTGTACCCAGAATATTACCACCCAAAACGCGATCACACTAAAATACGCCACAGCAGTAACCTAATTTACGCCACAGGTACGCGACAGGAGAAATAGATACGCTACAGCACATGGAAAACATTTCCCAAAACATGCCACCAGGAAAATTTCATCCAAGAAAGGGGCAGTGTTTCAGGGGTTGGCTTTCCTGCTGGATATAGCGTTTATCACAAGAGTTGCGAAAGCAGACGCCTGAGAGAGAGAGAGAGAGAGAGAGAGAGGGAGAGACAGAGAGATAGAGAGAGAGATGTACATGTACCATAAATACCACTAAAATAATTGAGCCATGGTCTGTGGAAGGGAGGGTTTACTGCATTCGCAAAAAGTATCGACCAAGATCAGCTCGAGTACTCCTCACTGACCTACGTCGAAACTTTTTGCTATTTGTTGGCCAATTATCTGCATGTCAAAGGACCAATCTACCACATGATTAAGTTGATTGTCAGACTAAATGGATTTTATGAATCCATAATTATGTGATGACTTGCTAGGTATAATAAATCACTGAGATGCATTCATTAAACCCCTCTTTGCCACAGTATAACTCAATTATGAATAGGTAAGAAAGTATAAGCTCGCAAAGGCGAGTACAATCAAATAATTTGCAAATCAACTGTGATAGATGATCGATCGGTTATCTTTGAATGAAATTTTTAAAGTAGAGTAACTGACGTATTTGTACATTCTTTTCCCTGGTCATTGGTCACAGAACAGCGGTTGCTAGGAATAAACGTGTCACAGCTTTAATCATTATTTTTTTAAATGTTCTCTTTTTTTTTTCTCTGAAGCGTAAATTATTCACCAGATGAAAAAAAAAATTGACGTGTGGAATTTGAACGCATTTTGCAGCCAACAAATTGAATGTGGCTCAAATGACGGAAAACAGAAAAAGGGCAGAAAACATTGTGAGAAAAGGAGAAAATGCTGGTTACCAGCATTTTCTCCTTTTCCCACCATGTTTTCAAAAAAACTTTTTTACAGGATCGTGATGACACGGGATTGTTCGGTATACGGTTAATTCATTATTACCTCTCGATTATTACCTCTTGCAACAGGCAATCTTTACCCTTATACAGCTAAATAAGTGAAATGAAACTTTTAAGCTGATTGTAAAAACCCAAATTTTAATTATTTCAAAGATATCTTCGGGGTGAAATATGTTCTTATTGGACAGTGTAGATCAAAGATCAGACTGCACCTTCTGTGCAGACTGATCTTGATCTACACTGTCCGTAAAAGGTTAGTGAGTCTCGCATAACAGCCTAAGGGATAATGAAAAAGTTTTATTGCAAAATTGCAATGTGAAAAATTGATAAGGGAAGAAAATGCTTCTAACGAGCAATTTCTCATTTCGTCTCAATGATTTCAAGTGTTTGTCGTTTAAGAAATGCAAAAAAAAAAACTATTGTTTGTTGTCGGTAAAGCGTTTGGATAGGGTTTTTTTTTTTTAGTTTTGAGTTTGTTCTGATTGATAGATCTATAGTTAATTACGCTTTTAGGCCCGCAGTCGAAAAAGAAGGGAAAAAACTGGGGAAACAATTCAAGTGAAAAAGAAGCCAAGAGACATTGTGACAATTGGCAGTATCTTTCCGGCAAAAAAAAAAGTTTTTATCAGCTCAACTTCAAACCGCGCCCTCCCCCCCCCCCATCAAAAAAAAGGGGGGGGGGGGAGGAATGTTAATCAAAATCTAAGAATTGTAAACATGTGTGGTCATGACTTAGAATCAAACAGTATCAGGTACATTTAAAGATCAGACTACATGCTCTGTGCTGTCTGATCTCCACCGATACCTTCCGAAAATGATTATTGTACTCTATATCAACTGCAAGAGTAGCCCTTATATTGCTTAATAAGTTTCTCCGAAACTTTCGAGCCGATAGTTAAATCCCGAATGTTGCTATTTCAAACGTATTTTTTTGTAGAAAAAAAAAGACATCTCCTTATCGGACAGTGCAGATCCAAGATCAGACTGCACGTTCTGTGCAGTCTGATCTTGATCTACACTGTCCGCAAAAGGCCATTGAGTTGCGCTTAGCAGCCTAAGGGTCAAACTAGAAAGATATATTTATGCCACACGAAAAATACAGACAAAATGAAAGAGAATTAGGCTCTATAAATAAAATGGCGCGACTTGTTTTATGGAGAAACTGCGTAGAGGGATTAGTGAAAATAGATGTATCAATCAGTTGTCACATCTTTTTTTATTATCTATCTGTGATTGAAAAAATATTGTTCTCACGACGGATTTGGTTACTTTAACGTCACAACCACATGGCCAGAATGGAGTGTGACTTTTTTTGTAGTATTGTAAATTGCGAACAGAGAACTGTAGTTTGAATTTTAAAGTGTGTGCTGATTTTTGTGAACAAAATTTAGGATTTTTTAACTTTTGACTACACGACAAAATTTTAGACTTCCGAGATTTCGTGATGAGCATTTTCTCCTGGTGCCACAATGTTATCTCATACGCGTATGTTTAGTTTTAGAGATGTTTACTGATCCATGCTTTGCAATGCAATAATTCTAATTTCATTTTCCTCAAACTGTAATTTTTCTATCGATTGTCTCTAAAAATCATGGAAGTTACAATTCGACAAACTATTCTGATAAATCGTCAGGAATCACGATCTAAATACAATAAGGTATGTTACCTCTCTGTCTGTCTGTTTGTCTGTCTGTCTCTATTTCTCTCTCTTTCTCTATCTCTCTCTCTCTCTCTCTCTCTCTCTCGCTCTCAGCAGTCGTTTGGTAACGAGGTCAACAGGCAGAGGCGTCGGTTTCAAGCCAGGGTAAGTCATACTGAAGAAGAATGTCTTAACTGCCATGGTTTTTGGGTGAGCATTAAGCTAGTATCAGAACATTATAACTTGTCAAGAACTGGCTCATAGGAACTATCATTCTAAGGTGTATTAATCCGTGTCCTGGTAAATAAGGGAAATGAAAATTTTGAGTCGATAGTAAAAATCCCAAGTTTTGCTAATTCAAACTGGTACTTTTTGGAGAAAAATATCTTCTGATCGGACAGTGTAGATCCAAGATCAGACTGCACGTTTTGTGCAGTCTGATCTTGATCAACACTGTCCTCAAAAGGTCAGCGAGTCGTCCTTAGCAGGCTAAGGGTTTACTCTTTAGCAGACGACAAAAGTTAAGACTTGTCCAAATTCAAAGCATTTGCAGGTGACAAAATATATGTGACTTTTAATTAAAATTTATGTATAGAGGGATAGAAAACATAGTGGGAAAAGGAGAAAATGCTGGTTACCAGCATTTTCCCCTTTTCCACACAATGTTTTCAAAAGCCATCTGGATCAGGGTCGTTAAAGTTAGGGATTAAGTTGTAAAGGGTTAACTATTTTATAAGACGACAAATATTAACCTTTAGGCTGTTAAGTGTGACTCGCTGACCTTTTGCGGACAGTGTAGATCAAGATCAGACTGCACACTGCCCGATAAGGGCATATTTCCCCCCAAAATAACTTTGAAACAGAAAAATTCCGGTTTTTGTTATCGGCTTAAAAGTTTCATTTCATTTATTTAGCAGGATAAGGGTTAAAACTTGTCCAAATTCAAAGCATTTGCAGACGACAGATTGAATTTGGCTTCAATCTGGATGGATCAAATATTGTGACATGTCTCAGACAGGGATGAAAACACTGTGGGAAGAAGAAGGAAATGGTGGTTACCAGCATGTTCTCCTTTTCCCTATAGTTTGATAAAGGTTTAGTCCTTTATCATACAATTCCGACTTTTTACGACATTGATAGAGATGGCTTTTAAAAACATTCTGGAAAAAGGAGAAAATGCTGGTTACCAGCATTTTCTCCTTTTCCCACAATGTTTTCTATCTTATCAAGGACAAATTTCATCATTTGAGCCACCTTTAGATTGTCGTCTGCAAATGCTTTCAATTTGGACAAGTCTAAAATTTCATTGTCTGGTAAAGAAGTAAGCAGCACTTCACAGACGGTTCATTATGAAATTTTATCCACGGGCTCCGTTGTCTTTTGTTGTTTTTTTTTACCGTAACACTTTTGCCCTTCTGACTCAAAACTTCAGTGTCATATACATTTATTTCATGCTTTCCGGTAGGTTATCGAGAAATATCGGTGAAATATTTTTCGATATTTCTTGGTTTCGACCAGTCAAAATACCGATATTTCCGAAGGCGGAAACAGTTGTTCCCGCGCACTAGTTACCTAGGTAAAATGCGCGTGCCTCACAACCAGATGGAAATATGACGTAATTTACCTTACATTTCTCGCGCTTGACGTAATATTGTAGTGCGTTGCTATGCGGGTTGGGGGGGGGGGGTACGCCATGGAGAATAACAGAAAAGAACTGTTCTGGATTTTGATTAAGTCCCCCCCCCCCCAAAAAAAAAGGGTTAAAAGCATGAAATAAATAGAATATTTGGGGTTTTTTTCGGTGAAAGATCGAAATTTATTTCATCTCGTGAACATCATCGGTAATATTTTCACGAGTGGCGCAGTCAATCGTGAAAATATTACCGATGATGTTCACGAGATGAACTAAATTTCGATCTTTCGCCGTAAAAAGCAAATATCCTCTATGTATTCAGCAAGCGATTTTCGAAACTTGTGATTGATGGTGTGATTTCGTTAACCCTTTACTACACAATGCCGAGTTTTAAGGACTCTGAGGAAGACGCCATTTGAAAACATTATGGGAAAAGTGAAAATGCTAGAAACCAGCATATTTTCTTTTTTATCACGATGATTTCTAACTTTTACACACAAATCCAATCATATAAGCCGAACATGGTTTGTCGTCGGAAACGCTTTCAATTTGAAGGATTTAAAAGTCTTGTCCTGTCGTTAAGAGTCTAATCTAAAACAATGGCCCTTAAAAATAAGGGTTCGATAACTCTCATGACGGCTGAAACATGGCATTATAATAAGTAACATTATTTACCAACAACAAAAACAACATAACTTCCATAACCGCACAAAATTAACTCTAGGCTTGTTAAAGGGCCAGAAAGGGAAAAAAAATATTTATTGGAAAAAAATACATGTACTAGTCTTGAACTGTTCCAAATCCAAAGACAATGACTTGAAATCCTTTCCAACAATCTTTACACAGGAATTTACGGTATCAAGGATAGGTTACCTACTTAATAGTAGCCATATCAAAGGGACAAGACTCATACGTTATTCATTTTCATTTCAGTTTAAGAGTTACCTCTGCTGCATAAAACAACCGCCGTCACCGGAAGGAGACAGAAGGAAAAAGAGGAGCGAGTCAAGAGTGGTACTATTTCGTCTTTTATAACGTTTTTTCTTTTTTCTCTATGTTTTTGGTGAGATAGCTCTGTCTGTCTCTGTCTCTGTCTGTCTCTCTGCCTCTCTCTCCGTCCCTCCCTCTCTTTATCTCTCCGCCTCTATTAATCCTATTGTGTTTCACAAACTCAGTCCCTTTGTGTTTGTTTAAAGTCTTGCAGCAGTGTAGATTTGAGAACACTGTGATTAGAGGAGCAACTTCTTTTGCTACTTTGCTGTAATCTTCGTTAGCCATGGGTGATGCTCTAATTCGCTTTAGGCTTATCCAGTCGAACTTTGTAATCCCTGCGATATTCTTTATCATTGGTTGCCGTCTCTTCTAAAAGCACCAATCAGCTAGCATGTTACCTTTACTATACATTAGCCTATCAGAAAATTGTAATTAAATATAACCGCAGAAGACAATTGTCGCATATGCTGGGATTCATTACCAAAACAACATACAGTGTAGGCGAACAATATTTACTTCAATATTCACAGTAACAAACCAGTTAAATTAAGTTTTAGGATAAATTCCAACACTAGAAGATAGACCGTCAAAAAGCATGTTTTGATTTTGCCAAAATGGTTATGTTACGCAACGTTTAATTGGCTATCGGTGATGCAATTGTAAGGGTGATGACTATCCAAATCCAGTAAGCGGCATAACGCGGGGATAACAAATTTTGACTCGATCAGCCGAGGGTGAATAGAGCAACGTAGTGATCTTCAACCTTGGCTGGTGAAGATGCTTTGCTGTCACTTTATAAATGTATTACACATACTTCTTGTTGTTTAGTCATGTTTATCAACACTAGTGCAACGAACTTATTTCGGGTCCGGGATGGTGAATAATCGTTAGACAAAAAGGCCGTGTCCGTTATTAGCTCGGTCGTTTTTCAAAGAAAACGGCCAGGTATTGTCATAGCCTTGTCAATGTCTGCGTCGTACTTTGACATTTTATAATATCTCTGCCATTACTAAAAACATTTACTTCAAACGCGGAATAGTTGTTCACTATCAAAATGGGAACCCGTTCAACAAGGTAACCATCAAAGTATTTTTGACACAGTTATGCACTTTTCTCGACTTAATATTTTCACTGAAACTGATCAAGCAACTGCAGACGAGCGTTGTCATACACACGCGGTGCTCTTTTTTGTGGTATTTGTCGAAGGCAATACCACTATGAGTTCAATACTGAATTTTGAAGACCATGTATCGTATTTTGTGTAAAGCCGAAGGAAATAAACCCAATTAAACTCAATTTTTCTCAGACAAATGAGTTTTTCGGTAGAACTCAGATATTTAATTCGAAATGGCATATTAAAATACACTGGGTGAGGCTATCGATTGTGGAAATACTAATTCTTGATTGAAAATAGCTTTACTCGCTCATAGCCTTCTATTGGCGCAATGATATATGCAAAATGTGTCTACTAATCACTTGTCCTGGGCTTTTTCGTTCCAAAACCAGTTCGTACCATGGCTTGTTCGTCCCATGATTGCGCGCTACTCCATTTAATTGGGCATGAATATTTATAGATCGAAATAATTGATTGTAATGTTGGGAATTAAATGTTAACGGCCAAATATATTTCAAAATCATAGTTTTCAGTTACAAACTTAATTTTATTTGATATATTCACATGGTTTCTCTCTCTATCCATCATGCATCCTACTGTCAAGGGACGTTACTCCTGACTCCTCCTAATGATCGAAGGGAGACCACCAATACACAAATAATCCTAACATGGTCATGAGTACTCTCCCTTCAACGAAAAAAGTATTTATTTGCTTAGTAGGTTGACTTTCAAGCCAATATTTGAATAATATTTCTTCTTCTCTTTCAAATTATTAATTCCACACAATGGCTTCCTTGACAAATACCACTTCAGTGTTCTCAACGCTTTGATTATATATACAGTTCTGCCATTCGTGATTTAACTTAATTACTGCACTGTTCTTCAACCTACAGAGATTTCGGGAACCAAACGAAGTATTTCCAATTGATTGCCGGGAACCATCATGGCTCAGCTATAGGAGTTGGACGTCGGTGGAACTAGACGGTATTGTCGCTATTCCGTATCTAAACTTTTAACTACACAACCCTTGGTTTTAACGACCATGAGGAAATAGGCTATTGAAAATGTTATGGGAACAGAAAAAGTGCTGATAGCCATCATTTTCTCCTTTTCCAACGATTTCATTTTTCAAGATGAGCCTCATAATTTGAGTCGCATTTGAATTGTGGTTTGCAAATGCTTTTAGACAAGTCTGAAATGTTGTTGTTTGGTAAAGAGTGAAACATTGTGTCGCCCGCCCTTTTCCCACTTTTCTGTGCCTAGGCAAAGGAGCGCAGTTGGCAACGCACATGGCCAGTAAGTAAGAGGTTGAAAGCTTGAATCCCAGATCAGCCAACCTCTTTTCTAGGCAAGGCAGTCATAGCGGTTGAGCCGGTCTGGCTATGTCCGGACCACTTTTTCAGTTAAATATGGCATTGGGCGTACTACTTTTTCTCATTTTTTTTTCAATGGGACTCGGCGATATGTAACGTTACATGTTTATGAGCGACGCAACCATTCTATTGTAAAAGGGTCAGTTGCGGCCAAAAGATTACAATGCACGTGTTAAAATGCTCTTAAATTCAAATCATACAATATAAAACTATGGAAATTATTGTAAAGATGACAAACTGTTGTTGTACAGTCGGCCCAAGTATTAGTGCATTGAAAAAAAAATAAGCTTACAAATTCTAAAAGTAGGTCAAAAGCTACCAAGTCGCTCTATCCTTTGTCCTGATTTCAGAATTGATTTTTTTCTGCAAGCGACTTACACTTGGACCAATACTGGGCCTTTAGCCATTAGGCTGCCTAGCGCGACTGACGGATCTTTTGCGATCAGTGTAAGATCAGACTGCACAAAAGGTGCATTCTGATCTTTGATCCATACTGTCCGATAATGTATTTAATTTTCAGTGAAATCAATTTCAAACCTTACTATTTGGTTTTTAGTATTCAGTGGAAATTTTTGTTTCATTTCTTTAGCAGTCAAAAGGTTAAAGCTTTCCGAAAAGTCACGTGACCTTTTTTTTTTTTCTTCTTTTTTAGGCTCCATCGACAGATACATAAACGACACACTCAGGGAGGTTACAAAATCCTTACAAGAAGAGAAACCAGTTCCTTATGAACCTTTAGAAAAAACTTAACCCTTAGAATGCTATGCGCGACTCACTGACCTTTTGCAGACACTGTAGATTAAGATCAGACTGCACAGAACGTGCAGTCTGATCTTGGATCTACACTGTCCGACACGGAGATATATTTCCTTGAAATATATTTTTTGAAATAGCAACATTTGGGTTTTTACCATCGGTTTCAAAGTTTCATGTCAATTATTTAGCAGGATAAGGATTGATTAACACCGAGAGCGCAGAATATACTTAACCCCTAAGCTGCTAAGCGCGACTCACTGATCTTTTGCGGACAGCGTAGATCAAGTTCAGACTGCACAATACGTGCAGTCTGATCTTGATCTACACTGTCTGCTACGGAGATATCATTCCCCAAAACATATCTTTGAAATAGCAATATTTAAGAAATAATCTTCTTTCTATCGTGGTTTATCGTTCAATAAACCATGGTTGTGAGTTATGAGACACAATAAATAATCCACGAGGGCCATAGCCCAAGTGGTTTATTCATTGCGCCTCATAACTCACAACGTGGTTTATTTAAGAAATAATCTTCTTTCTATAGTGGTTTATCGTTCAAAAAACCACAGTTGTGAGTTATGAGGCACAATAAATAATCCACGAGGCCTCATGACTCACAACGTGTTTTATTGAACGATAAACCACGATAGAAAGAAGATTATTTCGATTCTAACACGACCAACTCTTAATCAAAGGAAAACAAGTTCATACTTAGAGTAAAAACGCGGATGCAGATTATATTCCATTGAATAACTTACCTACTTCTGTTATACAGAATGACGTCACTCTACATAGGATAACGTAGATTTTACCACGCTTTCGTTGCACTGTGTTTATAGAGCCGAATTCACTTGTCGTGTTAGAATTTGGTTTTTACTATTAAACCGTGAATTCCATTTTAGTTATTTAGCAGGATAGGGGTTAACAGACATTTTCAGTCCTGAATAAGGCCCAGATAATTGGAATTTCTAGGTTGCTTTTTCATATAGTATTTCAGCAAAACGGACTGTGTAGATCAAGATCAGACTGCACGTTTTGTGCAGTCTGATCTTGATTTACATTGACTGCAAAGGCAACTTTAGTATTGAAAGTCGCCTCAAGGGTTAACAGTGCTAACTAAAACAAGAAAATATTGAATTTTCAAGATTTTTTTTTGTGTGTGTGTGGGAGGGGGGGGGGGAGGGGGTGCGCATATTTTAAACAGTATCAGACAGTGTAAATCTTAGATAAGACTACAGGTTCTCTGATTTCTGATCTTAACTCTTAGGCTGCTAAGCGCGACTCAAGGACCTTTTGCAGACAGTGTAGAGCAAGATCAGACTGCACAGGACGTCAAGTCTGATCTTAGATCTTCACTATCCGATTTTTTTTTTTTTTTTTACACACACACACACACACACACACACACACACACACAAAAAAAAACCTATGAAATAGCAATACTTTGGTTTGTGTTGTCGACTTGAAAAATTTCAATTCACTTAAGGATTACGACCCCTAACTCATCGGTAAATATCGTGTAACATCGACGTTTTCGTAAAAGCTATTCGGCCAATCTCGGCAGCTTACGTCTTTCAATATGAGAGTCAGGGGCCGTAGACTCACTAACTCATCGGTAAATATCGTGTAATATCGACGTTTTCATAAGTTCTATTCGGCCAGTCTCGGCAGCTTCCGTCTTTTAATATGAGAGTTAGGGGTCGTAGACTCACTAACTTATCGGTAAATATCGTGTAAAATCGACGGTTTCATAAAGGCTATTCGCCTTATCTCGGCAGCTTTCTGTCGTTTTATATGAGAGTTAGGGGTCGTAGACCTTGATTAGCAGGGTAAGGGTGTCTTTGTTTTATCCAAAAAACCACATCACGTTTTGTTCAACAGTATAATGGTGGAAAACATTGTGGGAAAAGGAGAAAATGCTGGTTACCAGCATTTTCTCCTTTTCCTACAATGTTTTCAAAAGCTTTCTTCGTTAAAACTCGGGATTGCGCGGTAAAGGGTTGAAAGAAAGAACTTTCTTATTTGCATATAACCACAAGATTTTATTTTGTACCTTCCCATTAAAACCATGAATGATGCAGAATTTGTTTATTCCTTTGAGTTTTGACTTAACGAGATCTACTGTGACCGGGTTAAAGTAAAAATAAATGCTAAATGTATACAAAGCGGGTGTTTAAATGCATTTGAATTTATATCATACCATTTAAAAATATGGAAATTATTGTGAAGATGACAATATTTCATTGTACGGTCGGTCCAAGTGTTAGTCGCTGACAGAGAAATTAATTTCAAAACTAGGTTAAAACCTGCATGGTAGCCATGTCTTTTGTTTACTTTTTGCCTGATTTTAAAATTCCTTTTACTAACATATGGCCCGACCACACGATAACAAACTGACATCTCCACACTATTTTTCAATACTTTTAAATGGTATGATTTAAATTTAAATGTAATACGACACATGCTTTGATATTTTGGCCTTTACTGGGCCTTTAACTGTTTACTATGCACAATTTTAGATTTTTTCCGTTTTGAGCGCATTTGCGGAAGACAAATTCATTGTGGCTCTAGTATTCGAATTTGTCTTCTGAAGACTAGGAAATATCGTGGGAAAAAGAGAAAGTTCTTTTATTTAAGTTTTGTTAGACTAAAAATAAAAAAATCTTTGCATTCGTACTGGCCAACCATTCTCAAGAACAGTCTTACTTTTGTTCTCCAGAATTTGTAGATATGAAAGTAACACAACTTCTAATTGGCTAAACCATTTGGTTTAGCCAATCAAAAGTTGTGTTTCTTTCAAATTTGGAAAATCTTGAAGAATAAGGCTAAGACCGTTCTCAAGAATGCTTGGTGAATACTGACCAAGCTGAATTGGCACTTTAAAAGAGAAATGCGATTATTTTTTCATTCACCACATTGTATCAAAATCAAAGCCACTCACACGTTCAAAACTAAATTAACTTCCAAATACGGCAGACATCCAAACATGGACAAAAAAGGGACATAAAAAAAAACCCTTTTTAGTTTTGCAAGATAAAAAGGTTACACAATAAATAGGAATATATTGAATCACATTAATGGTAAATTGAATCTAGCCTTTGTGCGATATATCTAAATCAGGTTCATTACATTAGTCCTAACCCTTATATGTACAGCACCAAATAGACAGCCACAGTCTGTTGTGCAAAAGAAAAGGGCGGGTGAAAAGAGGAAAGACAGAGCTATTGTAAATCTATGATTTTTGTCAGAAAATCTAAAATCAATTATCGGACAGTGTTGATAAAGATCAGACTGCACATTCTGTCCGCAGATACAACTAAAGTTGCCTTGAAGCTGCAACTGTTGAGTCAAAACCTCCAAAACCAGATTTGTATCAGATAAATATAGACAGTCTTCATAATCTAATATTTTCCACATGAATACAACTAAAAACACTGCGCCAAATTAATAGATTGCTCAATACGATCTATTTCTCCATTTGCCTAAATGTTTTCCAAAAGTGGCCTAATGCAGGGTACATAATTTGGTCTTGCAGAAGGCACAGAGTTAAACCAATAGTTGCAAACTGATTTCTCCAGCCAAATTAGATTTCTGCAGATCTACGAAGTTGACGTTAGGACCTACTGTCTAGACAAAACATAGAGGATCTATTGAGATATTTAACCTCTAGGCTGCTAAGCGCGATTCAAAGACCCTTTTCGGACAGTGTAGATCAAGATCAGACTGCACAGAACGTGCAGTCTGATCTTGGATCTATACTGTCCGATAAGGAGAATTTTTGCCCCCCCCCATTCCCCCCCCCCAAAAAAAAATACTTGTGAAATGGCAAAAGTTTGGTTTTTAATATCGGCTCGAAATTCTCGTTTCACTTAATTAGGCTGTAAAGGATTTAATGGGCTTTTACAGACAGCATTGATCAAGATCAGACTGCACGTTTAGTTTGATCTTGGATCTATACCGTCCGCTTGTTGAATTTAGCTTATACGATAAAAATATTTATGAGTGTTAGTGCAGTGCATTTTACACCATCGAAAATAATGGATGATTTGATTTTATGTTGTTTAACCTCGTTTTCATCATTATCATAGCGATGGCCAGTGCAGCTATCCATGCTTTCCTGGGATTTCTTTTAGAAGTACTAAGCACATTATATATTTCCTAGTCCCCAGGCTGTTTTCCCACATAACCATGATCGAAACAATGATCAGCGGCATTAGAAGAATGAATGCTGTCGCAGTCATCAAATATCAATCCATGGAAAAAAAATTGGCTGAGCTTGGGATTTATATCAGCGACCCCTTGTTCTCAAGTCTTGTACGCCACGTTCTGCACTACCGGGGGACTCGGCCGTACAGGATCTCTCGAGATGTTTTAATCCTTCCAGCACCGTAGGCGAAAAAAAGGGTTGCTTCTATGGACGGCAAAGATCAAAACCACACTGGACAGCATGTGCAGTCTGATCTCGAACCCATACCGCTTGTTTAAGCCAAGCCTGTAAGATAAAAGTCTGTCTGAGTCTCAGAGTACTTTATTCACGACGGTAGATAGAGCTCCAGCTTACAATTAATCGTATTGGGCGCTGAAAGAACCAATAGGCAAGCATGCTCTAAGAAAAAATGCTTATTTAGTTGTTTTGAGTTGAATGCCTTCCCCAACGCCCGGCCGGGTAGCTCAGTGATTAGCGTATCTGACTTGTGACCTGGAAGTTGCGAGTTCGATACCCGGTTGCGGCGAACTTTCTATCAGGCGATTTTTTGGCTCTCACATCTGATGCATGTGAGAAAAGTAACCAGTAGCTTTGGAAAAAAAAGTTGTGTGTGTGTGAGAAAGCCAGGAAACACATTGGTGCGTCACTGACTGCCATGATATGACCTAAGCTGTTAAAATGGCGTTAGACTCCAATACAAACCAAGCCAAAGCATTCCCCAACAGTATTTTAATAATACTATGGGGAACGGTGCACCTGTCCATGTCTTCCCCTTGTTTCTTAAAACCCCAACTCGTTTCTAAACGACAACGTTCTTTGACCGGTACAAAATGAAATCATTTGCAGGGAAACATTGAATATTGCACAAATGGTAGGATTTCTTCCACAAAGGGTAGAAAACATCGGTGGTATTGTGAAGAGGACCTGTTCATACCTGTAACCGGTATTTTCTCCTCTTCTCACAATGTTTTCCAAAGCGTTCTTTTTTGGGGTCGTTAACACAGGGGATTGTTTGGTAAAGGGTAAAAGTTTTGAACCTAGCTATTCTTTGAAAAAAGGAGTTTATTGTTCGATATTTTGGCTAATTGCCTTTTTTAAGATTCGAAACATTTTTTCCTCTAGAATATTTTTAAAAAAATAGCCAAATTATCGAACAATATATAGAGGAAAATTAACTGGTTGTGCGTGATATTAAAAATCTGTCTCTAGAATGGGATCTGATGTGGTTGAAAAAACGAGTTCGAAGGACGAGTTTTTTAACCACATCAAACCCTATTCAAATGACAGGCTTTTAATATCACACACAACCAGTTGATTATCCTATTTATTATATTCCTGATTCACCCTTTTTCATTCTAATAGTTGTAAAGTGCTGTTTTTCATAGTGTTTCACTCATTCCCTGAGGAATTCATAGTGTCATTGTGTTAGACAGCTATTCTTGTCTTCGTATATGAAGGTTAGACTGCATGGAAAATGAAGTATGATCTTGGTTCTAAAGTGTATGCTATTTTTGCATTCTCTTCTGTTATAAGTAAACTTAAATTTAGTTTAATTTGGTTTAACCCTTTACCACCATAATCCCGAGTTTTAACAACCCTGAAGATAAAGTCTTATGAAGACATGGTGGGAAAAGGAGAAAATGCTGGTAACCAGCATTTTCTCCTTTTCCAACAATGTTTTCTATCCTTTCAAAGACAGAAATCATCATTTGAACTATATTTCATTTGTCGTCTGCGAATGCTTTCAATTTGGTCGAGTCTAACATTTTGCCGTTTGGTAAAGGGTTAAAAAGTTAATCTTTAAATGTAGCACTGACTGAGAGTATACGTGTACATGTTTCATTCTATTCAACCATATCAAAGTAAACCAGATCTAAATGACCGCCCACTTGAGACACTACTAATTTGTCGTCTGCAAAAGTCTTCAACATCCACGAGCCAATTTTTTTATTGCCTAGAGTTACGGAAACAAATCAGCATTGTCTTATAGTCAAGGGGCTTGAAAAATGAATTTCAAAACCAGGTAAAAAGGAAACAAATGATAGAGAGATCTTGCAACTTTTGACCTAGTTTTAAAATTCATTTTCTTGCTTGTGACTAACACTTGGACCGACCTTACACTGACGGATTGTGAAACACAATAATCTGCATTCTTTTAAATGGTATGATTTAAATTCAATGGCATTTTACCACCCCAATTGTTTGCTTTTAGCAGCTAAAGAGCATTTAACAATTGTACTATCCTAAAAGAAGAGCCTGATGGTATTACACCTGTAGAGACCAGCTATTCATGACTGCAGTGCACTTGCATTGAGTAGGTGATCACGACTGCCGCTAGCTTGTGAAGAAAAGCTGTTCATGATTTAAGTAAGGTAGTATAAAGCAGCTATCCCTAATTTTGTTAATCATAATTTTGCTCATTATCGCAGTACTCTTGAAGAGAAGATTTGTTCATTATTGCAGTACCTTTGATAGAGCATTTGTTAATGGCTACAGTATCCTTGTAAAGAGAAACTGGTAGCCATTGCGGTGATCTTGTATAAAGGAGCTGTTCATGATTGCAGTACACTTTAATAGAGGAGTTGCTCATGTTTGCAGTACCATCGTATAACAGCTGTTCACGATTTCTCTGTTCTTATATAGAAGAGCTGTTCGTGGTTGCAGTATCCCTGTATAGAGGAGGTGTTAACGATAACAGTAGTCTTCATTGAGAGAACCCTTTTATAGAGGAGTTGTTCATGATTGCAGTGTCCTTGTATAGAGTGGCTGTTCACCAAAACAGGCACGGCCGGGTAGCTCAGTGGCTAGAGTATCTGACTTGTGACCTGGTGGTTGTAGGTTAAACACACGGTTGAGGTAAACTTTCTTTCTGGCATTTTTGCTTCTTACATCTCATGCACGTGAGAAAAGTAGTCAATAGCTTAGCAAAAAAGTTGTGACAGTACTGGTGTGAGAGAGCGTAGGTGAATAGACCGCCACGATGTGACTCAGGCTGTTAAAACGGCGTTAAACTCCAATACAATACAAACAATCCTCAAAACAGTATTCCTGTATAGAGGAGCTGTTCATGATTGCAGTATCCTTGTGTAGATGAGATATTCATTATTGCAGTACCCTTTTATCGATGATCTGATCATGTGTGAAGTACCCGTATAGAGATGAGTTGACCATGATTGCAGTACCCTTGTATAGATGAGCTGTTCATGATTGCAACTACGTTTTATAGATCAGCTGTTCATGATTGCAGTACCATGTATCGATGAGCTGTTCATTATTGCAATCAATCAATCAGTCAATCAATCAATCAAGTTTATTGTTCACATCATACATACGGCATGATACACGAACAAGGAGTACAACTTACATACAAAAAGAATTACAAATTGTGACGGAAAAAAAAAATTGGCTTAAAATAGTTGGGGCCATAACCTTGGTCAGAATGTGAAATAGACTATAGGGCTTGAAAAGTTATAGCAAAATGGCCTTTCTTATTTGATTGGTCAATTCATTTTACACACATTGACGTAGTTTCATTGATTAGGTTGGGTAGATAAACAAATGTGCACGTGATTAACAGTTTTTCTATGGGGGAGTTCCAGAATTTGTAATTTTTGAAGTCCTTATTAGAAAGTTGTTTTCAAATGATTCAACGATAATATAATGGAATTATGTTTGTGAGTGTAAGTACATATTCGTCGATTTAGTTCTATATTTTTGAATTTCGTATCCACTGAACATCCGTTCGGTGGATATGGAGTTCATTTAACCTACTAAGATTCATCCTAAAAACTAGATACATGTAGATCTGTTTAAACTGTTTGTTTACTCTCTCTCCCTCCCTCCCTCCCTCTCGCACATACAGACATAACACAACACACACATACTCACATAAATCATATACAATTGTCTAGGCGGTGAAAAGGTGGGTCATGATCAGTCAGCACAAATGTGCAGACCGATCATTATCCACATCATCCACAAATTCTGTGATGTTGTTGTGGTCAACAGTTCATGACTAAAAAATGATATAAATGTTTGGAAAATCAAAGATTTTTTTATATTTTTTTTTTTAAATGTGAAAATGAGAGGGGGAGAGTGTGATCAAAGGTCAACATACTCATACACATGTATGTGCATGCTGTTCTTCTCCACACTGTCCAATTAAACAAGTTTGTTTGTGGCAGAGACTTGAGTATAGGTCTAGAATAGTTAAAAAAAAAGAAAAAAAAGGAAGCAAATAATTTAAAATGACAACTAAAACAAAGGCCAGGCTGCACGAAAGTGCAGACTGACCAATGCAGGTGCTGACACTCCAATTAAGTGCTTAAGTTAGAATTAAAAGTTGATGCAACCAGAAGATTAAACGTATGCACTGATATATACAAGGGTAATTTTACAATTTGGAAAAATTTAATTGGTAGATACATACTAGTATTTCAATAGGATATCTCATAGTAAGTGATCAACCCAATAATGCAGCAACTCTAGTTCTAAGACACATCATAATTGCTTAATAATTTAACTCCTTTCTGTTGGATGTGAACCAAGATATGTCAGCATGGATGTGCTGAATGATCCCGCTCACCTCCCACAAAAATATAAATAAATCTCATTCCCAACAGCCCCATAGGTTGAAAATAGCAAGATAAGTCATGACATAAAGATAAACAGAAAATGAAGATGTTGGAGGTTTTATTCAGCTCAAAAGCATAACGTATCATGTAGAGTGTGGGTTAAGATCAGTGTGTACTTAAGTAATCGCTGATCCTAGTCTACACTTCACAATGGTTAAAGTTAGTTATAGCAGAATCCATGTTTAGATGAGCTGTTCATGAATGATCGTAGTGCCCATGTTCAGGAGAACTGTTCATTATTTTATTACCCTTGTTCATAATTGCAGTACCCATACATAGAGGAGCTATTAAAGATTGCAGTATTGTTGTATAGAGGAGCTGTTCATGATTGCAGTAGCCGTATATAGAGATGTTCATGATTGCAGTACCCCTAGAAGATTTGTTCATGATTACAGTATCCTTACATTACCATTTTATAAAGGAGCTGTTAATAATTGGTTCACTTTTGTATCAAGGAGCAGTTCAAGATTGCAGTAGCTATTTAAATTGGGGTTTTTAGGATTCAAGTTAAGTTTTGCTTAGGAGATGTTCGTGATCTTAATGCTCTTGTAAGGTTAGGAAGGCCACATTTTTGCTTTAAGTAGCTATTCAATATTATTGTTCCTCCGTTTAAAGAGTAAACGTTCATGATTGCTTTGCCCTTGTGTTGAGGAACCGTGGATGATATCGGTGGCCTTATGCTGTACCCTAGAAAAGGAGAGTTGCACATGATTGTTGTACTCTAGTAATAGGAGACGTTCTTGACTGCTATGCTCTGATAAAGAGAAAGCCTTGTTGATTTCTTTGTCCTGGTAGAGAGGAGTCATACATGATTTCTGTGCTTTGATTAAGATGGGACTTTTATGATTGCTATGCACTGGTAAACAAGAGCATTTTATGATTAGTATGCTCTGATAAAGAGGAGCCGTTCATGATAGCTATGCTCTGGTAAAGATGAGCTGTTCATGCTTGCTATGTTCTGGTAAAGAAAATTTCATGATTGCTATGCTCTGGTAAAGAAGATCAGTTCATGATCGCTAAGCTCTGGAAAAGAGGAGCCCTTCATGAATTGGTATGCTCTGGTAAAGAGGAGTCGTTCATGATTTCTGTGCTTTGGTAAAGAGGAGGTATTTTGTCATTTTATTCATCTTGTTGTAGGAGTTTATCATTCAACGTGGCGTATCCCAGACGTAGCAGGAATGACTTTTAATAATCATAGAATAACCATGTACTTCATTCAACCTTACAGCAGATATATACGGTGGAAGCGAACTTTATAGTGGGGCAGCTTAAGTCCATATTTCATGGAAATCGTTCACTTTGTGATACAAGCACCAAATTTGGCAAAGTCAAAGTCTATTATCTGAATGTTATGAAAAGTACGTTATCCACCCGAAAATCCAAGATGGCCGCCAGTATTCAAGACGGCCGCCAGTCATAACCCTTATTTTATATCATTAAAGTCATTTTAGGTTTATTTTTCTGCACGTGATTTAAACATAATTATGAATGGTTTAATACACTCATATCTATTATTACAACAATTGTTTTACAAAAACAGACACAATTTTATCTGAATCAAAGTACTGAAAGAACTGTACTTGGTCATGTGTGTAAGCCTGAAATGGCTGGTACTCAAAAACGTATCCGCTGTATATAACATCATCTTTTATGATGTTAGTGAATCAGAATAGATCTTATGCCTTGCAAACCAGTATACTAACAGTGCCAAAGGTAGACTTTTTTTGTTTGAAATCCTTTGCAGAAATTAATATAAAATGTTTTTGCTGTTAATGCATAAGAATTCATTGCAGTCAAGATTGCAGTCAAGATTGTATTAAATACTTCAGTGGTCAACAGTGAGTAAATTACTGCATATATTGGTAATGTGATAACCCACTGAAAAAAGTTGTTTAGATATTTTTCTTTAATGTGGCCCTTCATAGAGTCCGAGGCTAATTTGAAGTTGTTTTTTATTGAACTTATACCAGTGATGCTTATAACAGACCATTTCAGATTTATAAGGTCTATTAATTATCATTTTCACTCCTATGAATCACAAGGAGTTTTTTTTATTTATATATCACATACATGTATTACAAGTCTATGACATGAGGAATTACCCCAGAAATATCTTAAAAATTAAATAAAGTTTACTTTCTGTTCATAATGTAATGATTTCACTCCAAATGAAAAGTATCAAGATGTACACAAAAGGGGTTGACATAAATCCATTTTTGAAATAGCCTGGGTTTATTATTCCCATAATGATTCCGAGGTAGTGTTTTGCAAAACATGATTTACTTTTGTCGAACTACAGTATTCTTTTCAAAGCATATAGTTTGTGAACGAAAAAGCATGCTATAAAAGAAGGAACTATACACAATGAGATCACTATCATTTCTTCCTATAGTTGGGCAATTACTCACTTATATGGAGCAGTACAATAAATTGCAATATATTATTTGTAATATGGGAAACAATATCTAGGAAATAACAGTAAGCCCATGATGTTGATACCAAATGCAAAACAAATGCTCATCTGTTCATGCACAATAATACAGTTATGCTATTATCAAATTAGGAGCTTCACACAAAGAGTATTGCAAATTGCATTTCCAGTTTGAATTATGACAGGTACATTCATATGCGTGTGTGATTGAGGGAGAGAGGAAAGAAGAGAGGAAAACAAAACCCATGCACAGGCCTTTACCCATAGTAGAAATAAAAAGTCATAGCATATCTATAAATCACATAAATAATGACTTGCCAGCTCAAACATCAATAAGAAATGTGTCTCTGTTGAATGTGTACAACATCAAACAAAAAAATCTGTAAAGCAAGTTTTGTATTTACACTGATGGCAAATCACTAAAATGCAATGTAAATGAGTAAGTGATTTGTGTGTTTGCTTGTTTGTTTATTTGTTTTGGAGTTTAGTGTCATTTTAAAATTTTGGTCATATCACCATGATCACTGCACCTACACACATGTGTTTCCTGGCTTTCTCATACCAGTATTGACACAACTTTCTTTCCAAGCCACTACCTACTTTTCTCACATGCACCAGAGGTGAGAGGCAAAACATTCGACAGAAATAAAGTTTGCCTGAACCGGGTATCGAACCCTCAACACCAGCTCAAGTGTTAGATATGACAACCACTGAACTAGCCGGCCAGGCAATGACTAAGAGTATACATAGCCTTGAATCTGTGCAAGCATAAAACAAGAAGTTATGATATATATGTTGTTAGTAAAAGATAATCTTAGCAATAAAAGGATTGCCATTTGAAAGATAATAATTATATAACAAAAATCATAATAGTGACCAAAAAATGAACAGTACATTATAACACTCAAAATACCATTCATTTTCAGGCTAACATAAAAGGGAAAAATAGGATAAAAATGGATAAAAGAATGGGAAAAAAGCCAGGGTTCTTCATTGCATATTTTTAGACTTGAGCAGTTAATACGAAATATGACAAACCAAAATTTACATGTATACTCTGCCCTTCAGCCTTGGTCCATAATCGTGGGATGACGCTTTTTAGTGTCATGACGCCAAACAGTTAACCTGACATACTTCTAAATAAGCAACAATGAAACTTTTAATGTAAACCAAAGCACTGAAGTTACCGATACATTATTTAGCATTAAGCTCTCGCATCAAAAAAAAAGGGGGGGGGCAATATTATTTAGAAATACATTTCTCTTGATCTTATTCACTAAATAAGCAACAATGGAAAAACAACAACCTCAGTTTGCATAACAGAACTAAGTATTACAAATATGGCTGGCATGCATGAGAATGACGATGATGATTTAACCAAGCAAATATGAGCTCTCATTCCTTAAAATACTGTGGCCCTCTGAAACTGAATACTAACCAGCAAATGTGCTATAGCAGGTACAGCTGCCACTTTATATTATCAAATGCAAAAGGGGAAATCAACCCATCTTGGTAACATAAGGCCTACATAGCTAGCAAATCACCTGATTACCACACTAATGTGTCTAAAATTTGGACCTTATCTAAAGATGAACTAGGTGCAATAGAATATTCTGATTTCGGGTTTTTATTGTCATGTATATGCATTGCGCATTTTGTTAAAAAGGTAGATATGGCTGCAGGTTATACCATTTGTACTTTGTCATGGCAAGTTGAATATTTAGTACTTTGATTTCATTGACTGATAGAACTAAAATGATAAGTTAACGAGAGAAGGCACTGTGGCTAAGATAGGTAATGTCTTCTTAGTGAATAAGATCAAGAGAAATGTATTTCTAAATAATATTGCCCCCCCCCTTTTTTTTTTGATGCGAGAGCTTAATGCTAAATAATGTATCGGTAACTTCAGTGCTTTGGTTTACATTAAAAGTTTCATCTTACTGTAAGAAATATAATAGAATGATGAAAATATGCTCACCAATAAATCCTAGCTCGTTTTCAACCCCAAATAAGAGATGAACCAGATAATAGTTGAATTCTCAACATTTGATATAAAACATTCGTCAGTATATTTGATGAACTTTTGTTATTAGCACTTCCGTTTTTTCATAGATATGGCAAAATCGTGAATTATAAATCTGAAAAACACCATGTGAGTTGTACTATGATGCCTATAAAGCATCTTTCATCAAGACAATGTATATTATTTGAAAAATATCCCCATAGTTTCTCATAATTTGACATTTTTGAAAAAATTCAGTGCTTTCAGTGCTTTGATTTGCGCTTAACACTCTTGTCCTTCGTAACAAGAGTAAGGAAATATTTTGATATAAGCTTAGTGCATTATTTAAGATCAGTTAGAACTTACTAAAGGACTAAAGCTACCAAAAAACTGTTAATTGCTGATCAACTGATCAAGGAAAAACAACCTGCTGGCTCACGGTCTAATATAATGACTGCCATCTTGGACACCAACATGGAATTATGAGGATCTACTTTCACAAAACATTCATAATTATGTTTAAATCATGAAAACAATCAGGTCCTACAGAAAAATAAACCAAAAATTACTTTTTTTGATATACAATAAGAAGGTCATAGCTAAGACTGGCGGCCATCTTGCAAAAATGGCGGCCATCTTGGATTTTCAGGTGGATAACGTTCTTTTCATAAAATTTAGATACTAGACTTTAACTGTGCCAAATTTGGTGCTTGTATCACAAAGTGAACGATTTTATGGTTAAGCTGCCCCACTATTAAATCTTTATCATGTACTCCCTAGGTAGTTAACTTTACCTTATATGGCTATGCTGGCAAGCGATTGACCTTTATTTTTGGTGTTACCTTATATGGCTATGCTGGCAAGCGATTGACCTTTTTATTTGTGTGTGTCTATTATTAGTAATACCGTAAACCCCTGTCACACTAGGGCGGCGATCCCACGGCGTCCAAGAAAAAATGCAGAACGCCGAGGTGCGCACAGTACGATCGCAAGCATCGTCACAGCAACGCAGTCGCTCGGCGTTCTGAGAAGAGCGCAGTGGGATCACAGGAAGGTCGTCTTACAGTCGCAGATAGATCGCCCACAACGCCATGGGAGCTTCGCCGGCGCGCACAGAGGTCGCAGTGTGAACGCTATGGCTGTCGGTGGCGTTTGCATGGAGATTGTAACGCGCGCTCTAAGATGTCACCGTGTCTCTACCGTGCTCATATACGGCGCGTCAGCGGCGCTTATACGTAGCGTCAACGCCGCTGACACGGAGTGTTATTTATTTCACTGCGCTCTTAGGACGACTCTTCTGAGCTGCAACGGCGATCATTGCGCTTGTAAGGCGCTTCTACAGCGTCCATCAGCCTTTCTATGACAAAAACGAACATATAGTAGACGAAGTATGCAAACAAACAGTCAATTCACCATGGCTGATGTACGCTAGCAAGCCGGGCTAGTAATGGTTGAGGAGTTGACAGTGGTTGACTTGCTTCCGTTTGAGAGGGTTAGGGTTTATTTCATGCTTTTTCCCCTTTTCTTTTATGAGCATAGTTGTATTCTCCGTTGACTTTTAGAGACCACAACAAAGAAACAATTCATGAATAAATTTGTATACATACAATTCGTTTTCAGAGATTGTTCATTGTCACGCCTTTAGCGTAGTGTGGGTGCATTGAGAAAGCCGTGAACGCCCAGTGCACGTAGTATGAGCACCGTGAAAGCGCAGAGCACGCAGTGGTAGCGCCATGAGAGCGCAGAGAATCGCCGAGAAGAACTCCGTAGGAACGCGATAACGCGCCAAAGAAGCTCCGTAACATCTCCGTCTTCACGAAAACCATCAGATTTTTCCTGCGATCCCATGGCGCTCTGGGAAATTAAACAACGCCGTTCCAACGCAGTGGAAACGCCATATAGTGTGACAGGGGCTTTATCTAAAGTGTTTACCTTTCTCCGGGTAGATGTTTGGGTTTATCATTATCATTATTATTTCATACGTCCATTCCCACTGTTAGTCAAATTTCAGGAATCATTATTTTTTCCTAATATTAAATAATAAGCTTTTAAAATCAACAAAAGAAATTTCATTTGTGAAATCACATTTAGCCTTATATCAACTTATTTTCACAGATAGACCGAATGAACCCTTTCCCGTTCAGCGCGATTGGCAAAAAAAAGGAGTTTTTGCGGATGGCAAAAGATCAAGATCAGATGGTACGTGCAGTCTAATTCTGCATCTAGAACTGTCCGCTTGGAAAGACAATCCTCGAAGTTAAAATCTTTCTGACTGTCAGTGGATTGTGTTTTCAGTCGTTGAATGACGTTGAAGTAGAGTACGGGTCACTTTGCGTGTAAACAAAGATGACGTAATCGGCGACCATCTTGGTACTATAAATAGTAACTCATTTGCATATAAGGATGTTAATATATGTAGACAAGCAGCCATCGTGGATGACCTAATTTTTGGCGGTACTTTTGTTTTTATTTCGGCAACCATTTTGAATGACCTACTTTTTCAACAAAAGAGCATTGACCTAATTTTTTTTGCCGGTATTTGTTTTTATGGTGACCAAATTGAATGACTCAGTTTTAATAAAATTGGAGGTAAGTCCTTATACAAAGGTACAAGTTTTTGAAAGTTAGTGTGATGAGAATATAAAATACAAATTTTAATCAATGTTAGTTTTAATCTTACTGGAAAAAGTACAAACATTTGAGAAAAAAAATATAGTTTTGAGTGTACTGGAAAAAATATGACAACATAAAAAATGCAAAAAAATAACGGAAAAATTGCTAGAATGAGCATAATAGTACTTTTCTGGAGATGTGTTCCCTTCAACGTCCTATGCTCAAATGACCAAATTTATTACTATCAGTTTGCATGCGTCTATTTTGAGATATTCATGTTCAGACATGTACAGGTGTGTGATCAATAGTCTTTTGTTTAAGTCGTCGCACTAACTGGTTTTGTTTACTTTGGAACGGAAGTACAGACAATGGCCTATTCAACTGTCAAAGTCCCCCAACAAAGGACCAGACGGCTGAACAAGAGTCTTTTGTTACAGTCGCCACACTGACTGGGTTTATTGATTATGTGACGGAAGTACGGATAATGGCCTTTTCAACTGTCAAAGTTAATCCCCTATTGAGAAATAGCTTTAAAAATAAGTCGTTTAAGTAGGCACCCTGACGGTATACAGAGCTGACTTGTATACCCTATCTAGTTATTTTTGACGGACATTGGAGGTCAGGTCCTTTTATCTAGACGGAGACATTCCCACTTAGACTCATCTTTAACGCTTCATCAAGTCAAAGAGCTGATTCCCATTCATACCTTACCCTTGACCAAGTCTATATGGTTAAGTCGGTCTAACGACACATCCATGCTCTTTGAAGTTTCTCATAATACACAAATGCAAATTTACATAACTCTACCTTTTAATCGATGTTTCCCCTTGGACGTCCTATACATAAATGACCAAGATTAGTATCATCAGTTTGCACGCGTCCATTTTGAGATGCTCATGTTCAGACATGCACAGGTGATCAATACTCTGTCATTAAAGTCGCCACACTGGCTGGTTTTTGTTTATTTAGGGAAAGAAGTATGGACAATGACCTGTCAAAGTTAATCCCCTAACAAAGGATCAGATGATACAGAACCGACTTATATACCCAATTAAAGACATAGTCGCGGACATTGAGGGTCAGGTCCTCGGTCCTCGATGAAAATAAAAAGTACAGATAACTATTTTTAATGATAAAAAGGCAAAAATGAAAAGAAAATAGTCTACAGGTAAAAATATAAAAGTACAGAGCAAAAAACAATGGAATAAGCAGAAACAATAGTCTACGGTGAAAAAGAAGAAGTAGAAAAGTCAAACATAGTGTACGGGTAAACATAATAAAAGTACAGATAACTTTCTAACGATATTAAATGAGGAAAATGAAGAAAAGGCAGAAAATTTAAAAGAAGAACAGTGAAAAAATAAAATGGAACCATTTTGTCCATGTTTAATTTTTAAACGTCATGTTCCAGAAAATAAACTAGTTCATCAGCTTGAACTTGCTCTTTTACCAAAATATCATCTTCAAGGATATATTACAGCGAAACACTTACTTGACCAAACGTGCCGGTCAAATACCAGAAAATATAAGAAAATCCACTGCATCCTTAACTTCAACAATTGCATTTATTATTGGTGCAATCAAAAACGCCGAAAAGAAATTAATGATATCCATCATTGATTATGATGCAAAAGTGAAAGATCAAGTCGACCCCCTTTAAAGCAAAAGATAAAATAACTCTAACAAGATTGGACAAGACCCCCACTCCTTTAAGGTACAATACCCATTTATATGTATATCATTGATTACGATGTAAAAGTGAAAAATCAAGTCGTCCCCCGTTAAAGCAAGAGATTAAATGATTCTAACAAGATTGGACAAGACCCCCACTTCTTTAAGGTCCAGTGCCCATTTATATGTACATCATTGATTACGATGTAAAAGTGAAAAATCAAGTCGTCCCCCTTTAAAGCAAGAAATTAATTGATTCTAACAATATTGGACAAGACCCCCAGCCCTTTGAGGTCCAGTGCCCATTTATATCTATATCATTGATTATGATGCAAAAGTGAAAAATCAAGTTGCCCACCCCCCTTTAAAGCAAAAGATTAAATGACTCTTACAAGATTGGACAAGACTCCCACCCCTTTAGAGTCCATTACCCATTTAGATGTCAATATTTTTTTACTTGAGATTGGATTAAGATAGCTCATAAAGGCAGCTGGCTAATGTTTACATAAATATTTATAATAACCCTAGTAACGGATTAAATATTGTAAAAATTTAAGATTTTAGTCGAAAGTTAAAGGAGTTGTTACCTTTTATAATGAAATGATTTTTTTGAACATTCTAACCTTCTAGCAAGTAAAGCCGTGTACTGATAAGCCTAATTCTAGGAAATGTAAGCAATGGCACCAAATTCTAGGACAACCAAGCAAAGAAACCGATTTGCGTGTTTTTCTTTCATTTTGTGACAGTTGCTATCCATGAAATTTTAGGTAACCCTACCAAATGATACATGACACTTTACTTTTTCACTATGACTCCCACATTATCGATTCAGTTCCATTTCAATTTCTATTTCTGTTTTTATATGTCTATAACGTATCTATTCACCAATCAATGAAACTATCATATGTGCAAGTCCAAACATGATTACCAATTTATAAATTCATTTTAGTTACACTCTGTACACTAAAGGGCTCCTAATTGATTCATATGATCACTCTGCAAGTAACAGGGTACCACACTATCCAATTCGGGTAAGTCTTTTCCAATGTTTTAATCGATTGTCGGGTAATCGATTACGGGTAAGTCTTTTCCAATGTTTTAATCGAATGTTTTCTTTGGGTCTCAAACAGATGCCTTTCCTGGTAGGCACCACTTCTTCATTCGGGTTCCAGTACTGTCTTATATCTACACAAACGCTATTTTCGCCAATACTGCAATAGACATTACCCCCAATATGATATCCGTACGTTACTTTATTTTGGAGGGATTTTCTCAACATGTTCTATTTGATTTACTAGGTTCTTCCAACGCATCATAGTTAAGCTTATGCCTTTTTTGCTGGGGTTTGTCACCCTTCCATTCTCTGATATCAACTCTCAGCTCCCTTTTCCATTCATTGACCTGTACGTAGCGATTGTTACCAAGACTGAGTTTGCATCTGGTGTTGGCCATGTTTGAGTATGGGAACACTTTTGGCATACAAGCTCGTTACAATGTCTTTCATAGATAGGAGTCTCTTCTGATTGGTCCACTTCTTCTTGCATCTGATTGGTTGTCTATTTTCAGAACCACTGTCTGATTGATTGATATTTCATTTTCCTTATGATCTAAATATAGAAAACGCCCAAAAATGTTTGTCAGTATATTAACTAGACAACCGGATAAGCAGTTAAAAAAACATGACATTCTTTATCCTGGTAAATATCATTTTCAGCTTGTTACTCGGTTCATTTGTAAATCCTTGAGTCCAGTATCATAATTGAACGTTTTGGTCAATTCAAAGCGTTTGCCACAATGTTTCTCTGTGTCAGGATGATTTAAACACTTTTGTATTACACTATACATAACGCGTTTGTTGAAAAATACAGAGGCACTTAAATCATATGCATTTAAGTGTTTTTCGACGACATGAGTCGAAAGTGAAAATGTAGGTTTCATACTGAAGTTCTTAACGATCATAAAGTAAATGGAATACCGTAGGATTTAATGAACTAAATAAATGACGTCACACTTTATTATCCAATCAAGGACGTTTTAAATTTAGTCAAATGCAAACATGTTAAAACACACACTAATACCAGTACGTGTAATAACATGTATAAAGCTATTTTTTGCCTTATGCTGTTCTTCTATAGTAATATTTATAGAAAATGACGTCATTCCGGCCGCCATCTCACCAAAATGTATTCGTTAACTCATAAATGGATTTCTGAGGAAAAGTTGATATAATTGGACACCAAGATTATGAAAATCGGTTCATAAACAACGATTTTAGCCATCTTTGTTAAAGTTAGTGCATTAATAACGTATCTCAAACATTTCGGGCAAAATTACGATCTCAATATGATCTCTAGGTAAATTCTGATTTCAAATTTGACTTCCCGGGGAAAAATAATCGTAGATAAACACCAAGAACGTAAAAATTGGTCAATGAATAAAGGTTTGAGCGGTTTTTGTGCCAGTGAATGCCAAAAGCGTGTTTCTCTCAAAATTTAATACTTGTATCTCCGTTGTCATTGAAGTGATACCTACAAAACTATACATTTTCTTGATCAGTGTGAGAAGACTACTCCAATGATACCTTTATCGATTCCATCTGACCGCAAATAAAAGAGTCGATATTTTTAACCAAATGAGTACTGGCTTTGAAATGGTTGAAAATTGAATCGACAATGGGGGTCAAAATGAAAGACTAGAGTGTTATGTATCATTTGGTAGGTTTATCTCAAATTTCATGAATAGAAACTGTCACAAAATGAAAGAAAAAGACGAATATCGGTTTCTTTGCTTAGTTGTCCTAGAATTTGGTGCCATTGCTTACATTTCCTAGAATTAGTCTTATCAGTACACAGCTGTACTTGCTAGAAGTTTGAATGTTCAAAAAATCATTTCATTACTAATGGTAGCAACTCCTATAACTTTCGACTAAAACCTTAAATTTTTACAATATTTAATCCGTTACTAGGGTTATTATAAATATTTATGTAAACATTAGCCAGCTGCCTTTATGAGCTATCTTAATCCAATCTCAAGTAAAAAAATGTTGACATCTAAATGGGTAATGGACTCTAAAGGGGTGGGAGTCTTGTCCAATCTTGTAAGAGTCATTTAATCTTTTGCTTTAAAGGGGGGTGGGCAACTTGATTTTTCACTTTTGCATCATAATCAATGATATAGATATAAATGGGCACTGGACCTCAAAGGGCTGGGGGTCTTGTCCAATATTGTAAGAATCAATTAGTTTCTTGCTTTAAAGGGGGACGACTTGATTTTTCACTTTTACATCGTAATCAATGATGTACATATAAACGGGCACTGGACCTTAAAGGAGTGGGAGTCTTGTCCAATCTTGTTAGAATCATTTAATCTCTTGCTTTAACGGGAGACGACTTGATTTTTCACTTTTACATCGTAATCAATGATATACATATAAATGGGTATTGTACCTTAAAGGAGTGGGGGTCTTGTCCAATCTTGTTAGAGTTATTTTATCTTTTGCTTTAAAGGGGATCGACTTGATCTTTCACTTTTGCATCATAATCAATGATGGATATCATTAATTTCTTTTCAGCGTTTTTGATTGCACCAATAATAAATGCAATTGTTGAAGTTAAGGATGCAGTGGATTTTCTTATATTTTCTGGTATTTGACAGGCACGTTTGGTCAAGTAAGTGTTTCGCTGTAATATATCCTTGAAGATGATATTTTGGTAAAAGAGCAAGTTAAAGCTGATGAACTAGTTTATTTTCTGGAACATGACGTTTAAAAATTAAACATGGACAAAATGGTTCCATTTTATTTTTTCACTGTTCTTCTTTTAAATTTTCTGCCTTTTCTTCATTTTCCTCATTTAATATCGTTAGAAAGTTATCTGTACTTTTATTATGTTTACCCGTACACTATGTTTGACTTTTCTACTTCTTCTTTTTCACCGTAGACTATTGTTTCTGTCTATTCCATTGTTTTTTGCTCTGTACTTTTATATTTTTACCCGTAGACTATTTTCTTTTCATTTTTGCCTTTTTATCATTAAAAATAGTTATCTGTACTTTTTATTTTTACCGAAGACCGAGGACCTGACCCTTAATGTCCGCGACTATGTCTTTAATTGGGTATACAAGTCGGTTCTGTATCATCTGATACTTTGTTAGGGGATTAACTTTGACAGTTGAATAGGTCATTGTCCATACTTCTTTCCCTAAATAAACAAAAACCAGCCAGTGTGGCGACTTTAATGAAAGAGTATTGATCACCTGTGCATGTCTGAACATGAGCATCTCAAAATGGACGCGTGCAAACTGATGATACTAATCTTGGTCATTTATGTATAGGACGTCCAAGGGGAAACATCGATTAAAAGGTAGAGTTATGTAAATTTTGCATTTGTGTATTATGAGAAACTTCAAAGAGCATGGATGTGTCGTTAGACCGACTTAACCATATAGAGATGGTCAAGGGTAAGGTATGAATGGGAATCAGCTCTTTGACTTGATGAAGCGTTAAAGATGAGTCTAAGTGGGAATGTCTCCGTCTAGATAAAAGGACCTGACCTCCAATGTCCGTCAAAAATAACTAGATAGGGTATACAAGTCAGCTCTGTATACCGTAAGGGTGCCTACTTAAACGACTTATTTTTAAAGCTATTTCTCAATAGGGGATTAATTTTGACAGTTGAATAGGCCATTATCCGTACTTCCGTCACATAATCAATAAACCCAGTCAGTGTGGCGACTGTAACAAAAGACTCTTGTTCAGCCGTCTGGTCCTTTGTTGGGGGACTTTGACAGTTGAATAGGCCATTGTCTGTACTTCCGTTCCAAAGTAAACAAAACCAGTTAGTGCGACGACTTAAACAAAAGACTATTGATCACACACCTGTACATGTCTGAACATGAATATCTCAAAATAGACGCATGCAAACTGATAGTAATAAATTTGGTCATTTGAGCATAGGACGTTGAAGGGAACACATTTCCAGAAAAGTACTATTATGCTCATTCTAGCAATTTTTCCATTATTGTTTGCATTTTTTATGTTGTCATATTTTTTCCAGTACACTCAAAACTATATTTTTTTTCTCAAATGTTTGTACTTTTTCCAGTAAGATTAAAACTAACATTGATTAAAATTTGTATTTTATATTCTCATCACACTAACTTTCAAAAACTTGTACCTTTGTATAAGGACTTACCTCCAATTTTATTAAAACTGGGTCATTCAATTTGGTCACCATAAAAACAAATACCGGCAAAAAAAATTAGGTCAATGCTCTTTTGTTGAAAAAGTAGGTCATTCAAAATGGTTGCCGAAATAAAAACAAAAATACCGCCAAAAATTAGGTCATCCACGATGGCTGCTTGTCTACATATATTAACATCCTTATATGCAAATGAGTTACTATTTATAGTACCAAGATGGTCGCCGATTACGTCATCTTTGTTTACACGCAAAGTGACCCGTATACTACTCATTGACTTTATCTACTTGGTGCTGAGAGTGTTAAGGACAATATTCTTAAAGAAAAATACAAGTTGTTTCTTATTTTAGAATGTGAAGCTTAATCACCAGACACTATTTACACTTTATGTTTGTAATCTGTATTAAAACAAATATACGCCTTATTTGATAAAATGTCTTGTTCTGTTCTGTGTTGTTCTTTTATTGTTTTCAGTAATTGTTTTCATTATGCGACGCAGTTTGAGTGCGCCAGCTGCTCCAGTGTCTGGTAAGTCTTTTTGTGGCTTTTCAATTATTTTCATAAAATATTAACGTTTAATAACAAATTAAGCCTCTCAGGTTTGACGGGATCGCTTAGCCCTTTACAAAACAATCCCGACTTTTAACGAACGTGAAGAAGACTTGAAAACATTGTCGAAAAAGGAGAAAATGCTAGTAACAAGTACTTTTCCTTTTATTCGCAATGTTTTCTACCTTTGTATGAACATGTTCAATCATTTTAGCCCAATGTAATTGGTTGTCTGAAAACGCTTTCTGGACAAGACTCTAAAATTTTGTCGTCTGCTATAAGGATTAAAGTGGTAACACATGTTACTGGAAACGTCTCATATTAAGGTTTAGGTCTTTGTCCGAGGTATTGATGACGTAAGCGATAATAGACGGAAAAATGTTTACTCCATCATATCATTACATTTAGACGACCTTCATTTATCCACTGCATTTACATCTGACTTTTAAGCTGAGAGCTATCTATGAAGCCACATGATTTGGGTCAAAGCAATAATCTGCCAGTTTTTACAAGTGATAAAATATCAACTCTTTAGTTTGATAAGTGAATATTTTCACAACTTACTGATTATTTGACAACCCCTCCTTTATTTAGGGGTTCTGTGTGGCTTAGTGGTAAAGTGTAGGACTCGTGACCTGAAGGCCCCGGGCTCGAGCCTCACTGGCTCCACTGGGTCTTTCAGAGGAGTGTCCTTTGGCAAGATATTTCAGAGCCCTAGCCGAGTACTGGTGAAACCCAGGAAAATATGAATAAGTGAGCTGTCGCCGTGATATGACTGAAATAATGTTGAAAGCATCGTAAAACACAAGCAAACAAACAAACAAACCCTTTATTGAGTGTTGTTTACACAAAATTTCCCTGGGCATACTTTAAAGGCCGGTAACAACTTGTCCACATAACCCTGACTGGGACATTAATGTGGGAAATAATCATGGATGGCAGACTCTACAGGGAGTAATTGTAGCGTCTTCATTTTGTGCTGACCAGACACAAATATAGAGATGAAAGAACCACTGATTGATGTATAATTGATGGATGGGGCAAAATACAGACAGTACGTGTTTTTGTCCTATATGGGCGAACATTCGGTTTGCCGACTGTGTGCTTGTACGATTATTAAAGGGAGAAATCAAAAATTATTTTTATGTTTTATTTTGTACTGACCAAGTACATCGATTGATATTGATTGTATTGCGTTTAACACAATTTTCGACATTATTTCAGTTATATCGCGGCGGCCAGTGCATCTTTCCACGCTTTCCTGCCACTTGCTGCTTTCCTGCATAACCGTCGTCGAAACTATGATCAGCCGTAATCACACGGATCCTACTGATATTTAGGGCTGTGGAAGATTTGCCACGCCATAGTGGAAAAGTGTCTTTGTGATTTAAACAACAAAATGCTAACAAAAGTGCTCTCCCCGAAAATATACCATGTATAAATCAACTTTGTAATTGTGTTGCGTGCAAATGTAGATTCTACAAACATTCAACTCTCAGGCTGCTAAGCGCGACTCACGGACGTTTTGCGGACAGTGTAGATCAAGATCAGACTGCACAGAACGTGCAGTCTGATCTTGGATCTACACTGTCCGATTAGGAGATATTTCTCCTAAAATACCTTTGAAATAGCAAAATTTGGGTTTTTTACAACTGGCTTAAAAGTTTCATTTCAGTTATTTAGCAGGATAAGGGTTAAGCAGTGTTCTGGGAAAGAGTGTTTAATGCATCTCCTTGATGATGTTTTATACCATGCAAGCCATAACATACTGTATAAGTGGAAATTTTTGCGACGTGGAAATTTTTCTGATTTCGCGAATTTGAAAAATTCGCAAACTTTCCTGTTCGCATATTTTACCACAAGTATATCAACAAATAACGAGTGTCTTGAATTTGCAAACATTTCCGAACGCAAAATGTAATCGGTAATTCGCAAATTTTTCGACACACGTTTATATCCACGTATACAGTAATTAGGGTTGCTTAAAATCCATTATGTCTAACAACCGACTGAATCATGCTGTAAAGTTGTCCTTTGACATGTAGTTAATCTTACATCAGCAAAAACGTGTACATATAGATCAGTGTTCGCGGAATGAGCAGGCTGAGATGGGTCGATACTTTCTGTAGATGCATTACATCCTCTTTTCACAGAGCACGACCCATTCTATTGTTATCATTTTTATAAACCTTTTATCGCCACCTTGTAAAAGATGACAATAGACAATACTTTATTGACTTAAACTCTACAGTTTCTCGTCAAACATTAAAAAATAATGATACAGTCACTAGCAATAGAATAGTCGAACAAAAATCAATTATAATAAAGATAACACAATATTAATAATAATAGTAGAAAGACAGATCATTAATACAACTTTGATCTTCATTTATGGAGAAAATAACAATAATAAATGACATTATAGGAAGAGAAGCACATAGTTAAAAAATGAAAAAAATTGACTCACACGAGACTAGCTAAACATTATAATATGTTGTTGTTAATAATTTCCGATCTTCGAGCAAAGCTTTGCTTAATAAACTTGGCTAAATTTAAAAGACTGTTTCTGTTTTTTAAGTTTAATAATTTCACAAACTTAAACATATTTGGGCGCTTATAAAAATACTTTTTGATATGAACCGTTCTTAAATCTACGTACGCCGGACAGACTAATAAAAAATGATTTTCATCTTCAATTTCATTTTTATCACAACAAGTGCAGATACGTAAACTTCTTTGCACTCTATTGTTACCATTATCTTCCTGTCTCAATTCTTAATTGGTGTAATGAAAGTCTAAACTTTGCTAAATGTGTTCTCCATTTCCCGGGTAGTACTTTTAAATAATATGGAGTCAAATTGATTCACGGGATTAAGTTAAGTGTATGTATAAATTTCTCTCACAAAGTCAATAAGGTACAGATCCCGAAAGGAATCATTTTTTATCGCGAAAGTAAATTTCTGTTAACACCCGGAACTTTTAATTGAACCGCGTACTGATATCAGGCTACAGTTAGGCTAAAAATAAACAAAATAAAAGTAGTTATGCCCTTTCCGGTATTATATATAGGCTAATTTCATCAGATATTTATGTTCATGTAGCCAAATTTCTAGAACAGAAGCCTATTTAGACGATGGAGTAACACTCTAGTAACCAAGTCGACGCCAAGATTTTGCTTAAACCATTTACGGGCAATTTCGTGGTTAAACAATGCTTAGGACTGGGGCTTTCCAAAACGTTGTGTGAAAGAATTATAGTAACCACTATTTTCTCCCTTATTTCCACAACGTACCTTCTTTTTCGAAGACAGGGCCCTCATATTAACCACATTCAGTTTTTCTCCTGCAAATGTTTTTAATATGTAATCTTGAGTCTTCAGTCTTGTCTTATTTGTCGTCTGCGATTGACTCATTTCCAGACGACACCAGATTTTAGACTAGTCTAAATCTGAAACAGGTTTGCAGACGTCAAATTCCAAGTGGCTCAAATGTTAGAAATTTGTCTTTGAAAGAGCAGAATAAAAACATTGTGGTAAAAGGAGAAAAAGCTGGATACCAGCATTTTTTCTTTTTTCCCACAATGTTTTCAGATGCCTTACCTCACGGTAATTCCAATATGGGATTGAGTGGGATTGAGCGGTAAAGGGTTATACAATACAAATAATGATGATTCAGCTTTATAAATGAACAACCTACTTTGTTTGGCGCTATATGTATACCAGTGAGACTAATGGTTTTCCTTATACAGAGTATAAATTTTGTCTCGGCCGACAAAAACCAGATACGTGTATTTCTCTCTCTCTCTCTCTCTCTTTTCTTTTAAAGGAACAAGTGGGCGATTCTGAAAGATCAATCTTTGCTCATTATCTCAAAACACAGATTTACAGTCCTAGATAATTTTAAAAGCATATTTGTAAAATATGGACAGTCAACGTGAGTTAAAGTTGATTGTATTTACCAAACTATTCCGAGTTTTAACGACCACTAGGAAAAAGAAAGCTACTGAAAATATTGTAGGAAAAGGAGAAAATGCTGGTAATCAGCATTTTCTCCTTTTCCCACAATGTTTTTTACCCTTTCAGAGGCAAATTCCATCATTTGAGCCATATTTGACTTTTCGTCTGTAAATGCCTTCAATATGGACGTGTCCTAATTTATGCCGTTTGGTTGAGAGTTAATTCTAGGGTTCTTCTAAAAGTATTTTTTGTATCCGAAAAAGCGGTAAATATATCTTGTTAAGTTTGATTCCAGAATTTGTAACAGCTTTTTCAGTTTGTCATTCCATATGCTGAAAAAAAATCCTTTCCATTTCCTTTTCTGCTTCTGTATGGAGAATTTCCTCTAATTGTGCCGTCTGCACACGTCTCACTGTATAGGGGACCCATTCCTAGATATCTGAAAATATCAAAAAGATACTGTTTTTCCTTTCTTCATTGAAAAGTTGAATTCAAACATGTCATCATCTACATGAGAGTCTTATAAAATGACCGAATATCAAAAGGTAACAGAAAATCGATTGGAAAAAACAAAAAAGAGATAAAACTACAGAAACAATAATATCAAAGACAAGCTTATCTTTGGTAACTTTATGTTAAATGTACCACTGCACGAAGGTAGCATACGTTGGGGTGAAATTTGTACATACGAGTATATAGCAGTACATTTTAGTTCATTGTAAGCTTCGTCGTTAAAAGTCTATTTGTTCTTTCGCTTGACTTATTGATTGAATGGTGTTTTACGTCGATTTTGACATTATTTCAGTCATATCACGGCGACAGCTCACTTATTGATGTTTGACCTGGGTTTCACCAGTATTAGGCTGGGGGGAGCTCTGAAGTGTCTTGCCTAAGGACACTCCCTCGAAAAACCCACTGCTTCCAGTGAAGCTCGAACCCGGGACCTCCAGGTTACGAGTCCCATACATTACCACCAAGCCACAGGACCCCTTTATTACGTATTTAGCTATTTATGATTGTAGTACCTTCTAAATCTTTTCCTTTGAGAATCTTTGATTGGCCCTTTACTGTTGGTAACCAGAACTTTCTCCCTTTTCTACAACTATTTTTACACTTTCCATGACAAATCTCGACATTTGTGTCACATCAATTTGTCGTCTATAAACACTTTCCATTTGGACAAGTCTACATTTTGTAGTCGTCTGGTAAAGTGTTTAATTGCAAAATTGTCCAACTAAAATGTAATTGCTATTTATATATGAACTATACTCTCGCAAAAGGGGATTAAATGCATCTCCGTGGTGCATTATACCAAGCAAGCCATCACATTATTATGGATCCACCGAATTTTGTCTAACAACCGACTGAATCATGAGGTAGAGTTGTCCTTCGACATGCAGAAAATTGATAAATAGCAAAAAGTTTCGACCCAGGTCAGCCTGCGCAGTCCGCGCAGGCTGACCTGTGTCGATACTTTTTGCAGATGCATTAAACCCCCTTTTTTACAGAGCATGATTCGGTTTTAGCAGCCTAGGGGTAAAGTGCATTTGCTTTAACTACACTTTGTTAAAGAACAAACTTTTCTGGAGACAATTTCAATGCCTTGCTTACATTAGGGACGTGACCTTTCTGCTGATATTTTATGAACACGGGAAGGGCAGGTGGTGCAGTAGCGGTTTTCTCTGCCCCGGGGGAGGTATAAATTTACACAAATTCGTTGCATCACTAAGAACCAAGGCTTTCCTGACGTGTGAAATATGTGACTCCGTAAGTCACAGAGCAGTCTTCATCACGCGATCACCAATCCGTCACCCAATGGGCTCAAGTTTCTGCTCTCCTTATGAAGATAGCATTTAAAAAAAATACTGTGGAAAGAAGATAAAATGGTGGTTGTCAGTTTTTCTCCTTTACCCTAATGTTTTCTATTCTTTGAAAGATGAATCGTATCATTTGCAGTTAAATTGTAGCCTGCAAGTAGTTCTTCGATCAGCGGGTATGTGTGCATGTTACTAAACTCATGAAATCGGGGAAAAATAACACGAGGGCCTTGAATGTGCTATCTCGCCCACTGACTAAGTGAGTAAGAGCGGAAAACCTGGATGGCTATTTAAAGATAAGTTTCTTACTGGCTGAGAGCTTGGATTTTTCAGTAATTGTAGCATTTACCTTGATTTAATGGTAGGAACAGAACCCTGTACACTTTTCCTTATCAAAGCTCATGGATCTTTGAAATTGCAGACTCCACCACGGTTTGTCCTATGGAACATTTTATAAACATGAGACATCCACCCCCCTTCCCCTCCATCCCCATTCCCCGCCCCCGAAGCCACAGAGCACCAGGTAAACAAATTTGATTAAGGACCTTCCTATAATACTACATACAAACGATCAAGGCTAAATGCGTTATGGTTCCAGACAGGAAGGTCTTTGATGTAATATAAAGAGCATAGTATTCCCAAAATTTGACCGCTCCAAATATAGGTCAAAAATCAAGTTAAGGCCTTCGTTTGAATACCTTTTGCAGTATACCTATTACTCACAAGACAAATTTTTTAAAGCGAGGCGTCATAGAAGCCGCAATGTATTGGTGAACAACTGTAGAAATATCGACTATCTTGATAATTTTAAATTGTTTGTATCTTTGTCAATCGGTGACTACGTCTATATGTAATGAGATCAATGTGACGTCATTGTGCATATTTGAATACGATTCCACTTTCCCACAAACCATTGGAAAATTCTAATGCGAAATCTGAAAATACCCGAAGTGTTACGTAACCAATTAAGGGAATATCACTGAAAAACTTCCTATTTTTTTTCTTTCTTTTTCTACTGATGGATAGCCTGTTATCTCCTTACATAAATCATTGACGTTTCATTTCTTTTTTAACTTGGTGATATCACAAAAAATCTGTAAAGCCGCTTTAAAACAGTAATCAAACAAATAGGGATTAAGCTCTTTGACACTGGAATTATCTTGTATGCTGTCAACCCTTCTATTTTCAACAATAAAACTGTCTATTTCAAGGCTAGATATATTTGATTATATTTCCGAAATTTCGTCCATCAGATAAATCTGACAGTATCTGTTTTGATTTTGGATCTCTGCTGAACGGAACGCAAAAATAGAATTAAGATTGGGATTTAGGTCTACTTAACTTTTAAACGCGGTCAACCAGATTCTAGTTGCTATGGCGGACAATGTAGATCAAAATCAGACTGCACGTTCTGTGCAGTCTGATCTTGGATGTACATTGTCCGTTTTTTTCCCCATTGGCTGGCCAAAACAACCCTGAAAAAGCAAAACGCGACCCCCATTGGCATGTATATGCTTGATCTACATATTAATTAAGCGCAACATGATTCAATACGTTTCAAAAAAAAGAAAGGAAAATGCGTTACTGGTACGCAAAACAAAGTAGCGGCGTTCTGGCAAAAGAGGACTTAATGCATTTCCATGATGCATCATACCAAGCAAGTTATCACATGATGGATCCATAAAATCAAAATTGTCTATCAACTGAGTCCTGAAGTAGAATGGCCCTTTGACATGCAGAAAATTAAACCGATAGCAAAAAGTTTCGATCCATGTCAGCCTGAGCTGACTGGGCACGCGGACTGCGCGGGCTGACGTGGGTCAATTCTGTTTGCAAATGCATTAGCCTTTTTTTCACCGAGCATGCCTCATATTCAACAAAAATAGAAACGCCAAAAAATACCAAATGCAAGAGTGTTTGGTAAAACATATGTTATTGGAACGTAGAGATCTATTTCATGCTGCACTTTTTAAGAAGCCTTGGTCCGTATTGTTTAATCCTTAGGCTGCTAAGCGCTACACACTGACCTTTTACATACAGTGTAGATCAAGATCAGACTGCACAGAACGTGCAGTCTGATCTTGGATCTACACTGTCCGATTAGGAGATATTATTCCCCCAAAACAGAACTTTGAAATAGCAAAATTTGGGTTTTTACTATGAAATTAAAAATTTCATTTTAGTTATTTAGCAGGATTGGGGTTAACAATTCTTAAGAATATTCTCTGTTCAATTCCCAAGAATTTGCTAGATTTAAAAGTAACACACATTCTGATAGGCTAAACAAAATGTGTACGTTTCACAAAAAAATTTGCAGTCGAGTACGCTAGAAGCTAAAACATTACCAGAAAAGGAAACCAACAAGTTTCGCAGGGATAATGAGCCGCACACTGGGAAATGGGGGTAATGCATAATAGCAACCGAGTTATTATGTAATTTTGGATCCATAAGATACATTTTGTCTAACAGCTGACTGAATCATGAGGAACAGAAATCCTAGAACATGCATTTATTCGAAAACGGTAAGCAAAATAAACAAATAATGGTGTAGTAGCCAGTAACTTCGTTTTTATAAATGGCGAATGAATATTACAGCGTATTTTTTGACCAATGAACCTGCAAATGAATACATACGTATACCAAGCGTGAGTTACGTCATTATGACGTCATCATACCATATTTGGAACCGTATTTCACAGTGTGTAGATATGGATTTTTTTCTGTCCAGTGTGTTATTTTATCCGCGTGCGACGCATGTATTTTCTCCGGAAAACGTTCAGGTATATGATAAAAGCCCATATTCGAATTTTCTTTGTTCAACAGAGGGGTGAGCGCGCGCGCGAGGGGGGGGGGGCAATTTAGACCATTTATTGTGTATATGAGGGTGTTTGTGTTTTTCATGTGGGCTAAAGACGCTGAAGTCAGTTCATTTGTGACCCAACTATCTGTATAAAGTGGTTATTTGCCCGATTGAAAGCCTAGCATTATCGACACAATAATAAACATCAATCCAAAACTGCTTCAGTTCCATTAGCATTTTGACAAGCAAAGAATACTACCATACTTCGTCTTGTGTCTGTTCCTAAATCCTATAAAGGAGTTTTTTTTTCAATACATGTTTGTACATGTAGATCTATTACTCTTAGACTTAAACAATGTTTTTTTACGGTTGGCATATTTCATAATAATAGGGGGAACAGGCCCTCTATTCTTCAAAAATGCCCGTTGTACTGTTTATATAATGAAGCAATGCATTAAACTGTCTTACATTTTTTTGTGTTTGTTTTGCAATATTGTGTATGTCAACAAAGGCTAAGATTATCATCTGAGAGTAATACAACTTTCAAAAATGTAATAAAAGCTGAGTTTACAAAGTGATTCAACGGTTATTATTTTATCAATCAATTACATATGAGCCATGCTCTGGCAAAAAGGGGGCTTAATGCATACAATATCCGTTCGATATTCGTATGGCTTTGTCCCTATCCATCGCTGAAAGATAGCACAAGAAATCCCACGATGCTCGTATGCAATATAAATACATACGCCGTGGCACGTAGACACCTACAATGCTTGAAATATCATACGGAAAATCACAGACAAATAAATCGCACGGCGCCCCTGGCAAGTGTAACCCAGGTATTATTGTATGGAAATCGAGCAGTCATCGTGCAGTCTCCACACAAAAATCGCATGGGCACTGTGTGGCAAACTTGTGACAGCCGATTTGGGGCCGTGCGATTATCCTTCGGACTCGTTTTTTCAACCGCATCACATCCCATTCTAGTGACAGACTTTTATATCACACACAACCAGTTGATTATCCTCAATGATTACAATCCCGTGCTCAGCCAATTCAGCTGATCCGGCTGACATGGAAAATGACCTGTCGTCGTTTTCCAGGTACCGTTTATAAAGTCTTTACCAAGTAATAGACTTCGGACCGGTCCACATCCAAAGTAATTTTAATCGACAATTTAAAGGTGGCTTAAATCGTGAAATTTACTTTGAAAGGGTAGAAAACATTGAGGAAATGCTGGTCATCACCATGCTGGTCACCGGCATTTCTCGTTTCCCACATTGCTTTCGAAAGCCTTCGCATTTACGGTTGTCAAAACTCGGGGTTGTGTGGTAAAGGAATATACTAACGAAGGGGGTCACAACAATTAACTCTTTCACTACTGAATAAATTAAATTGCTTTTTCTCAAAGGCTATAAATACATTTCCTGTGCAAGATCAAGAGATAGTTCGGTCATAATCTAGAATATAGCAGTGGACAGTGTAGATCAGAGATCAGACTTCACGTTCTGTGCAGTCTGATCTTGATCTTCACTGTCCACATTAACTTATGGTGTTGTCTATGGTATGGAAAGAGTTAATATGGTATGTTGTAACATTCATTCTTAACGACTCGTCCACGTGGACTTGATGATGGTGCCAAGCGTGATAATGTTAATCCCATTGGCACACAGTCGATCTACGACGATACCTCTTAATTCAAAAACTAGACATTCGATTGGTTGAAACAAGCTGAGTCAATCACGATGGTTGGTCCAGGGTTTTAAAATTGCATAGATATTCATAATTGTTTGTGCACATGCGCTTTTTGGTAATTTGCTTGACTGAAAACACATCAATCATAATTTGGAATGAGAAATAGACGAAATCAAAGATCATGAGAAAACTAGACTTTCAAACCAACCTGATTTATGCTGACGAGCTTCATTCCTCATGGGTCAAATAATAAGTTGAATGGAGGCAGAAAACCCATTCATCTGTCGATCTACTGAACACAATTCTATTCTCTCAGGCTTTAACCCTTATCCTAATAAATAAAAGAAATGAACCTTTCAACCCGATAGTAAAAAAAAAAACAGATGTTGCTGTTTGAATAGTAATTTTGGAGGAAATGTATCTTCTTATCGGACAGTGTAGATTCAAGATCAGACTGCACGTTCTGTGCAGTCTGATCTTAATCTACGCTGTCCGCAAAAGGTCAGCGAGTCCCGCCTAGCAGCCTAAGGGTTAAGTTTATTGCTGAGCAACGAAAATTATAGATGTGCTTGAACTGGTCAACCGCACTGAAGTTGCACTGAAAGAGAAACTTCGGGTTTATGGAAATGGGATAGTTTTCGAAATGGTTTTCTCTATTTTATTTGATAATTATGCCGTTTTTCAAATGTACTTCAATGGTGTCAATATTAAAGGACGAAAGGTTTCCGGTTGCTTTTTTTCGATACTGGCCCCTTCCCTGTCGAAACAGGTAGATCTACAGAAGTTTTTTTTTTTTTCCCGTTTAAACATAGTTTAAAAAAAACACAATAAGAAGTGGAGATATGTAGGATCTGACATGAGTTGGCGTTTGAGATAAAATTTTGTCAAAAAAAAATGTTATTAAGCGAGCCTTTGGCATTTTTTCTTGACGAGAGTAATAAAATTTAGATCTAGATCTAGATCTATCTCAAACGCCAACGAATGTCACATTCTTTTTATCACATAACAGCATTTCATAAATCATAGTTAAGAAGATGCGAAACCAGCTATAGATGCACCCGTGGTAATATCCATAAAACCCAATCACCTCTATGAAATAGATCTACGTATAAAATGACGTCACACAATTATAATTGCACTCATTATGTGAAATCGTTTTTTGATTAGACTAGTCGAAATCCGGTTATGTGACGAAAAAACCGTCATACCATTTTTCGATGAACGCAATGGGACTTCTTTCGGTTTTTCCAAGTTCTTGTGTATTATCTAATTTTAGATTTCATGCAAGCTCTTTATGTGCTATTTCTAGAGTTCCATCGCTGAATCAGTCAAATGCAGAAAGATTGATTTCTTTTGCTTAAAAAACTTGAAAAAAGAAAACTACCGTATAAACCTGGACAATCGATGAATATTAATCTTTATTTGCACCCTAAACATGAAAAAATACACCCTGCCAAAAGTGAATCAAGTATTTGAATGGTCGACGTCATCAGTTACATCATTCAATACGTCAGCGGTCGATTTCTATGAAGCCAAGGTCACTGAGTTAAATTTAGTGCACTGTGTAAATAGAAAATTTACTCTTGCATAAATGAAGTTGATTTCTTGTTTCATGACGGAGTTGTTCTGAGTTTGTTTCTTGCGAGGATTAAGTCATGAAAAAAGCATTGTTAACAGATGACTATTGGTCAGAAAAAAAGTCATCGTGGATTTGATTGAAAGTAGATCTATAGTGAAAGTACATGTAGGCGTGTTGAAAAAAGGATCGAAAGAAGTGAATGCACTGTGACAAGAATTTTAAAATGTTGGCGTGATAGGGATGGTTTTAACACAAGCCTAGAACTGGGAGACTAAAATAAAATGAGGAACTAACAGCTGTCACACCGTTTTTTACATTCTAGTAAGTGGTTCACGAAACGTTGGCGTTTTTCGATTCATAGCTTGCAAGAAAATTCGGATGGTCCTATATTGACTACAGGTAGATACCCATCGAGGACAGATCTGCCGATGGTATGTAGACCTATTCTTTACAAAATAACTATAAAAAGGTCACTCGAATGAACGTATCGTCCACTCAGCCTCAAGTTTAGATAGTTGATTAGTTCATAGACAATCAGAAATTTCTATTTTGTTTGATAAATCATTAAAGGTATTGATTTCGAAGTCAGCAAAATGGCCATCTTCGACAGAAAAATATGTTGCAAAGCTAAAAATAGATTGTGTATTCATGCCCGTGCCACCAAGATCCGCCAAAGAAATTAACTCTTGTATACTATCGTATTTGTCCATGTTTTTTTTTTTCTCTATGATTTTCGAAAATTGATTCAAGTGAACAGCGAGTGCAATTATAAGAGTTGGGTGCATATTTTTGCGTTGCCATCGAGAAATAAAATGCAATTGCCTTATTATCTGGCTTAACATAACGTCCTTAGGGCGTTATTTGCCATGTAATAAAGCAATTGCATTTTTTTTCTCGATGGCAACACAAAAATATGCACTCAACCCTTAAGTGATATCAAACGTGTATTATAAGAAAAGAAAATTCGTTATGGGTAAAGTACACTGAAAACAAAGAAGGTTATGTGACAAAATGGAATGATAAATGATGCGACTATTATCATTGCGATCCTGAATTGATCGAGTTTTAGGGTCTTTCTATGCTGAGCCCGCTTGTGGTGAGCTAGACACAGTCGTCACAAGTTCAGCTCGGTGTTTGTGCGTGCAGTAGTGCGTGTGTGCTTTCGTCTCAGCATAGACTTCTGCAATTACGGACGGATTTCAAAAAAGTTTTTCACATTTGTTCTCCTTCAGGAAAAGCGTAAATTGAAACTCTGATTATGTAGGTTCAAGATCAAGGTCACGCTTGAAGGTCAAATAATAAAAGTGTCATAAATAGAACTTGCCCAAGCAATCACTTCTACAATATGGATGAATTTCAAAATAATTTTAACAAAATTGTTTTCTTTTCCTATTTGAAGCATTGGTTGAAATATGTTCAAGATCACACTTGATTGTCAAATGAAGGTCAAATGACAAAATCATTCCCATTTTTTTCCTTATTCATGTGTAGAGGCTTCTTTTTAATTACTAGCATCAGAAGGTTAAAGGTCAAGGTCATCCTTGAAGGTCGTCGATTCAGCTTCTACTGGTTCACTAATAGGGAATATCTCTATCCTCATTTGAATTTAACCCTTTACCAAACAATCCCTGGTTTTAACGACCATGAGGAAGAAGCCTTCTGAAAACACTGTGAGAAAAGGAGAAAATGCTGGTTACCAGCATTTTCTCCTTTTCTCACAATGTTTTCTACTCTTCAAAAGTCAAGTTTCAATTTTTGAGTCACATTTATTTTGTTGTCTGCAAATGCTTTAAATTTGGAACGGTCTAAGATTTTGTCGCTTGGTAAAGAGTTGAAGAGTTAAAGAGAAATTTGTGAATTGATTTATCTAGCACATTATTTCGAGTGCAAAATTATATTTTTCACTATTTCACTCATGGTGCGCAATAACTACGTTGTAGACTCTTACAGTGTAGAAACATTCTTTGACGACACATCAGACATCACTCAGATTATAGGATATAATCAACGAAATGGTACAAAACATTGTGGAAAAAGGAGAATGTTATTGACCATTGACCAGCATTTTCTCCTTTTTCCTGCAACGTTTTTTTATTTATTTATTTTTTTTTTAACTTCTCGTTCGAGGTCGTTAAAACCAGATATTGTTTCGTAAACGGTTTAAATGTCCATTTTGTGCTCTAGAACTTTGCAAACTGTATCTTGAAAGTACATGTATGAGCGAGGACCATAAAATTTCCGCCGACTTCCATAAAAAAATAGAAAAAAAACGTAGACGTAATTATCATTTATCACAATAATCTCCCCTCATTCGGAGAGCTTCAGCATATTTCTAACGTCCGTTGAGTCAAATCTGATTCGTCTCATACTTTGAGTTATGAGTTTTGTTAAAACACCAGACCGCTCAGTCAATATTATGCACGCCTGATTTCTCTAAAGAGCAACTAAGAGAGAGTATTTTAGCAACAAACCATTAGGATCCTGAGCGTCTAAGTCTAGCACATATGAGCCATGCTACGGAAAAAAGGGGTTTAATTCATCTCCATAATGCATTTTACCAAGCAAGTCATGCAATTATGAATCCATGCAATCTATTTTGCCGAATAACCGATCAAATCCTGGGTCTGTATTCACCAACCATTCTCGAGAACAGTCTTAGTCTTATTCTCCAGATTTTTCCAAATATGAAAGTAACACAACTTCTGATTGGCTAAACCAAATGGTTTAGCCAATCAGAAGGTGTGTTACTTTCAACTTGGAAAGTCTTGCAGAATAAGACAAAGGACGTCTTAAGAATGGTTGATGAATACGGATCCTGAGGTAGAAGGGTGATATTTACCAAATGCAAGATTTTTGATTCAGGTCAGCCTGCGCTGAGTGCGCAGGCTGACCTGGGTTGATACGTTTTGCAGGTGCATTAAAAGCCTTTTCACAGAGCATGGCTGAAATGTTTTCGGCGTAGCTTGGTCTACGCTTTGGTATCAGTTAATAAAAAGTGATTTGTGATTGGTCAAAAATAAGGACATGTTTATTCTGCGGGACTTTTTGGTGGTAAATTTTCAGGCCAATTTATGATAACAACCCGTGCAAGGGTGGCTACCGTTAATCGTTACCCCGCGGCTCGTACTCACACCTTAGCAAAATATATATGATAGAGGATAATCCTTTTCTTCTTCTGATTGATTATTTGATATTTTTCTTTGGTTCCCCTTTGACTCTTTACCAAACTGCAAAATTTCAGACTGGTCTAAATTGAAAGCATTTAGACGACAAAAGGAATAATACACAAATTATAAAACTTATCTTTGAAAGGATAGAAAACATTTTGGAAAAAAGGAGAAAATGCTGGTTACCAGCATTTTCTCCTTTTCCCACAAAGTTTTCAAAAGCCCTTTTCCTAAGGGTTGTGAAGACTAGAGATTATGTGGTTAAGGGTTTAGCCATTTCTGAACGTCTACACGTATTTGAATATAGTCTATTTTAGTAGCAACTGCTCCTTTTCCAATGATAGGTCAATCCCATCTTGAAAAACATCTTAATGAAAAATCCTCTTTTAAACAATACGCTAAACAATGAGGAAAAAGAGACAAATAATTCTGGCGTTCTTGCTCTTGAAACACGAAAGATTGCTTCGATATTCATTTTTTTTTAAAACTTTATTGTCCACGTCTATATGGTACTTGAGGGTCGTGGCCATCCCTCAATGCACCTTACAGTTCGTTGTTAGTATTCTGTGTCAGTAAGTGAACTTTAAAATACAAACAAAATTCGTAATTACAGATTCCAGATATTATACAGATACTATTTTATTGCTATATTGATATGTCTACTTAAATGTAAAGATTTTAACAATAATGACTAATAACAGGTTTACTTTTCTGAATTGGTACAGTTTTTTTTTTTTAATATGTGGACAAAAAAGCTTATTTTTATATATAATTGTGTAAAAGAAAAAATTGTGTGAGAGTTGCGTGAGTGTGAAAGTGATTGTGTTGATAAAGTGTTACTCTGATCTTGGTTCAATGTACAGTACTGAAACGTCAAAAGCAAAAAAGGAAACGTAGCACAAGGTAGGTAATCTTTTGAGGCTTCAACACTGCAGTATTCTTCGTGTGCATGGAAAAAATGCTTTTGGTTTATGGGAGGTTTTGAATGATATATTCTACAATTGTCGTAAGCCTTCGTTCATTTTCATAATTTTTTGAGCTTCTAATGATGCTAAGACTATAGAAGAGACTATTTTTCAGGCCTAATGAAGATGGTTTAATATCTTTGTTTTTACATTTGTATAAATATTTTTTTGTTTCAAGAAGTAATCTGTCTAGCTTCAGATTTGTTTCATTTGAACCCAAAAGCGCATTTTGTTTGCTTATTGACATCGACTGATCTAAATTATTTACAAGTATTGAAATGCGCTCCCAAATATGTTTAATATTTTGACATTTATGAAATAAATGTGGTATAGTTTCTTCACATCTGTTACAGAAAGAACACGTATTTGTTTCGACCAAGTTCATTTTAAACAGAAGCGAGTTTGTTGGAAGAATCCTGTGTATTATTCTTGTTTGAAACCATTGGGAGTATCTGTCACTTGAATATTTCAAAACATTACTGTGTATAACTTTCCAATTGATATTAGAGTTTGGAAAAGTGCTGTTCCACTTACTGTGGCATGACGGTTTTTCGTTATTCTTTATCAGAATGTTATATGTGAATTTGTTACCACAAGACTTGATAATCATTTGATAAAAATAGCAGTTTATATTTGGGTTATGGAAACCTTGTAATGACTTATTCTTGTTAGTGATGTTATGTTCTGCAAACAGCGCTTTAATAGCATTGATAATGCTATAAAAATCTAAAAGGTTGATTGCGTTATTAATGGTATTTTTCATGTCATTCCACGTTTTAAAACTACCATCTTCATTTAACATGTCTTTAACATACTTTATTCCACCATTGTACAGGACGTGATTAAAAAAGTGCTTAGATCCAATCATTAAGTTTTCATTATAGAATGCTTCGATATTCATATTCCAGTACCTCTTACGCCATCTATCTTTTTTCGGCGTAGCTAAATATGCTGGCTTTTAACCTACTTTTTGATACAGATAAAAAATGAATAAATAGAAATTTGTGATTGTGTTCATTTGCAGGTAAATTTACGCCGTCTATCTTTTTTAAAGATATTTCTTGTTTAAAAGGCTCTTTCTTGTTTATCCTTGGCTGTTTCAGACAATATATGATCTTGGATTTACACCTTCGTCTAGGATCCAGGTAACCTGGTATAAAGAAAAAATACCTGTTAGAAAAAAGTATTTTTCCGCTTTGACACTTTGTTTTTGTTCATTTTGTACTTTGCCATGTTTATCTTTTCAGTATAATTTACAGCTACAAATTAAAAGAAAAAATATCGGTACCCTGGTGTGTACAACTGCCCTTCATTTTTGACTGTAAATGGTGGGGTGGGGGGGGGGGGGGCTTGGAGGCTTCTATTTATACTAAATTCAACAAGATTTTAAGTTCTATATATTCATTCTTTCAACTCAAAGGTCATATAACATGTATACTGGGAAATTAAACAAAAAGTGTAGAGCAAGATGCCAAATGATATAATTAGTATATGTAATGATATCGTGGTCGACTTTTCACAGTTTGACCTCTGATTTGTCGTAGAAAAGGGATGCTTTATGAAGTGAAATCCGCCGTCTGAAAGCGGTTACCAAAGTCCTGCTGACGAATATGGATGAATTGAAGTCATGACGTCACGTGAAATCTTCCTGACCGTGGCTTACCTGAAACATTGTTTTTATTTTGGCAGCTCTCAATAGAGTTTGTGTAGTGTATGTATGCACTCCAAACAGTCCAGAAACCTCTGTGTTCTGTCTCGAGCAATCATTTTTTTTTTTTTTTGTGAGATAATCTGGGTTAAGAATATTGGATTCAGAATTCTACATGAAAGCCATACGTGTTATTATAGATTTTGTCCTATTCGTAGGACAGCATAAATTGCATTATAGAAATTTGCAAATATGTCTAAGCGGTTGTATAATAACCGGCTAACAGAGACCAAACCATAAACGCCGCTATAAAACTCGAATCGTGTAGAACTGAAAAACATGTTTTCTGAAGAGCTGTTTCATTCATTTATATTCATACTTGCAAAATTCCATCGAGTGCGATAAACAAGTGTTACCGGGAGGGACTCCTGTAAATAACAACTTTGTTTACTCAGTCCTGACACTTATGGTATAATTTGGGGTCCACGGGGTAAAATTATTCTGATAGTATTTCTCTGTTCAAATCTTTTACGATGTCTTTTCACGACTGTAATAGCTTCTGCGTACAAAGAAAACCAGGATCGAACTTTTGAGCCATGCTGTGTGAAAAGGGGGCTTAATGCATCAGCGGAAAGTATCGACCCAGGTCAGCCTGCGCAGTCCGCGCAGGCTGACCTCGGCCGAAAGTTTTCGCTATTGGTCAATTGTCTGTATGCCGAAGGACAAGTCTACCACATGACTATGTCGGATGTTTAAAAATGTGGCTCTTATGGATCCATAGATATATGATGACTTGGGCTGGTATAATGCATCACGGAGATGCATTAAGCCCCATTTCACCAGAGCATAGCTCAATTTATTTCATATAACATCTTTGAACTTTTAGGCTCAAATTAATATAAGCCGCACTCTGGGAAAAACGGGGGGGTTTAATGGCATCTCCGTCATTCATTATACCAAGCAAGTCATCACATAATTATGTTTCCATCAAATTCATTTTGTCTAACAAGTGACTGAAACCAAGAGTAGACTGTTCCTTATACATGCAAAAAATTAAGCCAGAGCTAAAAGTTGCGATATAAGTCACGCTGTGTGTACTGTGCAGGCTGATCTCGTTCGAGATCTTTTGCATATGTATAACACTCCCATATAATGGCGCATGGCTCATATATACATGGAAAAAATATGACACGTGTTACGAACAAAGTCCGTAACAAAGAAACAAATGAACAAATGCATAGCATAAAAACAGGGACCGGGCAGGATTCGAACCTAGAAGGCCCGGACGGAAGGCCAACACCATAACCACTGAGCTAAAGAGAATTCTTTCTAACGCAGTTGTTAGGTATTGTATTTAAATCGGGATGAAGCCAATCACACGATAGAAAGAAAATGTATAGATCTAGATAGTGTCACACATAATTCCAAATACGGCATGATGTAGTAGCTCACGTCTAGACTACTTTCAGCGTGATTTCTGATTTGATTGGTCAGAATGCGCTGTTAACATTCATCCGCCATTCTCTAGGGAAGGTTTTCACTAACTAAACCGTCATGATTTGTTCACTTTCTTACCGCTTTGGAATTAAACTGTTCATATTAGAAAAAAAAAAATGTTAAAGATTTTAGATAAACATGTATAATTAAAGGAATATTATGTTTTATTATATACCTGAAAATTTTCAGGCTCAAATACATGCGTCGCACGCGGATGAATATCGCACATGGTAGAAAAAAAAAAAACCGTATGTACACACTGTGAAATACGGTTCCAAATATGGTATGATGATGTAATAACATATTTGACGTAACTCAAGCGCAGATTATGTATGTATTCATTTGCAATTTGATTGGTCAAAATTTTATGCTGTAATATTCATCCGCCATTCATAAAAACGCAGTTACTGGATTACTTCACCATATTTTGTTTTATTTTGTTTACCGTTTTGAATAAAATGTTAGTAATTTGCAATATTTTGTCGTTGAAAGATATAGGTATATACACGTAATAAAAGGAATATTATGGTATAGTAACTTTCCTGGCGCTAGTACTTGCTTCTCGCAGCACAAGAATTTTTTTACATCTCGTTCGGTCTTGCGCGAAATCAAATTTCCTCACGCTGATCGAATCAAATACAAGCACCAGGTAAAACAAGTCACAACTATGAGGTTATTTAACATGCTTGGGTACAACACTGAATTCTACTGGATGAGTACACTGCAGAACCAACCTATATTTTGGACGAGGCGACAGCAGAGTCCAAAATATAGACTGGTTCTGCAGTGTACGAATCCAATTGAATTCAGTATCACTATTGTACCCAAGCATGTTAAATGACCTCTTTATTTCACACTTTCGTATTGACTTTAAAGTAAACGACAAGTATTGGGTCATTTCAGTTTAAATAAATTAATGATTAAAAAAATTAAAACATAACAAAAGAGGGTTTTGAAAATATATTTTCGACAACGGACTTCGGTAGACTGCACTTCCGGTCAAATATCGATATTCGGGACTCTAGCCTCGTTCTGAAAAATCCAAATTGGACTCTACAGCGTCCAACATGGAATAAGATATTCTGTACTCACGTGGTAGTATTAGAGCGATTTCATTGGACGTTAAATTGTAGTTGTGAAATAAAAAGTAATATTGCGATTGCAGTAACCTTCCAGGGGCTTCTATTTGCTTCTGTTCGGTCTCGCGAGATATCATAGTTTCCCAAACAGCTCTAGGCAAATACAAGCCCCGGAATAGTTACTGCATCATGCTATTCGGTATGTATTCGAAATGATTAAGGAAAAATTACAGTAGTATCTGAAAAAAGACAACTCGAATGACATCAGATAGAACAGATATGAGCTATGCTCTGTGGAAAGGGGGTTTTAATGCATCTGCAAAAAGTATCGACTCAGGCCAGCCTGCGCAGTCCACGCAGGCTGACCTGTTGCCGAACCTTTTTGCTTTTGTATTCAAGAATATAATTCTTTTTTGAAATACGAAAGTTATTAATGCGTCGGTACTTAACGATTTCTCTCCATATGTACATGTACCAGTACGATGCTACCCCTTTTGATACATTTGGGCCAAGAAATTTGATACTCTTATTACACATGTATTTATTAGTTTTCAGTCTGACTACAGTTATCTTTACAAACCATAGAATGCATATATAAGCTAGTAAGAAATTATTTATTCAGGGTGATACACATATAATATGCGAGCGACGAACGCGACAAATTATGAACAATGGTTTATCATTTTGGGTGATCATGAATATACGGCAAAAAGGTCCGGTCAAAACGGAAATGAGAGTACGTGACGCGTGTATCTTCCATCCAGGTTTTCAATAGCCAAACACTGTCTCATTGACCAGATTAATAAAGAAGGCGTCTTGTATGATACTGTGCCATCCCTGCCGAAGAGCATTTTCGTGTTCTCCTACTTTCTGGATTATGTAGGCTGGACGTGAGATGCGTTGATGACGCTGTTCTAATGCAAGCATGATCGGTGATAATAGATGGCCGAGGGTTTATTGGTTGCAAATCCAGTACCATAAATCTTTACCAGATGGCAAAATTTTAAACCCGTCCAAAGTGAAAGCATTTGCAAGCGAAAAATTCAATTGTACTAAAGCATTACATTTGTTTTTTAAATGGTAAAAAACATTGTAGGGAAAGGATAATTAAAACTGGGAATTGATTAGTAAAAAGTTCAACGCTGAGTTACGAAGGTTCTGTGGTAGTAAAGAAACGCTAATTTCTTTTACACAATAACGCTGAAATGAGTGCGATTTCGGCATTATCCTTCAGGGAGATGTTGTTGGGGTAATGGGAAAACATGTTCACACAGCACATCGTTACAATAAGAACGCACACAAGCTTCTAACGGCGAACATGAATATAGGTGCGGTGATCCAAGCCTTACATCGGCCAATGACATTACCGCCCCCGTCAATCAGCTTGTACCAAATACTTCTTCGGGCTGTGTTCTTTGTCCATATACCAAACACGTTAACAACCGCCAGCATTTCCAGCTTAGAACCTTTATTAACCTTTACGCTGCTAAGCGTGACTTAGGGCACATTTAGTATAAACATATTCATTTGTAATCAACAATTACAAAATGATTGGAACGAAAGCTAACTAAAGCTTATCAAGTCCCTATCAAAAGTACAAATGGTACATACAATCAAGGTCTACGACCCCTAACTCATCGGTAAATATCGTGTATCATCGACGTTTTCGTAGAGGCTATTCGGCTAATCTCGGGAGCTTCCGTCTTTTAATATGAGAGTTAGGGGCCGTAGATCTTAATCTCAAAATACGACAAAGACAAATATAACTGACATGGATCACACACACCCACACACTTACAACCACACACAGCACACACGCGCATGCACACATGCACGCACACCCAGACAGTCTTACACTCTAGAGAGAGAGAGAGAGAGAGAATGTAGTTTTTATGAACTATTTAATCAAATGTGTTGCTTTCCTTTATGTAAAAATGAACTTGAAGAAATAATTCCTCGTTATCCCAAAACGTTACAGTATCGCTTCCAAAAAGGAGTGTATTTAAATCTATTACACAAAAGGAAAATGCTACGGAGAACAAATTAAAAGTTTCTTGCATTACAATACAAATGACATTTCAAAAAGTAATGCTGACTTGCTTCTAATGCACCACAAACACATAGAGGCGATTAACGGTATTTCGTATAATAAAAAAATGGTGCTTGAGAGAACTACATTTGTTAAGGTACCATGGATGATTGGGAACCGTCTTTTACCGACACAGAGTAATTTGTTAAAATAATTCTTAAAACTGAAAATAGAATCTAAATTTCTAGTATCTTGTGGAATTGAATTCCATTCATCATCGACAGATGGTAGAAACGAATGTTTGTCCAAGTTTGCCAAGCATGCAATGCAATAAAAGTTATTAGAATTACGAAGATTATAATAACTGATGTTACTGTCCAGTTGGGGAACAAGATTACTTTAATATGTTGGTGCAAAGTCTTTAGACATTTTAAAGAAAACTATAAGATTATGCTTACGCCTACACTCGGTAAAGTTCTGCACACTGTCTTATTGAGATGAACATTTGACTAAAGTTTAATGAAAATCTTTCAAAGGGTTCAGGAGGTATAGAGCGGACAAAAAAAGTGTAAAGGACGGACAGACGTACGGTCGGACGGACGGACAGACGAAGGCCATTCCTATAATCCCCTCCCGCTTCACGGCGGGGGATTAAAAGTGAGTCCGTTTTCTGGTTAGAGCAAAAGAAGACTTTTTTTTTTCGTGAAACCGGGCCCTGGTTATTGGTTCCACAAAGTTTTAAATCGATTCTCACCAAAATCAAAGGGAGAAGTCTGCTTCTCAGACATACTAGTACGTAAGCATATATTGACATGTCCGTAGACGAACGGACATATGGACAGTCGGGCAAACCGATTCTAGTTTATTCCCCAAAACATTCGTTTTGTCGGGAAGGGGGCGGTTTTCATTCAGTCTAATTCGTTTGACGGTTTTTAAGAGTGATGTGTGGGAAAAAAAATCTTACCACCTGAAACCCGATTTAAACGACCTCATGCACAGATAACGAATGTTTTATGTAATAACATAACGTTTGATGTTTATGAGTAATCATCACTCTGAATTATTTTGACCTTGATCCGGGTAAATTTGTAAAATGAAACTTTCAAGCCGATAGTAAAAATCCGAATGTTACTATTACAAACTTATCTCTTGAAGAAAAATATCTCCTTATCAGACAGTGTAGATCCAAGATCAGACTGTACGTTCTGTGCAGTCTGATCTTGATCTACACTGTCCGCAAAAAGTCAGTGAGTCGCGCTTAGCAGTCTAAGGGTAAACAGTATTTCCACGTGATATTGTATATGGGGTAAGTCTAGATAGCCATAGGTGGCCTCTGAACTTTGCATCGGCGTTTGGACGCTGGTTGGTCTTTTGTTCCTGTTCCCCAAATGTTTTAACTCTTTGGCTGCTAAGCGCGACTCACTGTCCTTTTGCAAACAGTGTAGGTCAAGATCAGACTGCACAGAGCATGCAGTCTGATCTTGGATCTACACTGTCCGATAAGGAGGTTTATTTTCTGAATAAATTTGAAATCATTCGGGTTAGATCTATCGGCTTAAAAGTTTCATTTAAATTATTTAGCAGGATAAGGGTTAAAAGCCATTTACCTAGGGTTTTAATTTCATTTAATTGCAAAATGGTCTCGGATGGCCCTCCAAGTATACCACTTGTACATTGTTGTATATGACCTTCGACGTCTGGAGCTCTTGAAATAAGTGAGCATTAATTATAAAATTGTGGAATAATTACGGGAGAAACAGGTGAAACTGTGGCATGTTATAGCTCTAAATTGATCTTTAATCACTTTGGAATTTACTCTGGTATTTCAGACAGTATTCCTCAGATTGAAGGTAAGTAGGAATTACGTAACTTTCACGCTTTAACCCTTATCCTGCTAAATAAGCTCAATGAAACTTTTAAGCCAACAGTAAAAACCTGAATGTTGCAATTTCAAACTTATTTTTTGGAGAAAAATATCTCCTTATCGGACAGTTTGATCCAAGATCAGACTTCACGTTCTGTGCAGTCTGATATTGATTTACACTGTCCGCAAAAGGTCAATGAGTCGCACTTAGCAGCCTTTGGGTTAATTTTAACCTTCATCTGTTTGCGTTCTCGGCAGTACTTCAGTTGAACCCTTTACCGAAAGATTCATAATAAGAAACATACTTATTTACAATTCATCTTTTATCCATCGGTCATTTCACATTTTTATTTTTCGTTCACCGACTTCAAAGATGAATGTCAAAATAAAAAAAAAAAACGTACGTTGGGGTTTATAGATACGACTACACGATCCCGAGTGTTAACGGGTTCGAGAAAGTCGGGGTTTTTTTTATGTTGAAAACATTGTGGGAAAAGGAGATAATGTTGATAAACAGCATTTTTTCATTGTTCCATAAGTTTTTTCTATCCTTTTAGAGACAAAATATATTATCTGAGTTACGTATATCTTTTTCTGTAAGTGCTTTTAATATGGACACAGATCACTGAAGTTTCCTTAGTCCATCACGAAACACCAAAATGTTCATTGCTCAATCATCGGACACCGGTACTAAAAATAGTTCACTGGCACATCGCCTCCCAATCGTCACAACTCGGCCGATTCCGTACCTACATCTAACCTCGTCTGTATAACGGTTGTTGCCATTTGAACTGCCAGTCACCTGATCTTATACATGGCGGCCCCTCTGTCAGTCGTTTAGCAACGACATAAACAACCTCGATGAAGTTATTCACATATATCTATTTGTCGGTGAAAACTTCAATCTTCAATCGCAATTGATAAACCACGTTAAAAAATGAGTGTATGAACTGTTTGTCAACTGAAATATAGTTAGAAATATTTCGATAGAAAATTGAGACTCAAGTTTTCTTTTTTACGAGGAGCCTTACAATTTTCAGAACGGTAAACCGCCGTGTTTCCGGCGATAAAATGTGCAGTGTAGGTGTATATCAAGCTGATACAAACAGATACAGCCGAGGGATTTGATGGCTCCCATTACCCAAGGTATGCCAAGTGATCGCCTCCATATCGTAAACTGATAGCCGCTGTATCTCCGTCTCCGTCCGATTGACAACAGGCAATACCCGCTTTATCGAGGGTAGCTATTGGTTTTCTTATGTACCAAATCTACCAATCAGCCAGCAAGTAACAGAATGCCTTAATATTTATAGAATGTTTAAACATATGGAAATTATTGTTAAAACGACAATCAGTTATTGTACAGCCAGTCCTAATAATAGTTACAGGCAGAAAATTGAATTTTAAAACTAAGCAAAAAAATGCCATGTCGCTATATATTTTGTTTACTTTCTCCCTGGTTTTAAATTTAATTTTCCTGCCAGCGACTAACACTTGGACCGACCGTACAATAACAGTTTGTCATCTTCACAACAATTTCCATACCTCAACATTGTTTCTAATTATAGAGGTATCACACTCCTCAGTAACTTTAGTAAAATTTTTACCTGTGTATTACAAAACAGAATAAGTAAATGGAGCGACGAAAATAACATAATATCTGATACTCAGTTTGGCTTCAGGGAAAAAATGTCTACCGTCGACGCTACTTTTGTTTTAAATTCAGTTATTCATAAATTCATAGGTGAAAAGAAAAGATTACATTGCGCGTTTATTGACTTTAAAAGAGCGTTTGACAGTATTAATAGAAATCTTTTATGGTTCAAGTTGAATAAACTTGGGTTAAATGGCAAAATCATACGTATCATTCAAGACATGTATTCGAAAATAAAAGCAAAAGTTCGTAAAAATAATATATACTCTGATTTCTTCGACAACAATGTAGGTCTTTTGCAAGGAGAAAAAATGTCGCCGATTTTATTTTCACTTTTCCTTGAGGATTTAGAATTATATTTACAGAGATTCGAGGGAGATGGTATTGAAATATTTGATATGATTATAACCCAATTACTGTTTGCCGATGATATAGTTATTTTGGCAAAATCGCCCTCCGAATTACAAAATAAATTGAATAAGTTGAAAGATTACTGTGAATTATACGATTTAGAGGTTAACTGTGAAAAAACAAAAATAGTTGTTTTTAGAAAACGAGGGCAATTAAAAGTAAATGAAAAATGGTGGTATGGCGGGGAACCCATAGAAATCGTTGACGAATTCAATTGACCAAACGCCAGAGCTATCAATCAAAAGCCAATCAGCGGTCAGCATTTTTCCCATTCAGAGCGGAAGCCGTCTCGCCGTTATCAAACCTAGACATTCTGCATCATTAGGAGTTGGAAGTATATATATGAATATATATAGTAGATATGATTTAAAAATCTGATTAATTACATTAAAATTGATATCCATCATTAATCCTTAGATCCACTATTGACTATTGACGTAGATGACAACTTAAATTGAAAAAAAGATAAAGAATAATGTTTGTAAACATGCTTTTGTATTGTAATAAATTTTCCAAAATGACAATCTTAGCTATAAATACCCGTTTGTTTCTTTACTAAAAATAAAGATAGATCTATACTCGTAGATCATATTTTAGACTGCTGATTGGATTTTATCCAGTTCATTCGTTTTTTTTCCTTTATTTTATTTTCTATTTGAGTTTGAGTAGACTCTATATACTTTTTAATTCAATTTCTTCCCAAATCAAGTTAACTTGCTATGTAGAATGCTCTTTATATCTGTTTTGTCGATTTTTCACTCAGATAATCCTTCAAAGAAATGTTAATTGAAAAAAAAATCACGTCAATGTAATTAATTTTCTCGAAAATATTGTTCCTATTTCTATAGTCGTCTTGGAAAGTTGGAAAGTAAAAACTAAACAGCCCCCCCCCCCCCACTCCCCCCGCTTTTGAAATAAAATGCTATGTAGGCACATTTTAGACGTTTGTTTAAATAAAAGACAAATGACATCTTCCTGCATTAGTAAAACATTGGAAACGTTGTTCTCATTGGTCTCTGTATCTTAACCTTTCTATCAATGTAAACTTAAAGCCCGTGTAAGACGATATGCCACCCTGTGTAATACCATCTCTCCCCCTCTGTTTACAATCTTTTATTTAATATCCCTTAAACTATTATTTATTTATCAAAAATGAAAGGGAAACCAATCAAGCTGTCTTCCTTTAAGGACAAGATCTGTTGCACATGTTGCCAACTTTTACGCAAAAAGTGGAGCAAGGGTTTATGCGGTATTTCTTTGATATCGGTATGCCACGCCACAGGCGTTCGGTACTGTCCTACTTGTAAAGTTACAAGAACGTGTCATATAATTAGTCTGACTCTCGTGACCGTCTTTGATTATTAGTGATTGGAATTGGGATTATACATGTTCAATGTGTAAGTCAACTTAATATCTTTTTCTGTTACTCTTAGAGAATATTATACAGAGGCGTATGCATAGGAGTATGCTCATGTGTTTATTCCTTTTATTCTTGTCCTCGGGTTTTTTCTCTCGAACTAAAAAAAAATCGGTAACCTATTAAATGGTTTTGTCTAGATCTTCCAATGTCAAATCAAACATCGGAAAATCATTTTACACTGCTAAATACATGTATATATCGCTTGGTAAGTTTAAAGCTTGTGATTCTGGTTAAATTAATGAGGAACATGTTTCGGACTAAATAATGAAAAATCTGTGTAAGGGAGGTTTGAAGTTTGAAAAAAAAAAACTTATTTTCGTCCAGATAACAGATGAATTGTATTAGCAGATCAATGATTTTAGGACATATTTAGGGAGTACGAGTTTAATGTATTACATTATCAAATGTAAGAGTTGTAAGACTGCGTTTTTCAACTGACTTCTAAATAAACTAAGCTCTATTTCAATAATCACACTCTATAACTTCGATAAACCTAATGCAAAAGACGTAAGTGCCTTTTCTTGAACTGGTCTCATGCTTATATTATCTAGAATAAATATTTTATGGTAGAAAAATCTCCCAGTAAGTTTCATATATCTCCAAGCTAAGCCCTAGTGTCTAGGTTGTTTGTCCCGAAATCTTGATTCGCGGACCACGTGACATCAGTGGGAGAAGCGATCTATCGTCTGGCGTTTGGTTAATTATTTGGGCACTGTCTTTTACTATACTGGTAATTTTAGCACTAATTTTGAATTTATTCAAGGTAAAGCATTAAAGGCACTAAATGTATTTATGTTTAAGATAAAGGAATATGGGCTTTCTCCTGATATAATGATACAACTATTTGATTCCTTCGTTGGTTCAATTTTAAACTATGGCAGTGAAGTTTGGGGGTTTTCCAAAACAAATCAGAACGTGTACATTTAAAATTTCTAGAGAGATTATTATATGTTGAACGAAGTACCTCAAATCAAGCAGTTTTCGGCGAATAGGCAGAATGCCACTTTACTTGACTCGTTATAAACGCTTACTCAAATATTGGTTTAAGCTGGTAAATATTAATATTAATGAAAAAAATAGTATCCTTTCAAAAGTTTACACATTGTTAAAAGCAGATGTCGAATCTGGAAAATCAAACTGGCTTTCTAATATAAAAGATTTATTGGAACGCTATGGATTCGCAGATGTTTGGCTTAACCCTTATAGTTTTCATACAAATAGTTTCATCTGTTCTTTTGAACAACGCGTTTTAGACTGTTTCAAACAAACTTGGCATGAAAATATGGAGAAAACTGAATCATTATACTCATACAAGCATTTCAAAATAGACTTTGGCATTGAAAAATATTTAAAAAATTTACCTAAACAATTAAGAATTTGCCTGTCAAAATTACGTATGTCATCTCATAATTTAAAAATAGAAGCAGGACGATATGGGAGGGTTAAAATTATCAGAAGTGAAAGGTATTGTTTGAAATGTAATACCCATGATATTGAGGATGAGTATCATTTTATTTTAATCTGCCCGTTGTACACCGAATTGAGAAATACATATATAAAGAAATACTACACAAAAAAACCAAGTTTCATAAAATTTTGTACTTTAATGTCATCTGAAAACCACAATGAAATAAAAAAGTTAGCAATATTTGTAAAAAAGGCCTTATCGCTAAGAAACCTATCGTAGGTCCTACAGTATCTTTAACAAGTTCATTCTAAAAGGAAAACATTTTCTATCAGTGACAATAGCATTGATTTGTTATATCTTCCATTTGAGTACTATTCCATTATTCTTCAGTATCATTCTTCGATATGTTTGATGTTTCTCTGTGCACATGTTTGTTTGTTTGTTTGTTTTTTTTCAACATGTAATGACACGTCTTTAGTACGGTATGTTATGTAACATTCCGTATTCCTCTTCTTTGCAAATTTGTTGTACAATACTTGCAAATCAACCCATGATAGATCGTGACTATTATTATTATATGTCATTGTTGTATTTTCATGATGAGGTACTGTATGTACAAATCGTAATAAATCTGTCTATGCCTTTAAATGGCATGATTTGAATTTAGATGCATTTTTACACCCCATTTTTACATTTTGCCGCCACTGGGATTTAATTGAGGACATGTTGCTGAGCCCTGATAATATTAGAAAAGTTCAATATTTTGAGAAAGAACAAATTAATTGGACAATTCCACCCTACAATGTTACAGTATTTCTCTTTGTACAAATTTAGCAGCGTGCAATGTGCTTAGTGCTTGGATATGTGTCTGAGTCGTTTCACGTTATATTTGGTGGCAGGGGTGCGATTATGACAACTACCACCATGGAGTTGCTCTACCCTCCAATGTTGCTCTGGCTTATTCGCATTTGAGTCATGGGGTCGAGACTTCTCGAACTAGAAAGTAATGTCATGGATAGCGATTACAGTATATAAGCGCTTGCAAGTTACAGTAGTAACCTCCCCTAGATGTACAGTAGTCGAGAGTGACCTCCCATTAGTTTAAAACTAGACGGACAAAATTCTGCAGGTTTTCAGTCGAACGTACCGATCCCTAAACACTTTGCTGTATCATGGGAGGTTACCAATCTAAAGTTGAGCGCACTTTTGTCCAGATACTTTTATCCTAATAAACACAACTGATAAATAACTGTCATGCAGAAACACGAAGGCAAAATTCCCAAGCGAATAAAAGTGTGATGTCGCAGCTACTGATGGCATGCTGTTAACATATCGATAAAAAATTAAAAAATAAAAACAGTTGTTAAGAATTTGTTTGAAAAAATTATCGTTGTTTTAAACCCAATTATAGTCATATGTACTTACTTTATCTATGATTTGGTTAAAAAAAAAACTTTAGAACAACAATATCATTTCAGATGAATTTCAATACCATTGTTTTGTTATTAATATGTACATTGATTGCCTCTGGCTTTGAGGTGTAATTTTAGAACCATAAAAAAAGTCACTGTGATTTGCTACATCCCCCAACCCTCGAGGACAATGAAAAATCTCGCAACCACAACGATTTAGTTAAAAGTTACAATTTGTTAAAATATGTGCATCCCCAACCCTCGAGGATGATGGAAAAAAGTAGCAATCGCAATAATTTGGTGAAACATAGCGTCATGATCAGATAAAATACCTCTGACGATATTCTCTGGCCTATTTATTTCTATTTTCTAAATCAAATTACGCTTTACTCCGCACCAAAATGCCTATCTGCACTAACCCTGAGGTTGTAAATCACAACTATAATTGAGTCACGCTCTGTGAAAAGGGGTTTAAATACATCTGCAAAAAGCATCGTCTTAGGTCAGTCTGTGTAGTCCGGATAGGCTTGACCTCGAGCGAACTCTTGGTAAATTTTCTGCATGTCCAAGAACCCTTCTACCTTAGGATTCAGTTGGTTGTTATACAAAATGGATTTTATGGATCCATAATTGTGTGATGTTTAGCTTGGTACCATGCATCACGGAAATAAATTATACTCCCATTTACCAGAGCATGGCTTAATTGTTTCTGCAGACAGTGTAGATCAAGATCAGACTCTACAGAACGTCTAGCATAGATTTGAATCAAAATTATAAAATATGTTGTAGAATAATCTAAAGAAAAAAGCCATTAACCTGATTTGCTTTTAATTCTTGGTTGTTGGCCAGTCGAAATAGTTTTCGAATTGTCCAGATATAAAGTAGTTGCAGACAACAAATAGTATGTGTGACTAATTTTCGGATTCATCTTTGAAAATGATAGAAAGTATTGTAAGAAAAAGAAAAGAAAAAAATCGTGTACGGACATTTTGTCCCCTTTCTATAATATTTTCAAAACTCTTTTCCTCACTATTTGAAAAAAAAACAACACGGAGTTGTGTGGTAAAGCATTGATTCATGATTGAAATTGCTGATTTCATCTAACCCTTAAGCTGCCAAGCGCGACTCAAAGATCTTTTGCGGGCAGTGTAGATCCAAGATCAGACTGCACAGAACGTGCAGTCTGATCTTGGATCTACACTTTCCGATAAGGAGATATCTTCCCCCCTCCCCCCAAAAAAATGCCTTTGAAATAGCAAACTTTGGGTTTTTACATTGGCTTGAAAGATTCATTTCACTTATTTAGCAGGACAAGGGTTAATTGGCACGCAAATAGCATACAACTGATTTCATTTAACTCTTTCAGCGCATAATAAATTCGACCTCTTTCTACAGCTCTAAATACAATCCATTGAAAATTACAAAGATTTTGATTGTATAGGCTTGACTACACAAGCGGATGGTATAGATCAACGATCAGACCGCACGTTCTGTGCAGTCTGATCTTGATCTCTGTCATCCGCAAAAGTCACTGTTTTAGCCTATCGTGCCGAAAAGGTTAAATGGAACACATACAGCATACACACGATAATGGTAGAAATTTTACAGATATAGATATCAAATCTCTTTGAATTCTTTATCGGTTTCCAATACTACTTCAAAAGTCAAAGATCAAAAACACCAATTAAAGTCCCATTAGCGGCCAAAAGTAAACAAAGCTGATGTTAAAATTCAGTTTATTCATACTAATTAAAAGTATGGAGACTATTGTGAAGATGACAATCTGTTAATATACAATCGGTCCAAGTGTTAGTCCATAGCAGAGACATTTAATTAAAAATAAGGCTAAAAGTTGCCACGTCATTCTATCTTTTGTATACTTTTCGGGACTATGATTTTCTTGAGCCCCAAGGTCTCCTTAGCACATTCCCAAAGTCTGCCACATGGGGAGTGGGGCTTTTGGAAGTTATAGAGGTCAAAGGTCATCAAGTGCACCCCAACCCTAACCTTATTAGTTGATCCTTATTTGACAGTTCGTTGGAAATTTTATACTTTATGAAAGTCCCAAATGATCTCAGGTAATGTAAAAAGCTTATGTTTAGATAATTATATGCATTTCTAACAAAATAAAAGAACATTTAATACAGATCAAAGCACTGACAGCACTATTTTTTTATGATTCAAGCTTCCAAAAAATCATAATCTGACAAACTACAGGGATATTTTTCAGATAAAGCACATTTTCTTGATCACAAATACCTTGAATGCATCCTAGAAGCAACCCAAATGGCATTTTCTGATTTATTGTATATCAGTTTATCATATTCATGTATAAAATGGAAGCACTTATAACCAAAGTTCATTAATATACTTTTTAATTTTTTATATCAGTTGCTGAGAATTCAACAACTATCTGGTTCATTTCTTTATTTTAGATAAAAAAAATCTAAAATTTACTGGCATGCTTATTTTCATGATCTTAATGATTATATTCATTACAATAAATAAAAACTTTTAGTGTAAATCAAAGTACTGAAGTTACTGATACATTGTGTAGCATGTAACTCTTGCATCTAAAAAACGGACAAAAAAGGTTAAAGGTAAAATATATCTTGGTCTTATTTACTAAGCAGACATTGCGTATGCTATCTACAGTGCCTTCTCTTGTTATTTTATCAATTTAGCTCCCTCGGACAGTGATATCAAAGTACTTAAAATCGAACTTGCCATGACAAAGTAGTAAAGGTATGACGAACAGGCATATCCACCTTTTTAGTTAGTTAGAGCATACATATGCATAAATTTAAACTTTTCAGCGCTATAGGCGAAAAAAGAGGCCTTTGCGGATGACAAAGATCAAGATCAGACTGCACAGAACATGCAGTCTGATCATGGAACACTGTCGTTCACTTGTTTAGTCAAGCCAAATATGATAAAACTCTGAGTTTCAGTGGAGCCTATTTCCAGGCATCGAAGAGGTGGACATTCAATATTTGGCGCCGAAAGAGTTGACTGCCCAAAATCAGAGATATATTATTCGTAGTTAATCTTGTTTCACTTTTTACACTCATCAATTAAGTAATCAGGTGATTTACTAGCAATGTGAGTTACCAAGATGAATTGAATTCCCCATTTGGATTTGATATTTCAATAGGGCAGATGCACCTGTCATCTCACACTGTTGGTCAGTATTCATTTACAGAGGACCATAGTGTTATAGTGAATGAGAGCTCATTCATGCTTGTATTTGCTCAGTAAAAGCTTCACCATCATCATTCTCATGCCTACCAGCCTTACTTGTGGCTTTATGTTTTTGTTAAGAAAACTGTGGTTGTCGTTTTTCCGTTGTTACCTGTTCAGAATTATGCCAGGTTAATTGCTTCGCATTAAGAAACAAGAAAATAAAATGAAGCATCGTGCCATGACTGAAAAAAAAGGGCCAAATATAAATGTTGGAAATGAGATGCATTGCGTTTGATATAATATGCTTAAGTCTTAAACTATGCAATGAAGAGCTACTCTTTTATCCATTTTGTTTCCCTTTTATGTTAACTTTGTAATAGGTCATTTGTGTGTTACCATGTACTATTAATGTACTTGTCATTAACGTATTTTTTGGCATAAAAGTCATGCAAATTATCATCATTCACATGGCAATCCTTTTATTGCTCAGATTATCTTGTTCTTACATATGTATAACTTCTTGTTTCTGTTTGCATAGCTTCAAGGCTATGTCTTCTTTTACTCATTTTACATTATATTCTAGTGCTTTATCATCTGTGTAAATTCAAAACTTGCTTTTTTTAGTTTTTTGTTTGATATTGTACACATTTAACAGAGACAGAAGCTTTTTTGATATTTTAGCTGGCCAGCTATCATTTGCCTTGTTTGATAGATGGTTAGTGACTCTCCTTATTTCTACTATAGGCCTGTGCATGAGGTTTGTTTTTCTCTATCAAACATGTATATAAAGGTACCTGTCGTATGTCAAAAAGAAAATTCCTGCTGCAATATACTTATACTGTGCTTAGCTCCACCTCATCCAATATCAGCATAATTGTATTATTGTGCATGAACAGATGAACCTTTTTTTTTTTTTGCATTTGGTATCACGATCATGGGCTTATTGTTATTTCCAGGATTTTGTTTCCCATATTCAAAAAAAAGGTTTCATTTTACTGTGCTATTCCATATAAGTGATGCACCAATAATTACCTATCTGTAGGAAGAAATGATCCGAGTGATCTAATGGGGAGACATTTTTTTTCTTTTCTGACCTGTTTTCTTATTCCCAAAGTCTATGCTGTGAAGGGAAGTCTCTGTAGTTCAACAGTAAATCCTGTTTTGCAAAATGCTACCTTGGAATCATTTAGAGAATTACAAACCCAAACTGTTTCAAAAATGGTTTTATGCATGCCCTCTTTGCGTACATTTTGATTCTTTTTACAATTGTGGTAAAAATGTCATATTGTTAACAGAACAGAATCTTTATTGAATTTTTACAATGTTTACTGGTTACTTCCCCATGTCATAGACATACAGTATGTGTTTAAACAATACAGAGTATAAATCATAGTAATTATTTAGTTAACATATTGAAATATATTCTAACCAAGCGATGAGAAAGAATGAATGTGGCCAATTGGCGATAGTGGATAGATTTTCATTTAGCATGGAATGATCTGTTGTAAAAATCATTGTTACCATTTCAATGAAAGGCAACTTCATATTAGTCTCGAACTCTATGAAGGCCCACAATTAAGAAAAAGATCTACACAACTTTATTCACTGGGTTAAATACAATACCAATCGATGTGGCAAATTACTGTTGATTATAGAAGTGATAAATAAAATCCTGACGTCAATGAGTTCTTACTGGTCAACAGCAAGAAATATCTTTAATTCCAGCAAATATTGTAAGATTTTTAAAAAAGCTCAACATTTGTCACTATTAATACTCTGATTTCCTTCACAGACACAGCTTATAGATAGGATAAATTATAACGGTAAGACACAATGTTTGTCATGGAATCTATTCTGTATCACTAAGATCATAATTGATGAGTTGTATGCTATGGATAAGTCTTTGGGTACCAGCCATTTTACGCCCACAAACATGGCCAAGAACACTTCTCTCAGTACTTTGATTCAAGCAAAATTGCTTCTATTTGTGTGAAACAGCTGTTTTCACTAAAGATATGAGTGTATAAACCCATCTGAACATGTTTCTGACATATTAAATGTAGAAAATGAAATGAAAATTTAACCTGAACTGCTATTCATTGATATATTGTATGCAACAGTGCACTTGATGACCTTTGACCTCTATAACTTGCAAAAGCCCCACTCGCCAGGCGACAGACTTTCACAAAATTTTCAGGAGACCTTGGGGTTTCAGAAAATAATAGTGCCGAAAATTCCCCCTGTTGGGGAGGGGGGCCTATTGGTGGCTCAATGCCTATATGCGGTACACTGGTCCTTTGAGACACAGAAAATTGACCAATAGCGAAAAGTGTCGGCCCAGGTCAGCCTGCGCGGACTGCGCAGGCTGACCTGGGTTGATACTTTTCCAAAACGCATTAAGCCCCCTTTTCACACAGCATGGCTCATATATTTTGACGAAAACAAAGTGCTTTCATTAAAGATGGGTCTAAAATTATGTCCTTTGGTGAAGTATATTATCTCCTAAAATAAGCGGCGGACGTTACAGAACAGAGATCTGACTGCTTGAGCATTTTCAGTCTGATCTTGTAAAAGGTTTTAGTGCCGTTCTTGGCTGTAAAATGCCATACATGTAGATAAGGATGCAGCCGTCAAAATGGGAAAAGTGTGGTAAAGGGTTACGTGTATGTAGAAGTGTGCTAGGTCACTTAATGTTGCTAAATAAATCACGACCTAGATTTTTTATGAGCCTTGTCCGAGTAAGATTGAATTAACCTCCGGAAAATTGAGTCAATAATTCGATCTATTTGTTGTCATTTAGATGTGCTCCATCGCCCTGGTTTTCATCCTTCACCACTTATCACTGCATGGTCCGAGCCCCAGTAGTGCTATTGGTAGCGTAAAAGACTTGATAATACAGGGACTCGCTCGATCGAATCCCCAGCTCGGCAAGTTTCTTTCCGAGGATTGATGGTAGTCGTTGCGACAGGATTAATTCCTCTTCCACCGCAGATCATTGTTTCGATGGTTATGTGGGAGAGCAGCCAGTGTCTTGGAAATAATATTTTGCGAACTACTGGTAACAGAAACTACAGGAAAGTATGGATAGGTGCATTGGCAGCCGCGATTATAACTGAAATAATGTTGAAATAGCGTTAAACACCATGCAATCAATCAAATACGACTACATGAAATAAGGCTTTTGAAAAACTCAAAGTAAATACATGTACGTGCCCAGCATTTTCTCCCAGGTGCGTTGCCAGAAATGTAGTAAAGATGAAACTCAGTTAATTCTAAATGTTCTTCTCTATTTTTCTTCTTTTTTCTATAGTCGTTTTTCTATCGTCGTTTTTAATAGATGTTTAGCACAATAGATGTTAGCAGCTTAAAGAGCCAAGTAACATTTTTGTCAACTTTTTAGACATTGAAAGCATTTTGCAGACGATGTAGATCAAAGATCAGACTGCACAGAACGTGCAGTCTAATCTTTGATCTACATTGTCCACTATTTAGTGGACTGAAGACTCCTCGTCCCGATATGTTTCCTCCTGTCTCAAAATCAAATTGAATCATCTCAAGCACATCTAATTTTGTCTGAAAATGACTTTAATTCGGAAAAGTATAAAATTTTGTTTTCTGGTAAAGATTTAACCATTTGCCACATAAACCCGAGATTTAACGACCCTGAAAAATAAGTCTTTTGAAGACATTATGAGAAAAGGTGACAATAGAGAGAATGCTGGTAATCAGCATATTCTCTGTTTCCTACAATGTTTTCTACCCTATCAACGACCAAATTCATCATATGAGGCACAAGTAATTTCGTATACAATTGCTTTCAATTTGATCAGATCCAAAATTTTGTCGTTTCGTAAAGGGTTAACCACAAGGGGCCTAGGTTTCCATGATTTGAATCTGTTTCGAGCCCTGTAGCCCAGTCGGTTAGGCACCGGACTTAAAACCAGGGGACCGCTGGTTTGAATACCCAGCTCGGCCAATTTCTTCCGAGAATGGACGATCGTCATTTCGACAAGATTCATTCCTCTCTCACCGCTGTTTGTTGTGTTGACGATGGTTATGTGGAAAAGCAACCTGTAGCTTGAAAAAAATATTGTGCGAGGCACTTGTAAAAGAAGCATAGATAGGTGCAGTGGTCCCTACGATAAAACCTAGATTATGTTAAAAACGGCATTAAACGCCATGCAAATACCGTGTAAACTTGACTGTACAAATTAATTCTTGTCCTGCTAAATAAGTGAAATGAATCTTTTGAAACGATTGCCCAAACCCAACTTTTGCTACTTTAAAGGTATTGGTTTGGGAAAGATATCTCTATATCGGACGGAGTAGATCAACGATCAGACTGCACGTTCTGTACAGTCTGATCGTGATCTGCACTGTCTGCAAAAGGTCCTTGAAACTCGCCGCGCAGCCTAAGGGTTAACAGCGGATATTTTTTCCTTATAACGCCGAAATAAGGGTAAAGTCTTTATCATTCTCCATTCATATATTTCTTTGACGCCACTGCGAATGTTCTCGATGAAAAGATCGTAAAGAATGAAGATATGTCTCATATAGAGCAATTTTACCATTTATCATGACACTTGCTTTGCTTTTAACGTCATCGATACCATTGGTTTTTCTTCAGTGTCTTTCCTGATGAAGTGTTGTATAAAATACACCATTGAAAAAAATCAAAACTTCATTTCCAGTCTTTTTTTTTTTGTCTTATTTTGTCTTTACGGTGTTATTTATTCTGAATATGAGCAATGCTTTGTGCAAAATGGTTTTAAAACATCTCCATGATGTATTATACAAAGCAAGTCGTCACATAATTATTGATCTATAAAGTCCATTTTGTATAACAACCTACTGTACCATGCGGTACGCTGGTCCTTTAGCATGCAGAAAGTTAACCATTAGCAAAAGCTTCTGAGCCGGGTCAGCCTGTGCGGACTGGACAGGCTGACCTGGTCGATACTTTTTGCAGATGCATGACCCAAATGTATTTAATTCTAACATAAGGGCCATTCTTACTTGATTAAGCAGTCTGTTATCTCATGCGCTTGTTTAACTGCGCTATTTTTAGCTCACCTGAGCACAAAGTGCTCAGGGTGAGCTTTTGTGTTCGTGCTCTGTCCGGCGTCCGTCGTGCGTCGTCCGTCGTGCGTCGTCCGTTGTTCGTCGTCCGTCGTCAACTTTTACCTTGTGTACACTCTAGAGGCCACATTTTCTCTCCGATACTCATGAAACTTGGATAGGATGTTTGTCTTGATAAGATTTCGGACGGAGTTTAAAAATGGGTCATGTCGGGTCAAAAACTAGGTCACTAGGTCAAATCTCAGAAAAACCTTGGGTACACTCTAGAGGCCACATTTTCTGTCCGATACCCATGAAACTTGTTCAGGACGTTGGTCTTGATCATATCACGAACAGCTTCGAAAATGGGTCATGTCGGATCAAAAACTAGGTCACTAGATCAAACCTTAGTAAAACCTTGTGTACACTCTAGAGGCCACATTTTCAGTGCGATAGCCATGAAACTTGATAGAGATATTTTGTTTTGATGAGATATCGGTCGAGTTTGAAAATGGGTCATGTCAGGTCAAAAACTAGGTCACTAGGTCAAATCTTAGAAAAACCTTGTGTACCCTCTAGAGGCCACATTTTCAGTCCAATACTCTTGAAACTTGGTCAGATTATATGTCTTGATGATAGCTTTGACGGGTTGGAAAGTGGGTTACATCGGGTTTAAAACTAGGTCATTAGGTCAAATCATTAAAAAAAACCTTGTGTACACTCTAGAAGCTGCATTTTCAGTCCAATAATCTTGAAACTTGGTCAGAATGTTTGTCTTGATGATATTTTGGATGAGTTTGAAAATGGATCACATTGGGTCAAAAACTAGGTCACTAGGTAAAATCTTAGATAAACCTTATGTTTACTCTAGAGACCATATTTTAAGTCCAATACTAATGAAAGTTTGTCAGAATGTTTGTCATTATATCTTGGAAGAGATTAGAATTGGGTCATGTCTGGTCAAAAGGCTCAGGTGAGCGACTTAAGGGCCATCATGGCCCTCTTGTTTCTTTAATATCGAATCCTAAATAAACTGTGGATCTAGTAACTCCCAGAGTATCTTCCGCAAGTGTAGTTTCCTTCGTGGCAAGTGTAGATCAAGATCAGACTGAACTAAACGTACAGTCTGATCTTTGATCTACCCTGTCGAACTTGTTGAAACAATCACAACAAAGGTAACCTTGAAATTGTAATTAAGCAACGCTATGTGAAATGGGGGTTTAATGCATCTGCAAAAAATATCGATCATGTCAGCCTGCGCAGTTCGCGCACGCTGACATGGGTCGAAACATTTTGTTTATAGTCAATTTTCTCTTTGACAAAGGACCATTCTACCTCAGGATTTACCCGGTTGTTAGACAAAATGGACCATATGGATCCATAATAATGTGATGACTTGCTTGGTATAATATATCACGGAGATGCATTTAGCCCCCTATTTCCAGAGATTGGCTCAAATATTTTGTCTGATTTCTAGGCAGAAGAGATTATCATTTGACTATTAGGCTGCTAAGCGCGACTCACCGACCTTTTTCGGGCAGTGTAGATCAAGATCAGACTGCACAGAACGTGCAGTCTGATCTTTGATCTACACTGTCCGATAAGGACATATTTTCCCCAAAAAAATACCTTTGAAATGGTGAAATTTGGGTGTTTGATATTTTGTTTACTTAGCAGGATAAAGGGTTTAACTAATTAGTCGCTCTAAGTTAACACTGCATCGCAATGTAATAAAACAACACAGTCTTTTGTTAACAACGAAAGTTTCTTCGACGTATTATCTTTTGTTGGTCTGTGCATGATCGTTACGAGTTAAAAAAAAAAACCCATTGTATGTAGTAATAGATAATCAAATGCATTCTTGCAAAATCCAATTTACGTCACGAAAATCGGATGTTAAAGGTATCGAAAACAAGATCAGTTGTGTTCTGAGGACCAGTGTTTGACTCTCTCACTGCCAACTGCGATTAATACAATTTATTGGGACGGTGTAGGTCAAGACCAGACTGCACAGAATGTACAGTCTGATCTTAAACCCACAACGTCTTCTACCTGGGGTTAAACTGTCCCCAAAGTTATCTTCAACGGCCGTGGAAATTTATTTGAATACTTTGAAAACTTATGTAGTTAAAGAATTGGCAACGAGACATCTAAATCGGCTTTTAATCTTTTCCAATGACGTATTCTCAATTTTATACGAATGCAGAAATTCGAACTATTCGGTATACAACTGTTTAAGCGCCAAATAAATGGAGCAGGTACATTAGAAGGTAAAAACCAATTCAATAAATATCGAACATTTACTCGTAACCAGAATACAATATTTTAGCTTTGACCATAAATGGAAGCACTTTCAGACAGTATTCTTAATATTGAGTCAAATAATTTGCCCTTTTTTTTGATAGAGTCGAAAAAAAAATCTGAGAAAATCAGAAAATGCGATTGACAAGCCTTGTCTGCCATTTTTTTTTTTGTAATTAAACCTAGAACCTCCTTTCTTTTGTAATTAAACCTAGAACCTCCTTTCTTACGGTCGCAGAAAAAAATGGTTATATAGTAATGGGTTAAGATTATTTCAATGAGAATACTCACAAAATAACACACGTATCAGTTAAATGCTTAAACTTTTTTCAAGCTCAACTCAACTGAGAATGAAATTTCAAAATTACACAGAAATGATTTGATTAATAGACCTTGAGCCACCAATAGGCCCCCTTCCCCGCACTTTGTCAAAGTCTGCCACTTGGCGAGCGGGGCTTTTGTGAGTTATAGAGGTCAAAGGTCATCAAGTGCAGTGTTGCATACGATATATCAATGAATAGGAGTTCAGATTAAATTTTCATTTCATTTTCTACATATAATATGTCAGAAACATGTTCAGATGGGTTTATACACTCATATCTATAGTCAAAACAGCTGTTTTACAGAAATAGAAGCAATTTTGTTTGAATCAAAGTACTGAGAGAAGTATTCTTGACCATGTTTGTGAGAGTATAATGGCTGGTACCCAAAAACATATCCATAGCATACAAAACCATCAATTATGACCTTAGTGATACAGGATAGATTCCATGAAAAACATAGTGCCTTACTATTATAATTTATCCTATCTATAAGCTGTGTCAGCAAAGGAAATCAGAGTATTAATAGTGACAAGTGTTGAGCTTTTTAAAATCTTATGACATTTGCTGGAATTAAAGATATTTCTTCCTGTTGACCCATAAGAACTCATTGACGTCAGGATTGTATTTATCAATTCTGTGATCAACAATAATTTGCCACATTGATTGGTATTGTATTAAACCCAGTGAATAAAGATGTTTAGATTTTTTCTGAATGGTGGCCCTTCATAGAGTTCCAGACTAATATGAAGTTGCCTTTCATTGAAAAGATAACAGTGATGTTTACAACATATTATTCTATGCTGTATGAAAGTCTATTCACTATTACCAATGGACCACATTCATGAAGTCAACATTGTTATTATCTTCCTCATCGCTTGGTTAGAATATATTTCACTATGTTAACTAAATCATTGCTATGATTTATACTCTGTATCATTTTATACACGTGTTGCATGTCTATGACATGGGGAAGTACCTAGTAAACATTGTGAAAAATTCAATAAAATTTCTGTTCTGTTCACAATATGACATTTACCACAATTGCATAACATCAAAATGTATGCAAAGAGGGCATGCATAAAACCATTTTTGAAATACTTTTGTTTGTTATTCTATAAATGATTCCAAGATAGCATTTTGCAAAACAGGATTTACATTTGTCGAACTACAGAGACTTCCCTTCACAGCATCGACTTTGCGAATGAGAAATCTGGTCAGAAAATAATAAACTGTCTCCCATTAGATTATTGATCATTTCTTCCTACAGATGGGCAATTATTGGTGCATGACTTATATGGAATAGCACAGTAAAATGAAATCTATCATTTTTAATATGGGAAACAATATCCTGGAAATACCAATAAGCCCATAGATACCAAATGCAAAAAAATGTTCATCTTTTCATGCACAATTAATACAATTATGCTGATATTGGATGAGGTGGACCTAAGCGTAGTCTAAGTATATTAAAGCGGGCATTTTCTTTTTGACAAATGACAGGTACCTTTATATACATGTTTGATAGAAAGAGAGAAAAACAAAGCTCATGCACAGGCCTTTTGCCCATAGCAGAAATAAGAAAAGTCAGTAATCATCTATCAAATAAGGTAAATGATAACTGGCATGGCTAAAATATCAAAAAAGCTTCTGTCTGTGTTGAATGTATACATTATTAAACAAAAAACTTTAAAAAAGCATGTTCTGAATTTATACATATGATAAATCACTAGAAAACAATGTAATTGAGTAAAAGAACACATGGCCTTGAAGCTATGCAAGCAGAAAGCAAGAAGTTATATATATGTAAGAACAAGATAATCTGAGCAATAAAAGGATTGCCATGTGAATGGTGATAATTTGCATGACCTTTACGCCAAAAAAATATGTTAATGACAAGAAAATTAACAGTACAAGGTAATGCACAAAATGACTTTCATTTCAAAGTTAACATAAAAGGGAAACAAAATGGATAAAAGAACAGAAAAAAAACGGGGCTCTTCATTGCATAGTTTAAGACTTAAGCATATTATATCAAACCTAATGCATCTCATTACCAACATTTATACTTAGCCTTCTTTTATAGTCAGGGCACGATGCTTCATATTATTTCCTTTTTTCTTAATGCTAAGCAGTTACCCTGACATAATTCTGAACAGGTAAGAACGGAAAAAAAATAACTACAGTTTTCATAACAAAACATAAAGCCAGAAATATGGCTGGTAAGCATGAGAATGATGATTGTGAAGCTTTTACTGAGCAAATACAAGCATGAATGAGCTCTCATTCACTATAACACTATGGTCCTCTGTAAAAGAATACTGACCAACAATGTGAGATAACAGGTGCATCTGCCCTATTGAAATATCACATCCACATAAGGAATTCAATTCATCTTGGTAACTCACATCGCTTGTGAATCACCTGATTACTTAATTGATGTGTGTAAAAGGTGAAATTAGATTAACTATGAATAATATATTTCTGATTTTGGGCAGTTAACTCTTTCGGCGCCAAATATTTAATGTCCGCCTCTTTCGATGCCTGGAAATAGGCTCCATTGAAACTCAGAAAGAGTTGTATCATATAAGGCTGGACTAAACAAGCTGATGACAGAGTTCCAAGATCAGCCTGCATGTTTTGTGCTGTCTGATCTTGATCTATGTCGTCTGCAAAGCCCTCCGTTTTCGCCTATAGTGCTGAAAGGGTCAAATTAATGCATTATGTATCCTGTATTTAACTAAAATGGTGAATATGGCTGTAGGTCATACCTTTACTACTACGTCATTGCAAGTTTATATTTTAGTACTTTGATATCATTGCCTGAGAGAACTAAATTGATAAAGTAACAAGAGAAGGCACTGTAGGTAGCATATGCAATGTCTTCTTAGTAAATTAGATCAAGATAAATTTGACTTTTAAACTTTTTGTCCGTTTTTTTAGATCCGAGAGTTAAATGGTACACAATGTATCAGTAACTTCAGTACTTTGATTTAAACTAAAAGTTTCTGTTTACTGTAATGAATATAATTATTAAGATCATGAACATAAGCATACCAATAAATTTTAGATTTTTATTTTATCTAAAATAAAGAAGTGACCAGTTAGTTGTTGAATTCTTAGCAACTGATATAAAAAATTTAAAAAAGTATATTCATGAACTTTGGTTATAAGTGCTTCCATTTTATCAATGAATATGATAAACTGATATACAATAAATCTGAAAAAATGCTCTTTGAGTTGCTTCTAGGATGCATTCAAGGCATTTGTGATCAAGAAAATGTGCTTTATCTGAAAAATATCCCTGTAGTTTCTCAGATTACAAATTTTTGGAAGCTTGAATCATAAAAAAAAAATGCTGTCAGTGCTTTGATTTGTATTAATTTGTTCTTTTATTTTGTTAGAAATGCATAGAATTATCAAAATATAAGCTTATTACATTACCTGAGATCATTTGGGACTTTCAAAAGGTATAAAATTTCCAACGAACTGTCAATTGAGGATCAACTAATAAGGTTAGGGTTAGAGATGCACTTGATGACCTTTGACCTCTATAACTTCAAAAAGTCCCACTTGCCAGGTGGCAGAATTTAGGAATGTGCTCAGGAGACCTTGGGGCTCAAGAAAATCATAGTCCTGAAAAATTCCCCCGGGGGGGGGGGGGGGAAGCAAACACCCTGCTGGCTCATAGTCTAACACCACATAGAGCAACTTTCTAACATTTCTTGCATCTTTTTCCTACTTATTGGAAAATGACATTCTTTATTTCATGCTTTTCGGTAGATTATTGAGATATAACGGTGGATTATGGTTTTATATTTCATGGTAACGACCACTGAAAATGCCGATTTCATATTTTCTAACTCTTCAATTAAAGGCGGAAACAGTAGTTCCCGCACACTAGTTACCTAGGTAAACAGCGCGTGCCATTCAACCAGATGAAAATATGACGTAATTTACCCTACATTTCTCGCGCTTTACGCATTACTGTAATGCGTTGTTATGCGGAGGGGGTACGCCACGGGGAATTACCGAAAACAACTGTACGAGATTTTGATGTAAGCTCCCCCCCCCCCTGCCAAAAAAAGGGGGGCATGAGAAGCATGAAATAAATAGAATATTTGGGGTTTCTTTTTCGGTGAACGAAATAGAAATTTATTTCAACGGGTGATCATCATCGGTAATATTTTTACCCATAAATGCGACACTCGTGAAAATATTACCGATGGTGTTCACTCGGTGAAATAAATTTCGATCTTTCACCAAAAAATACAAATTTATTGCTCATTGTCACACTTGCTGGAGCACAAATGAAATGAAAGTTTGAGCACAAACTAAGTTGAACATGACCTTGTTTTCAGTGTAATTTATCCATTAAGATTTTTCTAAATCTTACACACGTGTGAGATAAGTTTTAACCCTTAGGCTGCTAAACGCGACTTAAGGACCTTTTGCGGACAGTGTGCAGTCTGATCTTGGATCTACATTGTTCGATCAGGAGATTTTTTTTTAAATAGCAAAATTTAGGTTTTCACCATTTGCTTAAAAGTTTCATTTCCCTTAATTAGCAGGATATAGAGGATAATCAACTGGTTGTGTGTGATATTAAAAATGACACTAGAATGCGGTGTGATGCGGTTGAAAAGACGAGTCAGAAGTTTTTTAACTGCATCAAATCCCGTTCGGGTGACAGATTTTTAATGTCACAAACAATCAGTTGATTATCCTTTTTTATTATATTCCTAATTCACCCTTTTTATCCCCCGCCGAAGGCGGAGGGATATAGTTTTAGCGTTGTTCGTCCGCCCGTCCTTCCGTCCGTCCTTCCGTCCGTCCGGGAGAATATCTCCAATACCATTGGACGGAATTTCGTGAAACTTTATACATGTGTACAATAACCCATTCCGCCGATACCCCCCTTTTTTTTTTTTTTTTTGATTCGCTGAAAAATGGCCGACTGGAAGCGATTTTAAGTTACACGGTCAAGTAAATTTTTCGGCGGGGGATATCATTTCAACGAAATTGCTTGTTTATTCTCTTACGAACATAAAAGTTCGCAACGAATGCATAGCTCAAATACAAACCGCACCTGGCGGGATTCGAATCCGTGCGGACAAATATCCTCGTTTTTCGAGGTTTAAAAGACCAACACCATAACCACTGAGCTAAAGAGAATTCTCCGTTGTCTGCGCATGTCATATTTTTCGAAGATTCGACCTGTTTGCTATGACGCATCACCCATCCCCCGAGTATTCGGGAAAAGTAGGGCTTACAGCGAAGCTATTAGCCTATTACCCAAGCATGTAGGGGCTGTTTTAGTAAATGGTCGATGCATAGGTTACGTGCTAGCCGATCACAGCTGAATGAATTGCACAAGGTAGCATTTTTTTGAGTAAACGTTTATTTTATTTTGAAATTCAAAGTAACGGTTGTCGTTTTGAAAAATTAGTCCGCTTCTGTACCCAGCATGCCCATATTAGATAGATGTGTATTTGTAGAATGCCATCTAGCGGGAGATAATGGAGAATTCTCGCTAACGCAGTTGTCAGGTATTGATATTATAAGGGAAAGCTATGCAGTAAGGAAGGAGTGATCTCCCGTAACAATTCTAATAATCATCACGAATGGTACAGTATGAGCAATATAGGAAAAGAAAGTAGTTCCGGCAAACATTCTAAAACTATATTATATTTATTATCACTAGTGGTGTTACTCACTGTGAAATCCCAGTAATTCACTAATAAGAATATAATAAAAGGATTATACTTCTTTCAGAGAAGTGACTCTGCGAGTTTTATGTATGGAATTACTTCGTGTACATGTGCAGTAGTGTCTGTCGTTGCATGTAATTTGCAGAATATCGTCACGTTATAAAAGAATCTGTGCCCATGCTGCCAAAAAACAGAAAATACCATACTTTTTTTAAACCTTTATTTTCCACGTCCATTTGTATATGAGGGTCGTGGCCATGCGTCATTACCTAACAATGATTAAATGCACATAGTCATATATATAACATATATCCAAATATGCAAAACATATATATATACACAAGCAAAAAGAAAATAAATGGAGCGTTTTTAGAATACATTTTAATATTATGTGGCAATAAAGTTTTGTTTTTTTTTTTGGGGGGGGGGTTGGAAGTGAAGAAGAAAAATAAATTAAGAGCGATGAAACAGAAAACAAAATTAAGCTTTGGGTTTTTTCCACGATATATACTTGTATCTTTTGACTCATGGGAGGTTCTCTAGCAGGTATTCCACAACTGTTATTTCTGTCAATTTTTAAACATTCTGTTGATCTATAAACCATAGAGATACCATACTTTACCTTTTGAAGTTAGAGAAATACAGGGTGCGAGTGTAAAATAACTGGCATAATTGATTCTATTGTATCGGGAAGAAACCTGTAATCGAACGAAACAACATTATCAGCGAAAACGATCTGGAATCAATTTCATTCTGAAAATTGCATTCACACTTCAATATCTGATATTTCGCTTAATCGGTTTTATTAATCGAATTTTCAAGAAGTTATAGACAATCAGATTTTCGATTACAGAATATAGAATGATTATGTTGCAACACGTTGTATTGGTTATCAAATTTACGATTTCATGAATACCAGATAGATGAAACAGGTGTATTCAGTCGGAAAGAGAAAACAAGATGTTCAAATTTAACCTTTAGGCTGCTAAGGGCGATTCTCTAACCTTTTTCGGACAGTATAGATCAAGATCAAACTGCATGGAACGTGCAGTCTGATCTTTGATCTATACTGTCCGAGAAGGACATTTTTTCCTACAAAATAGTACCTTTGAAATAGCCAAAATTGGGTTTTTACTATCGCTTTAAATTTTCATTTCATTTACTTAGCAGGATAAGGGTTAAGGATGCATACTTACAGCCAGAGAGAAAAAAACGATGTTCAAATTTGATAGACTGTATAGATACATGGTGTAAGGGAATAAAGAAACTCAAGAGATTCGTCTGAGGAACCGAATCTTGATAAGTAGAAAACTAGGATATAATCCAAGCTGTAAAAAATGGCGGGACTTCACGGAAACTTGTCGCTAGATTCCGCCAAGAGTCGGATAAGATGTAATTTACATTCAATACTTTTTAGTATCTATTTTCTTGGTTTACCTCATAACACACACGGCAAAGGTCATATATAGTCACGTGATAGAATGCATAATTTTTATGCAATATCCCGAGGGTATTACAGAAATGGGTCGGAAATCTTCGTTTTAAAACCGGACAGGAAAACACCTGTTTCTTTGATGGCCTCCAGAAAACGAAATTCATTTTCTATCGGCCATGATAAAGGCAACATTGGAACCTTTATGGGCAACATTTGGCATGAATATACATTTTCGTTCGTATTCATGCATTAAAGCCTAATTTACGTCAAAACTTTACAAGGATATACAGATGATTTTTTTTGTGTGTGTGAAAGATCGAAATTTATTTAATAGATGAACCTCATCGGTACTTGTGAAGATATTACCGTATGATGTTCACGAGACAAAATAAATTTCGATCTGTCACCGAAAAAGAAAATGTATTTTTTTCATTCTTCTGACCCCTTTTTTGTTGGAACTTTCGTCAAAATACAGTAGTTTTCGGTAATTCTACGTGACGTGCCCCAGTTAACACCGCATTACTATGAGAATGTATTTACCAGTTCACAAAGAAAACAGTTCGTTGGTATAGACCAGAATTATGGCAGAATTGTGTTTAATCAATTTTAGAGAATTTCACGTTCAGTGAATTATTTAAAAAAAGACGAAAATCCATTTTCAAATTGACGTTTTTGTTTAGTCTTTAATCTTCAGATTGCCAAATATATCCTTCCGCGTTAGTGTCATTAGTATCCGCCATTTTGTTTACATTAGAAGTGACAAAACGAATCAACAAAACTCACAAACCTAAATTTAAGAGAATTAATAAGCATTTTAAAAAGGTGGGATTTGTTTTTTCTTTAGATATTCGATTTAATCACTGTCTGAAATAGATATGAAACGGCGAAGTTAAAAACGTGGTGCAAGAATGTAAGTAGTTCCATACTGGTAGCTATCGAATCGCTAAATTTCATTGATCGAAACCAAGAACTATCAAACAACAGCATTATTTCCCGATAAATTACCAAAAAAACAAGAAATAATTGCAATTTCATATGCAACAAATTTGTTCTTGAGAAAATATGTTAATGCATAACACTTGTAAATATAAGTCGTTTTCTGGCAAAGCGGGCTTTACTGCATCTCTGTGATGCATTGCACTAAGCAAGACATACATCATTAGGGATCCGTAAAATCCACTTTGTCTAAAAACCTGCTTGATCTGGAGGTTGAATGGTCCCTAGACATGCAGAAAATTTACCAATAGGAAAAAGTTTCGGTCCAGGTCAGCCTGCGCGGACTGCGCAGGCTGACCTGGGTCGATACTTTTTGCAGATGCATTAAGCGCCATTTTGTCAGAGTATGGCTCGATTATATGTCGTGCTCTGGCAAAAGGGGGTTTAATGCATCTCTGAAATGCATTATCATACCAAGTAAATAATCACATTATGGATAACGTAATGGATCAATAAAATCTATCTTGTCTTACAACCGACTGAATAATGAGGGAGAATGCTCCTTGGACATGCAGAAAATTTACAAACAACAAAATGTTTCGACCCATGTCAGCCTGCACGGATCTCCCAGGCTAACATGAGTCGATACCTTTTGCGGATGCATTATGCCCCTTTTTCACTGAGCATGGCTCATATGTAAGAAAAAGATGACTAGAAAATCTGAGTAAATTTAGTTTTTCTTGTGGATAGCGATATTTAAAGTTACTTCAGCTGGATGTATATTGTTTCGTTATAAAATAGATCTCTTTACTCTCTGCCGGGCGACAACATTTTGGACCTGTCCAGGTTAAGAGCATTGGCTAGACACAAATTAACCCTTATCATGCTAGGTAAGTGAAATGAAACTTTCAAGCCGACAGTAAAACCCCAAATTTTGTTACTTCAAAGATATTTTTTGGGGGAAAGATATCTTCTTATCGGACAGTGGAGATCAAAGATCAGTGCAGTCTGATCATGAACTACACTGTCTGCAAAAAGTCCTTGAGTCGCACTTAGCAGCATAAGGGCTAAATTTGACTCTAGTTATGGGGTTTATCCACCGAATGGTGCAAACTTTGTGGGAAACCAAGAAAATGCCAGTTATCAGCAATTTCTTCTTTTCCTACAATGTTTTCAAAAGCACCCTTTCTGTGGGTTGTTTGAATACGGGATTGTGTGGTGAAGGGTCAAATGATTACATTATGGATGGATACATGAATGCCAGGTTAGATAATAAGATAATTTTTAGTAGACCTAGAAAATATCGGTGTGCGTCAACCGATACAATTCTTATTTTTTTATTGAAACTGGGTATCCGATTGCTATGAAAAGATACATGTACTAGCCTACCGAATCTTTAGTCGTTAACATATGACCGTCACAGCGATGTTTCGAACTATGACCCATCAAACAATCAAAGCACTGAAAGCACTGATAGACTTGTTAGCGATTGTGGAATAAGCCCAGACAACATTGAAGAAAAATGGTTCAATCTATTCGTTAAGTCCGATCGTGTCCAATCCGTTATTAAGCCAGAGCCGGTTCCACAATTCGGCTATTAAGTCCGATCTGGTGACTTTAGCCTCCGCTTACAATAGGAAATACCATGAAAAAATTGTATTCGTTGATCTTTACTTGAAAATTAAAAAGCAAATAAAGAACATATCAATTTGATGATTTGACATTTGAATACTTTCTAGAGTTCACGTTCCAGTATTTTTCACTTTTTTATCGGTTTGACGAATTCGTAGCTGGACGATAAATACAACAGCAGCGGAGAACATAAGCATGAAAAAGATTCTGTTGGGATAAGTAAAGGTGAGCCTGATTTGCATAGGTCACTGACTTATTTACACATAAGTAAACATCTTGTTCCTGCTGGATGAGACCGTGTTCCGTCTATAGCTTCGTAAGTAAACATCACTACCATTGGAGTAGTATAGATTTTGTAGTTCATGTAAGCATTGTCCTATTTGACAAAATTATGATTTCTTACAGAAAGAATTCATTTCTGTGAGGCAGTATTTGGCAAGTGAATTTTCCATTTTTTTTTTTTTTACATTTGAATCTGAGTCACTGTCGATGACAGTAGACTAGCGATCTCGATATTATAATCTTATGTATCCTCAAGACAGTAAGTGACCCACGGACTGGTGAACCTAAATAAGTCAGCAATATGTGGTATGTTCTCTCATAAAAGTCGGCCAGTAGAGCTCAGCAAAATGCTAAAGTTAAAAAGAAACAGAATAAGCTCCCACAAGGCCCAAATGTATTTCTTGCCAATTTTCAAATTCATTAAATCGTCACTGCAAATTGGATGACTAGTTTTGGCAATTATAATTGATCTCAAAATGGTTAGAACGTACGGCTCCTGGCTTTGGTTCTAATAAACCGTGGTGAGAGATAATGGCCTTTTTTTTTAAAATAAAAGAATACTCTAAGAATACGTGATATGCATTCTCTAGACAATCTTGATAACTTTTACTTCCGTAAAGTTTCATGATTATACCAAGTGGTAGACTTGACCCAGTTTATTGTATATTGAAGCAACCAGAACGGCATGCAATCCTTCTGAAGTGGCAGTGGTCGCCCGTACTTTGATTGTCCAGAATATCGCAGACAACTTTTTCCTGTTTATATAATAGAGCGAAGCCTTTGAACATCGTTGCAACTAGATAAAAAGTCGGCGTAAGCGGAATTTACTTTCATTGCCGGGCGGCGTTCAATGTAATTAACGCGTATTGTACTGTTCCGGATTAAAAACATAGAGCCAGTCAATTCCATCTATCTCCAGATGATTGAAACATCGGAGACTCTTCACGTGAGAGTCTTAGTTCTAGTAAATAACGTTCTTAAGCTAGGAATGAATTTGATTTGCCCTAATTGTCCATTCAAGGTTGAGGTCAAAAATGTTGTATGAAAAATATACAGAATTCTCATTATCTATAAACATGTTAATAGGCCACAAGGAAAATAACATCTTTTTTTTTTCAAATGCAACACGGAGAGGAATTCTCAAATTCGCATGCAAGAAGAGTTGGGTTTAAAATCTCATACCAGAAGAATAACACCTGCGCAAGAATAATACGTGTGCAGCCTTCTCTTTCTTTCCCATTATATGAAAAATACATGCATAAGTTAGAAATTACACTTGAAAATGCCAACAAGTATCTAGCACGAAACTGTCAGTATGAGGGGTACCACATACGAAGGCCAACACGCTCCAGAAAAGGTAAACAAAAAGTATACATCTATCACGGTGTCCAAGTGTATTTGTGCTATCCTTCATCTCACGAAGTCAGTTAACCCTTTACCAAACAATCCCGTGTTTTATCGACCATGAAGAAAAACGTCTTTGAAAACCTTGTGGAAAAAGGAGAAAATGCTGCTAACCATCATTTTATATTTTTCCCGGATTTTTTTTTAGCCTTTTGAGGATTCCATTATTTGAGACACATTTATCGTCCGTAAATGCTTCCAGTTTGGTCAAGATTACAATTTTGTCGTCTGGCGAAGAGTTAACCAATCAGGATCTACGCACTAATTGTGAACTGTACCGTGTACCAATCCTAAACCCAAGCAACTTAGTGGGTATCAAAAGAACAGGCTAGGATGAGACTTCACTGCTGAGATGTCAAAACTTTGCCTACTAACTACAAAAGGGACTTCAGAGGTCTTCTAAAGTGTCTATATAGGTTTCAGAATTCAAAGAAATCTTTGTCTTTGATGCTATTTTTTTTTTTTCGTCATACACCCTTACCATGCAAAAAAGAATTAATTGAAACTTTTAAGTTGATAAAATCCGGAAAAACGCCATTTTGAATTTTTTTGAAGAAAAATATCTCCTTATCGGACAATGTAGATCCAAGATCAGACTACACGTTCTGTGCAGTCTGATCTTGATCTGCACTGTCCGCTAAAGGTCAGTGAGTCAAAGGTAGCAGCCAAAGGGTTAATAAGTACTGTGCCATGCATCTTCTAAATAAGCAATACAGAGTTGTAATCAAAACTTGATAAAGCTATTTATACGAAATAAATCTCACAATTGGCCAATACCGAGCATCCATTAATAACTTTCGATTAGTTTCGTTAAGCTTAGAAACGGGTCTATCTAAGACTACACGAAGTTGACACCAGATGCTTAATTATATCTATACCTGTCGACAAAATTCTAGACTTGGCTTAGAAGACTGGTCCTTTGACGTGCAGAAATTTGACTGGGAAGACTGATCCTTTGACATTCAGAAACTTGACCGATAGCAAAACGTTTCGACCAAGGTCAGCCTGCACAGACTGTTAAAGCTGCTCTGGTCGACACTTTTTGCAGTTGCATTAAATCCTCTTTTCACGTAATATGGCTCATTTGGTTACTCAAAAGACGTCACAATGATTCTATAACGTCTCTGAATCTTATCCCAAACGTGTGTTAGAAAAGAAAATTCGTAACGGCTATAACGTTAATATGAAAATAGGCAAAGCCTAAATACGGGCGGAAAGGCAAAGCAAAATTACCTTTTTAGATTCTACACTTTAACAGCAATTTTTTAAAATTCAAATACTGTATCACAAAAAATATATATGTTACAATGACTTGAAACTAGTATCACTAAAATGTTACAAATCATGATCATACTGCCAAAAAATTTCCTCGTTGCAAACTGAAAACAGCTTCCTTTTTGCAAAATGAAATCAATTTGCATGGGATTTATATTTACATTATTCAAAAACAATTATTTTGTATAGATCACTATGATATCTTATGGTACTTCAAACCCCTGCTGCTTTACAATTCATTTACTAATGAAAAAAAAACAAACTCCGCACTAGCCTTTTACAAAATAACTAAATGTTAGACTGGTCAAAACCGAAAGCATTAACAGTTAAGTGGCTCCAATAACTTGATATTGATGCAGTAGAAAACATTGTTGGAAAAGGAAAAGCACTGTTTAACCCTTTCCCAAACAACAAAATTTTGGACTAAACCAAACTGAGAAGGTCTGGAGAACAGAAATTAAATGCACCACTCTTTCTGTTTTTGATACATGAGTAGCTGTGATCATGTAAAACTGTATTCGGGTTATGACAAATCATTTTGGTTTTAGATTCACATGATGGCAATATTGTAAATTTGTCTTTTTGACCATCCATGTCTATGTGCCTTCTAAAGTAATTTACTTTTGAACCAGGACACAATGTTTTCAGATACCTTCAAGGTTGTGCCAACATGGGACTTTGAGTCAAACAGGTAAGGGCAAGGTTGAAAAAGTAATAAGACATGTTTAAGACAAAAATTTATTAGCCAACTTTCTTTTTTTTTTTCATAGATTACAATTTTTTGTTCTTAAATAATACATAGAATTACGCAGACCAATTCGTTTCCAGTTATTACAGTTTAACTCATTAATGTACACACTGTACAGGTGAAATACAGAGGTACCACTCACAATGGGCTAAGATGCATCACAGACTAGATTTTTTAGCACATGTGAGAAATAATCTGCAATGATTCTATTTGCATAAACGTTGGAAAAGGAGCAGTTGCTTTTGACATATACATTATATGTACCTCCTTTTGCAGCATTTTTACCAGGTAACCAGCATTTTCTCCTTTTCTTACAATGTTCTCTGCCCTTCTCAAAACAAATTCCAGTTGTTGAGTTTAATTCATTTTGATGTTTGCAATTGGTTTCAATTTGAACAAGACTATAATTTTTCATATGATAAAGAGTTAAGCTATAATTGTGAAATGAAGCATCTTGCAAGAGTGATTTGCAACACAGCTAACAAAAGTATTTGTGAGAAAAGGGACTACAGTGTGTTCTTTTTAATGTATATTCAAGCAAATGTGCCTTTTATCATACAGTTTTGATTAGGGTTCTAAAAGAAGGTCCAGTTCAAGCTGTCAATATCAGCACTAATGGTATGGTTAGTGGCTAATTAGTCCATATCACTTTCACTGCTCAAACTCTCTGGTAGTTGACTGTTTCTTTATCTAGCTACCAATACTTCTCTAGCTCTTTTCTGGCCTCCTGAATGCTACAAACTTGTAATTTTGTGCAAGCACCTGAAAGAAATAAAAATATTCAAATATTAGAGAAGCAGCATGTAATTGTGTAAAGCTTGTGGTTGTCTGTGAGCTTTTCCTTATGTTTACCTGCTTACAGAAAAAAAATTAAAGTTTTTCTGGTATACATATATCTCATTAGATATTTCACATAAGTGAGCAATATTCTATTTCCAGAGATAAAGATTTCTTCACCTTTATTTTTCTTTTTACTTTGGTCAAAGAAAATTCCAGTAAGACTGGATTTTCTAAATAAAAATGTCTGAGGAACATTTTTTCAAGGCATAGTTTGTAATAAATGTGTCGTTCCTGCAAAAGAAACACTGTCCCAAGTGAAAAGATTTGCACATATCCAAGTTGAAAGCATCTTTAGATGACAAATTTAAAAATGATACCAATGAGCTAAAGTTCCTTGATAGTGTAAAAAATGTTATGGTAATGGAGAAATTAATTGTAACAAGCGATTCTCCTTTACCTACAATGTCTTCAAAGACTTTCTTGCCCAGGGTCATTAAAACCAGGGATTGTTTGATGAAGGATTAATGCTTCTCTGTGATCCTTTTTACCAAACAAGTCATATCATAATTATGGATCCATAAAACCAATTTTGTCTAACAACTGAATAAATCAGATGGCAGAATGGTCCGTTGATATGCTGAAAATAGACTAATAGCAAAACGTTTCAACCCAGGTCAGCCTGCACGGACTGCAAAGACTGTGTAGGCTGACCTCGGTCGATACATTTTGCAGATGCATTAAGCCCCCTTTTCAGACAGCATGGTTAAAATACTATGGTAAAGTATAAGAAATACATGTACTGCCAAAACCTAGCAGCTCAGTGCATACTAGTATTTAAATTGTCTACTGCAAGTGGGAATTACTTGTGGAACACTGATAGTGCTAAACGAATGAAATGGATGTTCTAAGTCTGAACTAAAGCTGCATATACTGTGATTTCAAAGCTGTTTTTCCATAATATATGGCAAAGAAGCAAATTGTGGATTCAAGATAAAACTGCTCATTTTGAACTGTCTGCATTAGCAATTCAATCTGAGTGTTGCCCTTCAAAGGTTGAGTAAGGGGACAGTCATTTTGCAGTTGTGAAATCTGTCTATCTTCATGAGATAGGAAATGACGTCACTGTAACTATTTGAATGTGATCCCACATAATCGACATATAAAATTGATCATGTGACATCCCCACAGGCCTTTGCAAATCATTTCTATGGTAAATTCTTCACTACAATTTATGACAAAATTTGAGATTTGTCAAAACTGAATTAATTTGCTGACAATAAATTTCTTTCTATCCTTTCAATGACAAAACCAATTGTTTGAGGCACATTTGTCACCTGCAAATGCTTTCAAATTGAACCAATCTGATTCTAGGAAAGGAGTAAACACGCATCTACACTCATTTTTCAGCCATTTATTTTTTTTTAAACCCATTTCATATTTATTTTATGAAACTATACTTGTATTTTCATACTAAATGTTGTCCCAAACGGTTTGAAGGTTGCACAGATTACGTCAGATAGAAAATGCATGTCATTTTCTTGCGGTCTTCAAAGAAACGACTGCTGTCATCTCTGGTTTTAAATCAAAGACAAATCCCTCATCCCTTACAACAATATATCGTCGGTTTACTTCCAAAACCTCATAAGTACAGCTTGTTACAAGCTGTAGTTACGAGGTTTTGGAAGTAAACCGACGATATATTGGTGTTTTATCTATGTTTACATGACTTACTTCTGAACCATTCTTACCTCTGTCAACTTTCAACAGCATCTTTGTCTCTTTGGCTGCAAGAATGTATCTTTATGGAAATACAATTCCATAAATTCTGTCATACTTCTCTTTCATACTAATCAATAGTTAAAATTACAAACTAATACCATGCTAAATTCCAATGTGTTAGATGTTGCCATTATATGACTGAAATAATGTTGAAAATGGCATAAAACACTGTTAAAAAAAGTCATACTAGATCTATATTCAGTCATGAGATATTGAAGTTTGGGATGATATTGAAAATCTAAAAAGATCATTTTATCAACCTAGGCTAGTTATAAAATTATTTGGGGTTCAACAAAATTCAAGCTTTTTTTTTTTCCTACTTCTGCTTCCCTATTGAAAACATTGTGACAAAGGAAAAAATAGTATCTGAACTTGTCACTATGTTTTTCGACATTCAGATGTCAACTCTTAACCCTTCACCACACAATTCTGACTTTAAATAACCCTATGAGAGAAGGCTTATGAAAAAATTGTGGGTAAAGGAGAAAATGCTAGTGACCTGTGCAGTGTTTCATGGTGCACGAAAACCAATTTCAATATCGTCATCAACTCTAGGCTTTCTTCAGTACCTATGCAAACATTGCAATAACTGTAATAATCGTGTTAAACTTTTTCTGCTTACAGAAATTACACAAATCTAGCGTGTTATTACAACAACAAAAGAAAATACATACCGGGTAAGAAAATGGTGGTCGTTATAAGTTGCGTAGAGTCGCTTCCCTTCTGCAAACCCCCCCCCTTTACATATTTATTTGCAAGTTTGAAGGCGCGTATCGTTCTTGAAAGGGATGATGGCAAAAATTAACATTTAGAAAGTTAAAAGATAAAACACCGACATTCTTATCTTACCTATGTAAGGCCAAGGGCTACTGTAGTGCAATGCCGGTATGGGGTTTGTCCGCTTCGCAAATTTCGCTCGGTTGAAGTTCGTAATTTCAGCCCTCGGAAGATCTTTAAGGAATAAAACTTCTTTCCAGTGAAATGATGACGCCATCTGTTCAGCAGTAAAACGATTTCAATAATCCTAAATACGTTTGGGGAGCTCTGAAAGCGCCTAAAAAATTAGTGTATGGAAAGCTCAGGGAAATCCCTTATCCACCGGTATGTTTGTAAACTCTCTCGTCACTCGGCCATTTCCGTAACCTGAACCGGTTAGATTTGATTTGCTCTCCGGAATCTCTCGAGTACCTATTCTGTTAATTGACTTTACAGAAAACTTCATTAAAATCGGCAAAAGAAATTTCTCTATCCGTTGTTAATAACAAATGACTGTTGTGACGCAAATTTACATTGATTTTGGGACAGATATTCGAATATGCAAGAGATCCCAGACACCTCAAATATGTGTAAACCAAATCGCCGATATTTCCCGAGTGATGTTTACGGCACCCCCCCCCCTCCTTTTCGACACGAATTTGCACGTGGACTCTACCATTGTTTGTAACCGCACCTAGAAAGCCGAAGTATTCCCTGTACGTTTTTGCAACTTCTCGGAATTTTTTTTTCCCTAGCATAGTGGGATTTTGTAGACTGGTACACATACGTGTTACCTATAGACGGGCTCCAAGGCCGCTTCGCGGCCTTTCCGCCCGTATTACACTGAAAGCAATGAGAGTTGTGTGATAGAAACGATGCATTTTATTTCAAAATATTCGTAATGCAAGTGTTCAATGCTCTGATATTACACTCACGCTGTGTTTATACTTGACCTTCGTTTATAAACAAGTGTAATAATATTGCCATTTAAGTTTAAAACCTATCACAATTTTCAACAAACACATTCTACCTGTTATCATAATTTTTTTTTTTTGCTTTCGTGCCCGTAACTGACATTCGTGGTATCTATAATTAGATACGGTTTCGGAACATCTTCGTCTACAACCTTATGAATTCTCCTTTTCCCTGAATGGTTTTAAAGAGTTCGTAGGAGACATTTCGAGTCGTCTTTGTGATTTTACAGATTTCTGTTCATTTCGAGTCTTGTCAAAATATACCAATTAAGCTACAATAGTTAATTATTTGAAGTTTTACTTACTGCAGTCTTGTGATGTCAAAAACTACCGAGTTCGTCCAAATGATAATTTTTCTATTTATAGATATCGAGAAACAGATAGAACTATCACGATAATTTTATCTTGCATGTCAGCTTCGTGCACGATTGAGAAATTTTGCGTTAAAATATTAAGTTTATCGTGATATTTTTTCAGGAAACTTTTCACTATCTCGATTAAATTTCCAGGGAACTTTAATTTATCGCGATAGTTTTAAAAAATTATCATGATTGCTATCTTGTACCTTGTGGCAGAAATATGCCACCATAGGAAATACCTAATGTATATTTCCTTAACCTTGATAGACAATGCGCCGCTTAATCAAGTTAAATTCCCGAGCATTCCGTAATTGATAACAGGACTGCAGACAAGAAAAGCTGCAATTTAATTCTATTACACACAATGGTATACAAAATGATAGCTTTCTTTAAAACCATGTTCAAGGCTGATTTAATCAAATATTGATTATGGAATTTTCTCTGCCATTCCAAGTCGATCTCCTCAAGACTAGGTAAAAACGCCATCATTTTGTATGTATAGGATATAGAACGAGTACGATGTCTTTCCGTATAAGAAAGGCCTGAGCACAAGCTTTACGTTACACCTAGAGCGCGAAGTGCTCGAGTTGTTTTGTGCAGCTCGTGCCCAGGTCTTTCTTATATGGAAAGGCCGATGTACGAGGTCGATACCCGAATTACACACCGGCCACTATCAGTATTGAGTAGATGACTAAACAGTTACGACGAAAACTTTGGACCTTTTCGAAATTTTTGGTATTGTTTATTCATTTATTTATTTTCTCGCTTGAATATTAATGAATCGTGGTTCGAAACTGACATCTCATGAGCATCAACCCTTCGATTGTTTTGGTACCTGCATCGGTGAATAACCTTTATTCAATTTTTTCACATGGATGAAAACTAGAACAATATTAACATTAAGGCCATTGGACGTGCAGTCTGATCTTGGATCTACATTGTCCGATACGGCGAGTTTTTCCTCGCATAAGGAACTTTGTAATCGCAATATTTCGGTATATACTATTTAGACCTTGAGCCAACAATAGGCCCAATCCTCACCCCCTTCCCCCTGGGCAATTTTCGATACTTTTATTTTCTGAAACCCCAAAGTCTCCTGAGCACCTTGTCAAAGTCCGCCATCTGGCGAGCGGGGCTTTTGCGAGTTATAGTGGTCAAAGGTCATCAAGTGCACTCTTGCATACAAGATATCGATGAATAGCAGTTCAGGTTACATTTTCATTTCATTTTCTACATTTAATATGTCAAACATTTTCAGATGGGTTTATACACTCATATCTATAGTCACAACAGCTGTTTAAAGAGACATCTTTACAACCAGCGAGTAAACAAACGCTGTTAAAACTTAACAGTGTTATAATCTAGTCAGCTGTGTAAACGTAGATAAAAATTCAATATGAGGTGTATGGGGTAAAGAAACTGTAGGGATTTGTCTTCGACTTAAACCGGAAACTGTGTTTGTTATTTCTATGGCTAGCCGCAATAGAATGAAACGCATTTTCTATCTGCCGTAATATGTGCAACCTTGCAACCATCTGGGGCAATATTGGGCATGAAGATACAAGAGTGATTATAGTTTCATAAAATAAAGAAAACACGATTAAAAAAACTGGAAGAAAACAATTGAAGATGTATGTTTAACAGAAACAGAAGCAAATTTGTTTGAATCAAAGTGCTGAAAGAACTGTTCTTGGTCACGTCTGGTCAGGTTTGTGGGCATAAAATGGCTGGTAGCCAAAAGAAATCCATAGTATACAAGATCATCAATTATGACCTCAGTGATACAGGATATATTCTATGACAAACATTGTGCCTTCCCATCTTAATTCATCCTATCTACAGGCTGTCCAAAAAGAAAGTTTACAGTTTTAATGTCTATTTATTATACCTTTATGTTCTGCTAGATAAACGAAAACTTTCACATGTAGAGACATTAGATATAAGTTTTTTTTTCTGTATCAGTTATAAGATTTTTACTCCTTTACTTTTTAGAAAATAAAAGTCAATTTACTAAAATTACCATATTTTGTTCATGACGTCAATTCTGTAGTTTATGACTTTTTTAACATGTCTGCCCTTTTAAATCTTGCCTTTCCGCACACGCTCTCTAAAATTTGTCTACACTGATCTTCCTTACTCTTCTCTTGATGTTTGTTTGGAGCATATATGTGTCTGTTGGCTTTGGTTTATACACTAACGACTTAGACAGCCCAAGAGAAAGAAAACACAAGGATTGAGATCCGGGCTGTGGGCGGACAGTGTGAATAATGTCTGGTTCGTGCAAGATGGGACAATGCCACACTGCAAATGAGGTGATATATGCATTATATGAAACGTGTGGTGATAGAGTCATACCAGGAAATATCCAGAGGTGAAGCACTGTTGTGTAAAATGGCAAGCCCACAGCTCGTATCTAAGTCCTTGTGATTTCTTTTTCTGGGGCTATCTGAAGTCGTTAGTGTACAAACAAAAGCCAGTGGACACATCTGTGCTCCACAAAAACTTTAAGAGAGAAGTACGGAAGATCAGTGTTGATACTTGTTGTAACCAAAAGTTTTAAATAGCGACTGTGAGAAGGCAAGCTTCAAAAGAGCAGACATCTCAAGAACGTCATTAACTACTAAATTGACGTCATGGACAAAATTTGGTAATTTCAGTAAATTGACATTTTTCTGAAAAGTAAAGGAGTAAAAATCTTATAACTGATACAGAATAATAAATAGACATTAAAACTGTAAACTCTCTTTTTGGACACCCTGTATAAGCCGTTTCAACGAAGGAAATCAGAGTATAGGTAGTTTGAGATTTATAGAGATCCCCTGAATTTTGAAATATCTTAAAAAATGCTTGAACAGCTATTGTACTGAAAATTTGCATAGTTAAAAATATTACCTTTACCAAGTCTCGGTGAAATTTTTAGAATTTTTGATAATTTAGTTTGACTTTTTTTGTAGCTGAAAAACGGAGGGAGGGTTGAAGGCTATTCCGAGAAAAGCGTTTACCTGTTTATGAAAACAATTCTCATGCAAGTACTGTAACTGTGGTCGTCTATTATTTGAATAGTAAACACTTCAAACTTTGAGGCCCTGATCTCGTCTTTTATTTGGTTTTAATTTTATTAATTCAATATTGGAGACTTGTACACACTTGTTTACACTTTGTTTTCTTTTTCACGCCCAACCATAGATTTTTTTTTTCCGAAATCCAGTCAAACTCTGACTCACATCATGTGGTATAGCATCGACAATAAAATGAAGAAGGGTGCATTGTATGACATGGTTAAGTTCCATAAACAAGCTCCAAAGTATTGATGTAGATGAATTCTTACGGTGAAAGTGACACGTTGTCTTTAAGATTACCACCCTGTGAGTGACCAAAATACAACTGAGCTAATTTTAGGCAAACTGAAAAAGTCGCAGCGAAAAACAATGCAAAACAAACCATGAAAGACCTTTAAGTGTCAGGTGATTTGGAAAACATATCTGAACAGAAGTGGTATAAAATCTTGAAGCCATGCCTAAAATAAAATTTAATCAAATATTGGAGAAAAGACACCATATAAGAAAACATTGGACAAATCATTTTAGACTTCAAAGTTTGAATGAGAGTGACGAGAGCGATATCTATGTTAAAGCATAGAACTATATTATTTGTACAAAAACAATTTCAGGGCTCATATTTAACTAAATTGATGTACTGAAGTCATGCACTTGTCCAGTTATGTTTGCTGTTCTAGTCACCGTGCGAAACCGTCAGAGAATGTTAAGCTTCAGAGCAAAAATTTAACATTACTGGAATAGGCAAAAATGTTCTTTCCTGCAGAAGAAAAATTCAAATTTTCATTGTGAGAGTTGGTAAGGTCATTTTAAAAGACCTTGAAAAATTTCATAAAATTTGATACAGGATTTTTCATGGTATTTCAAAATTCAGGGAGCCCCTATGAACTGCAAACTACCCATATCAATATTGACAAATGTTGAGCTTTTTTTAAATCTCATGACATTTGCTGGAGTTAAAGATATTTCTTGCTGTTGAACCAGAAGAATTCATTGTAGTTGGGATTGTACTTACCACTTCTATGGCCAACAGTAATTTGCCACAATGATTGGTATTTTATTAAACCCAGTGAATAGAGTTGTTTAGATTTTATTTTTAGTGGTGGCCCTTCATAGAGTTCGAGAATATGAAGTTGTCTTTCATTGAAATGATAACATTTATGTTTACAGCAGATCATTCCATGTTATATGAAAGTCTATTTACTATCACCCATGGACATTCATGCAATCAACATTAATATCGTCCTCCTTATGGCATGGTTAGAATTTATTTCACTATGTTAACTAAATCATCGCTATGATTTATACTTTATATCATTGTTATACACGTATTGTATATCTATGACATGGGGAAGTACCCGGTAAACATTGTGAAAATTATTAAAGTTTCTGTTCTGTTCACAATATGACATTTTACCACATTTGAAAAAAATCAAAATGTACGCAAGAAGGGCTTGCATACAACCATTGAATATTTGAAACACTCTGGGTTTGTTATTCTCTCAATGATTCCAAGGTAGCATTTTGCAAAACAGGATTTACTTTTGTCGAACTACGGAGACTTCCCTTCACAACATAGACTTTTGGAATAAGAAAACAGGTTAGAAAAGAAGAAACTGTGACCCTATCAGATCACTGACCATTTCTTCCTGTGGATTGGCAATTATTGGTGCATCACTCATATGGAATAGCACAGTAAAATGCAACCTATCATTTTTAATATGGGAAACAATATCCTGGATATAACAACAAGCCCATGATTGTGATACCAAATGAAAAAAAAAAGGTTCATTTGTTCATGCTTAATAATATAATTATGCTGAAATTGGATGAGGTGGAGCTAAGCATAGTTTAAGTATATTGCAGCAGGCATTTTCTTTTTGAAATACGACAGGTACCTTTCATATGCATGTTTGATAGAGAGAAAACTATAACTCGTGCACAGGCCTTTTGCCCATAGCAGAAATAAGCAGTCACTAATCATCTATCAAACAAAGTAAACGATAACTGGCCAGTTAAAATATCGACACTTTAAATGTGTACAGTATCAGTCAAAAAACTAAAAAAGCAAGTTTTGAATTTACACAGATGATAAATCTCTAGAATACAATGTAAATAAGTAAAGGAAGACAGAGTCTTGAAGCTATGCAGGCAGAAAGCAAGAAGTTATACATATGTAAGAACAAGATAATCTGAGCAATAAAAGGATTGCCATGTGAATGATGATAATTTGCATGACCTTTACACCAAAAATATGTTAATGATAAGAAAATTAACAGTTAATGATAACACATAAATTGACCTTCATATCAAAGTTAACATAAAAGGAAAACTAAATGGACAAAATGGATAAAGAATGAAAAGATAAAAACAGGGCACTCCATTGCATAGTTTAAGACTTAAGAATATTATATTAAACCCAATGTATCTCATTTCCAACATTAATACTTCGTCATGTTTTATAGTCATGGCTCGATGCTTCATATCATTTCCTTGTTTCTTTATGCCAAGCAAATGACATAATTCTGAACAGGTAAGAACAGAAAAACAACAACCACAGTTTTCATAACAAAAAGATATAGCCACAGATACGGCTGGCAAGCATGAGAATGAAGGTTTTACTGAACAAATACAAGCATGAATGAGCTCTCATTCAATATGTCACTATTGTCCTTTGTAAATGAATACTGAACAACAATGTGAGATAACAAGTGCATCCGCCCCGTTGAAGTATCAAATCCAAAGGAATCCAACTCATCTTGGTGACGCACATAGCTAGTAAATCGCTTGATTACTTAACTAATGTGTGTAAAAAGTGGCACAAGATTAACTAGAAACAATATATCTCAAATTTTGGGTAGTTAAAGTCATGCATATTTATCATGTATTTAACTAAAAAGGTGGATATGGCTGTAATACAGATAACTATCCCCAAAGGCGATGTTACTTTTTGACTGGTCGCCTCTGGGTACAGAGACGATCAAGACAAAAACAGTCGAAATCTCCGCACAGATTTTGTGCGCAAGTTTGAACTCTCATAATTTCACAAATAGAGCACAAAACTAGGATTTGAACATACCTGTTGCATGCGTATTCAATAATCCTTCGTTTCAAAACAAATATTTCAATTCAAACGCCGAACATCAGAAAAAACAGTTCATTTCATCCGTTACTCGAGAAATTTACGTTCGCGAAAACACACAAAATGGCCGCCACGCACGATATATTTCGTTAGTCCCCCCCCCGAGATTTACATGTTATGAACGACTTCTACAAGCTCTCTGGTAATGAAAGAATTAATAATTTCTCTTTGGTCATGTTTGTTACTAAAAGTTAATTTCATTTCGCCTGCAATACAGATTAAACCGACCAAACAGAAAGTCAGTATAGCGCTCTTTCTTTGCTACCGGAAAATTTACGATGGCAATGAAACGGTACGGTGCACAATAAATGTCCAAATATGAAAAAAGAAATCACTGTAGAGTCTCATTATTGAGACTAGATATGGCTGTAGGTCATACTTTTACTGCTTCATCATGACAAGTTCATTTTTAAGTACTTTGATATCATTGACTGAGAGATCTAAATTGATAAATTAATAAGAGAAGGCACTGTACATAGCATATGCAATGCTTTCTTTGTAAATAAGATCAAGATTATACTTTTAAAACTTTTTTGTCCGTTTTTTAGATGCAAGAGTTAAATGGTACATAATGTATCGGTAACTTCAGTATTTTGACTTACACTAAAAGTTTCTGTTTACTGTAATGAATACATCAAGACTATGAAAATAAGCATACCAATAAATCTTAGACATTTCTTGTATCTAAAACAAAGAAATGAACCAGATACTTATTTAATTCTCATCAAATGATATAAAACCTTCAAAAGTTTATTAATGAACTTTGGTTATAAGTGTTTCCATTTTATCCATGGATTTGACGAATTGATATACAATAAATCTGACAATGCCATATTGGTTGCTTTGGACGCATTCAATGCATTTGTGATCAAGAAAATGTGTTTTATCTGAAAAAAAAAAAAAAAAAAAAATATGCCTGTAGTTTCTCGGATTATGATTTTTTTTTTTTTTTTTTTAATCTTAAATCATAAAAAATAGTGCTGTCGGGGCTCTGATTTGCGTTAAACGCTCTTGTACTTTGTAAGAAATGTATAGAATTATCTAAATATAAGCTTATTAAATTACCTGAGATTATCTGGGACTTTTACAAGGTATAAAATTTCCAAAGAAATGTCATTTGAGGATCAACTGTTATGGTTCGAGGTGCACTTGATGACTTTTGACCTCTATAACTTCCACAAGCCCCACTCGCCAGGTGGCAGACTTTGAGAATGTGCTAAGAAAACCTTGAGGTTTAAGGTTCATGTAAAGTGTTTGATTGTTGCCCTATAGTCATCTCCTGCTCCAAATAAAATAAGTGTCTATTCAAAAATTGCTATTATATGCTTACAGTTCATGATAATAAAATATTATGGATACAAGTTATGTGACTGAAAGATTACCATAGCCAATTAAAAACCACATTAACAGTTGAAAATTTGCAGTTTACCTTGAAACCGGCAACTTTTTTCAGGAAGACAATATATGAATCTAACAGGTTTCAAAACAAAGCACATTGTCTTGTTCAGGTTCTGCTACCTTCAAACATTTCGCTATTTTCAAAGTTAGGGCGTTATTCATAAATAAAGTTACCAAGACTTCTGTCATTGAGGCCGCCATTTGCCAGATTGCTGGGCTCATTTTCCACGCTAAAATTGACACATATCGACGATGACTATAAAAGCAAATGTATGACTAATACAAAACCTGATATAGACTTGCTATATCAGAAGTACATTTTGCATCGATGGTTCATTTTGTTCTTCAAACCAACCGATTGAAAATGATTTCTGTCTTTTCCGGCTTCTCTTTTCCTCCATCTTGGCAGTTTTGGAAATTTACCCGCATATACGAATTTATATTAAACCGGTTTTTAATTAATTGCGTACTCATTTTTGTATAGAAAAGATCATAATTATTCATTTAAAAAGTATTTTAAAAAAATGATCGTACAATTCGATAAAGTAATTGGTAATATTCGGAACTATTTTTAGCGAGAATCAGCCGAGCAGGGAACTAGTACCCTGAAAATGACATGTGAAAAGATGCAAATGGAAAGATCTCCTCTGCACCACAGATTATAAAATTGTTGCTGTGCTAAAAGAGAAACATTTGTCTGTTGAAAGGTAAGATTTCGATAGTCCACAAAAACTTTAACAAACCGTCCTTAGTACGAAAGTACACCAATCGGAAGTCAGTGTTGTTGACATTTTGAGAATTATAGTGAAATATTTTATCTTTCTTAAAACAATATTGTGGTGCATACATAGATTAAGGTAGCTATTTATTAACCCAAATTTGTGTTTTTTAAATTGCCATTAATAAAAACGGAATAATATTTACATTTGGGAAAGAGTATGGTGTGCCAGCAGGGCAATAACGTCAGCGTGGTATTGTGTTTGTATTAGCTAGCACATTGGTTCTAAAATCTATCGTGTATCAAGTAGCCTGGTAGGAACCTACAAACATGGCTAAGACACATTGGAAAGTGAAAAGAAGATTTGGAATGGCTGCAGGACGGCACACCAGGTTTAATAAATTCAGGAAAGTCCAACATTATTCCTGTCTTGTGATTACCCCAATGAAATTGAAACTACAGAAAAGGGCATCATACATTCAACGTAAATCCTATAAAAGAAAAATATTGTCTCCAGTTGTTTTAAAGGAGCTAAGACATCAGTACAGATGTATTTCATGAGTGGATTCCCTTACATTGTGCATAAAAAAGTTAATCAGGTAAATGTAAAGGGATATCGCATGATAAACATCCAGTGTTTGGAAAGTGAGATTAATGTGTTAATGAAGCATTGCATTTCATGTTATAAATGCTCTGGAATCGCACAAAAGGGACACAATTGCCTCCTTATCACACACGAAAAAAAGACACAAGGGTTTGCATCAGTTTTGGAGGTCAAATTCTTAGGTTGTGGAAATAAGCGTGAGTTTCTAACAAGCCCTAAACTACAGACCAACAACTCGGTGAAGTATGACATAAATGTGCGAGCTGTTTGGGGATCAGTGGTGACGGGAAAAGGTGCATCCCACTTAAGAGAGATGATGGCGACAATGGATGCCCCAAGTCTGTCTCAGCCGGCGTTCACCAAAATAGAACAGGACATAGGAAACTGGTGGGCTAATTTATGTGAACAGGAAATACTGGAAGCAGGTGTGTATATTTATTTATATTTTTCAAAACTTCAAAACTCCTGGTGTTACTTTTTAATCTATTCCTACTCATATATGCTATTTTATGGGTACACCACAATGGCATACAGAAAACAGTGTGATAAAGGGATAATTTGCTTCAGCCTTTACTACATTAGCCCTGGTTTTTATGAATGTCAGATCTTAGGTCTTGGAAAACATTGTTGAAAAAGGAGAAAATGGTCATGAGAATGAGATTTTCTTCCTCTTCAGAGACAACGGTCACATTTCAGTGGCAGTTAAATTGTCATCTGCAAATGCTTTCATTTCGAGAAGGGCAAAATTTTCTGACATGGTGAAGACTTAAAGAAGTAATTTTTCCTTTTTTTCCAAAAAGTACCTGACAAAGTAGTAAAAGACTTTTCCTAAGCCATAAGAAAAAAAAAAAAAAAAAAGGCCCATAAATCAAATAAGTATTCATGGGCCATGCAAAACTGATCTTTACAACTGGGATATTAAGCTTTAGCACTGTAACAGTGAAATAGGATATCTTTGCAGCCTGATCTTGGATCGACCCTGTCCATTGTGCATAAGAACAATCTACCTTTTTGAGTATCAACTATGCAGTGTTTGGATCTGTTTTCTTAATAAAAAGAGATCACGTGAAATACTTAAAGTGTAAATGTTACATATTTTCCTATTGTGACTTTGGTTCATATTGCAAATATTTCATCCATGCCTAGTGTCACGAAAGCAAAAAAAAATCATACTTTTTGTTAAACCTTTCCTAAATATAAGTGTGTCTACATTTGCCTCAGAAAAATTTGTGAGAAAAACTGAAATTTGCTCGTAAACGGTAACATGAAATTTGAAGTTTATTGTATCATCAGTATTTTAGTTTTTTGTTTAAAGGCCAGTTAGCTTATTTCATGGCCTGATGGGGGTCATACATGGCCCAGTGGTAAAGTGTAGGACTTGTGACCTGAAGGCCCCGGGTTTGGGCCTCACTGGATCGTGGGAGTGTCCTTGTGCAAAAATTTCAGAGCCCTAGCCTGGTACAGTTGGAACCCAGGACATGTGAGGTGTTACTATGACATGACTCAAATAATGTTGAAAGCGACCTAAAACCCCATTCAATCAATAAATTTCATGGCCCTGTGTCCATTATGTGTTTGTGCGTGCGCTAAATCATGTAATGGCCCAAGTGTTTTTTCTAATTTTGTAATTTGGAAATATATTAACAGTGTAGACAATTTTTGTAGGTGCTGAAGAAAGAAAAGTTGCTATTGAAAGAGGTCAGTACCATCAGGGCATTCCTTGTATCACTGTTATTGCTGATGGAGGATGGAGTAAAAGAACGCACAAACATACTTGCAATGCCTTGGGTGGTGTGGGTATCATTATAGGGAAGGAAACTGGAAAAATTCTACATTTGAGAATTAGAAACAAATACTGTTATATTTGTGCCCATTATGAAAATGAAACACAGTCCATTCCAGACCATGTTTGCTATAAAAACTGACATTCCAATTCACAATCTATGGAAGCAGATATCATTGTAGATGGCTTTTGAAAGCTGAAAGTAAACATGGGTTGAGATATACTAATTTAATTGCCGACGGAGATTCTTCTGTTTTTGCTAAAATCAAACAAGAAGTACCTATTTGGGGCCAAGATATAAAAAAAAATAGAATGAGCCAAGCATACAAGTAAGTGCCTCCAAACAAGTCTTGAAAAATTGGTTGGAACATATCCTTCCTTTAAAGGAAAACATAAACTCACAAAAGCTGTTCGGGTAAGAATAGTTAGCGCTGTTCGTTGTGCTATTCGAATGCGATCAAAGGACAACAATAAAAAAAAGAGGAGCTTTGCAGTTGTCCAAAGATATCAAAAATAGTGTGCACCACATATTTGGAAACCATCAAAACTGTTCTGATTTCTGTAAAGCTTCTATGCAAAAAGATAAAACTGCTCCCGATGATGAGGATACAGACAGTGAACATGTTACAGGTTTTCCAGTTAACAGGATTTTCGATGAAACTTGATTATATTGGACAGAAGGGTCATCTCTTCAGGACCAAGAACAGTCAAGGTTTGGGACTGACTTGAATTACTTTGATTTGACTACCAACATGTTACAAGATTTATCTATAATATTGGCACGAATTGTAGACAAAAGTGACCGATTAATATGTAACACAACAACAAATTTGGCAGAGTGTTGGATGCATATACGCTCAACATTTGATGGAGGTAAAGTTTGTAACCTTGGTAATAGAGGATCTTGGAGTACCCGGTGTTACGGGGGCACACTAAGGCTGAATTTGGGTCCACAATGGTCGCCCATTGTTTGGAGAAAATACAAAGGAACGCCTGCTGGACATAACTATGTACGTTTGTACTGTGAAAGGGAAAAACAGTTGCACAGTTCCAAAATGCCAATCCTATGGAAAAGAAGCGTTAGAATATTTGCTGACCATAATGAACAACAACTGGAAACATTAAAAAATCAGTATTGTGAAAACCACATAGAATTATCCTTAAAAAAATCAAAGCCATTGAAAGATTAACTACAGATCAAAGTGATTCTAATGTCTGGTTTCAAGAAAGAAAAAGAGAGAATAACAACATCTAACTTTGAAAAAGTTATCAAAAGAAGACCATCTATTCCTGTTGCCAAATTTGTTCAAAACTTACTGTATAGTAAATTCACAGGAACCATTGCCACTCGAATTGGCTTGAAAGAAGAGCAAGTCACTATACAGGAGTATATTCTGAAAAACGCAAATGAGGGTGTCAGTGTTACTGTCAAATCCAGTGGACTTGTAATAAACACCAAATTTAAATTTCTTGGAGGCAGCCCTGATGGTATTGTTTTGGAAAATGGGCATAAAAGTGGACTTGTTGAGGTGAAAAATGTGTTATATAATAAAAACATTAATATGAATCAGGCTGCCAAGACACAGAAATCATTCTGCTTAAAGATTGATAATGATAAACTGTTCTTGAAGAGAAATCACAACTATTATTATCAATGTCAAGGACTTTTACAAGTCTGTGACATGCCATGGATCGACTTTGTTTTACGAACAGTAAACACGTATCAAATACATATTGAAAGGATTTTTAAAGATGACAACAGTTGGTCTTGGTGGTTGGCCAGACTAAAAGCATTTTATTTGTTAGCTCTACTACCTGAATTAGCAGCACCCAGGAAGGGTTTTTTAACCTGGAATTAGAGAACCTGGTGTATGGGTAGGTGAAAGGCACCATGATTTGATTGAATTCTTCATAGCGCCTTTTCAAAATATATAACTGTTATCCAACTGCCCAAGATCTGGTGTTTAATTAACACTTTACCAGATAAGAAAATTTTTCACTCGTCCAAATTTGAAGCATTTGCAGACGACAAAATGAATGTGGCTAATATGATGGGATTCATTTCTAGAAGGGTAGAAAACATTATGGGAAAAGGAGAAAATGTTCCTTACCAGCATTTTCTCCTTTTCCCACGTTTTCCCAATATTTCAACCAAAGGGCTGTAAAAACCAGGGCTTATATAGGAAAGGGTTGAGAGCCTTGGAAAGAATGCTATTAAAATAATTTTTGGAAAATAAGAAAATGCTGTCTAAGAGCATTTTTTCTTTTACCACAATGTTTTCTATTACATTTGATGTTCTTTTTTCCATATTTCTGAATCCTGTGTGTTTTCTCTCAAACATACTTTCCAAATAAGGGTTGAGAAATAAAATTAACTTTTTGAACCATATTTCATTTGTAGTCAACAAATGTTTTAAGTTTTGAACAAGTCCATAATTTACTGATCTGGTGAATGGTTCTAAGACACTGTGTACAGATGTGTCTTTCTTTCAGTCCTCATTGACAAGGAAAGTAGCTTCAAGTTGCAAATTCTCGGCTTAAAGTTTGGATATAAAATCCCTCAACATGTTCTGTCACGTGCATTTATTACATTTTCCAAAGTGAAAGCCTCAGAGTATATATAACAAATATGTCAAAAGAAATCACAATTAATCTTTAGAAACTTTACAAAATATAAAAAAAGGAGGTCGATCAGTACAAACACTTCTTATTTTCAAAGGCTGTCTTTTATACAGGTCTTTACAGGCACTTGTATTAGGGCAATGGTTAACGGACAGTGCTGCAGTTTAACATACCTGTGTTGTAATGCATCTCATATGTATGCATAAGTAAATAATATGGAAAAAGGAGACACTGCTCATTACAAGCAATTTTGCCTTTTCCCACTGTATTTTGTACTTCTGCTTTTGTCAAATGTTGCTTGCAATTTTGAAGGCTGTACAGTTGTTGTTTGAAATGGTTTGAATATCTAATAATATTTTCTTATCTGAATATTTCAGTTCAAGGAAAAGAAACCGCAACCAGTTAAAAGGCGTAATACATTTCCCAGCTTACAGCCCTCCAGAATTTCTGGGGCTTCACCAAAACAGTCCACTAGTACAGGGACAAATATCCCAACCCAGAGTGTAATAAAATTGAAGTCAACCTCAAGGTCAGTCATTATTTGCTTTTCTTTTACCCCAGTAAAACTAAAACCAATGCTTGTATATGTCAGCAGTTAAAGACTTTTCCAAATATTGTGGAAGACTGATTGAAAAATGTTAAAATGGCTTTAATTTTCTCATGCCCTGATCCTTCAAGAAAGAGTGATTAAGGCTTTTCACTCTTATGCAAGGCATCAGGATTGGTTTCCCCCTGTTCAAAGTCCTTGGTCATGGCACTTTCTTTTTTGCTTGGTATTGTTGTCATTCCTAGGAAGCATCAAAAATGTGAGGTGTCACAAAGGTATAACTGAAATACTGGCTATTTGTTTCTTTGTTTGATGTTTAACCAGGGTTTTCCATGACACACAAATCCTGTGTTAATGACGCTATTTTAACTCACCGGGGGAGGGGGGGGAGCAAACACCCTGCTGGCTCATAGTCTAATTGGTTGGAAATTTTTATTCTATCTAGTTAGCAGTTTAAGGGTTAAAAATGAGACGGTTTTAGGTATAAATGAATTGTTGTAATAACAGATATTAAAGGTGATATTACGTGACTAGAAACACATGAAAATGCATTTTTCCGACTATGTTTTTAAACTTTTGAATGTGATAGCACGTGTTTCGAATAGGAAGGGATAGGCTTTTTCATGATCTCTTTAAAAAAAGTTAAACAAATTGCTGAGTTGATCACAAATAAATCATGTTAAAATTTGTCTTTCCAGAAACAATTTTGCAAGATTCTTCCCATTGATTTATAAATTCCTAGACATATACTCAAGGTCGCGAGAGTACCAATGTCCTTCACGACCCTAACTGCACGACCTCGGGTACGTCAATGCACGTGGACAGGTCTTTCTCGCATGTGAGCAGGTCTGTCTGGCACGTAGGCAGGTTTTCTATCCACAGAAAAACCTGTGCACGTGCAAAGATAGACCTGTGCTCGTGCATCCTATTGTTAACACGGGTTGTTCTAAAAATGAAAGACATGGTCCAAAGAAAGAAACCGGTGTGTAAATATACAGATGAAAATGAAACGAACAAACACGGTCTGAACTACTGCTCGATGGAGGTGCTAAATAAAAAAAAAAAATAGTTTAACAATGATCCTGGCGGTCATTGCTCGTATAATATCGACCATACCGTTATCTGCACGACTTCGTAATCTCAATGTCAATGAGTTAACCGTTTTGACAAATTAATCTCGTAACCTTTAACCTTAACTGATTACCATGCATACTATTTTTAGACAATTTTTTTTATCAACCCTTTACTAGAAGACAACATTTTAGACTCTACTTTACTGAAAGCATTTGTAGACGGCGATTGAAATTTCACTATAAAGGAGTAGAAAACATTGTAGAAGAAGGCAAAAATGCTGGTTATCCAAGAATACTGTACTGAAAAGTTAAGAAATTTTAATTCAGAACAAAGATCGAACGGTGTAAATAAAAATCAGAATATATGAGTCATGCTCTGGCAAAAGGGGACATGATGCATCTCCGTAATCGATTAGACCGAGGGATCCATAAAATCCATTTAGACTAACTATTGACTGAATCTGAGGGAAGAGCGGTCCTTGGATATGTAAAAAGTTAACAACTAGCAAACAGTTTTAACCCATGGAGGCCTGTGTGAACTGAGCAGGCTGACCTGGATCCATACTTAATGCAGATTCGTCTGTATCTACACAGTTCGCAGAAGCACCTTAAGTTGTATTTGATACCCTTATGGTAGAGCCACCAGAGAAATGGTATACTTAAAGCCACAATAGCGGCCAAACATAGAAAATGTAGGTGTTTTTTACAAAGTGCATCTAAATTTAAATCATACCATTTAAAATATGGAAATTATTTTGAGGATGACAATCTATTGTTGTACAACGTTCTAACTGTTAGTCGCCAGCAGTAAAATCAATTTTAAAAGTAGGTCAAAATTTGCCAGGTCGCTCTATCTTTTGTTTCCTTTTTACTTTATGGTTTCGAATTTTACGAAGTTTGATTGAGTGCAGACACTGCACATTACCCTGATTCAGATTCACTTGGACCTAGCAATGTTGGTTTCGCGCGTTATTTCCGAGATCTCGCCTGATGTACTGGTCGTACTTCGACACGGTCAACCAGAATGCAGTTCTTCCAACTCATAGCAGCTTCAAAACCGATCAACCTTGACTTATGTACATTGCAACAAACAAGTCACAGGCCGGTCTTGAACGGCCAGCCTGCACAATTCCAACAACACAATAAATTTCTATCAGTTTCTGCACGTCGTTCCATTGTTTGACAGAAAAAGAAAAGTTTTGCCTTTTTTTCAGATAAACAACTGAGGAACCAAATAGTAATTTACAGCGATTTATTTCATGTTTTTCGATAGTTTTCGAGAACTAATGGTGGATTATGGTTTGATATTTCATGGTTACGACCAGTGAAAAATACAAATAGCATATTTTCTAACTCTTATATTGAAGGCGGTGAAAAAGACCAGTGAAAAATACAGATAACATATTTTCTTACTCTTAAATTGAAGGCGGAAACAGTAGTTCCCGTGCACCATTTACCTGGGTAAACAGCCCGTGCCATTCAGCCAGAGGAAAATATGACGTAATTTATGCGCATTTCCTTTACATTTCCCGCGCTTTACGTAATACTGTAATGTTTTGTTATGTAGGGGGAGGTACGCCACGGGGAATAACCGAAAGCAACTGAGCTTGATTTTGACGAAAGTCCCTCCCAAAAAAGGGGTTAGGAGCAAGAATTGAATAGAATATTTGTTGTTTTTTTTTTTCAGGTGAAAGATTCAAATTTACTTCATTTCGTGAACATCATCGATAATATTTTGACTCATGGTTGCGCCGTTCATGTTATTGATTGACAAGTTAGTTGTAGGTGCAAATATGCAAAATCGACATGTACGTGCGCTGTAGCCAGTCAGGCGTGTCAGGCGTAAATTGATAATTAATTAGTTCTCTTTTGGTAGCAGTATGTATATAAAGAATCCAGGTCAAATTGATGAAAAATAAGAAAATTATGACGGATAAAGAACTGTATACGCTATATTGCTTCTGGATATACTTAACCCTTAGGCTGCTAAGCGCGAATGAAGGACCGTTTTGCGGACAGTGTAGATCAAGATCAAACTGCACAGAACGTGCAGTCTGATCTTGAATCTACACTGTCCGATAAGGAGATATTTTCGTCCGCAAAATACCTTTAAAATAGCGAAATTTAGTTTTTATCATCGGTTTGAAAGTTTCATTTCACTTATTTAGCAGGAAAAGGGTTAAAACACAATATTGTGTCACTTGTCTTCCGAAAAATGTCAGCACAGAGTAGGTATTATTAGTAACAAAATTAGTTAGACTATGAGCCAACAGGCAACAGGGTGTTTGCCCCCCCCCCCCGGGGGGGGGGAATTTTCGGGACTATGATTTTCTTGAGCCCCAAGGTCTCCTGAGCACATTCCTAAAGTCTGCCACCTGGCGAATGGGGCTTTTGGAAGTTATAGAGGTCAAAGGTCATCAGGTGCACCTCTAACCCTAACCTTATTAGCTGATCTTCAAATGACACTTCTTTGGAAATTTTATACTTTCTGAAAGTCCCAATGATCTCAGGTAATGTAATAAGCTCATATTTAGATAATTCTAAAAATAAAAGAACATTTAATGCAAATCAAAGCACTGACAGCACTATTTTTTATGATTCATGCTTCCAAAAAATCATAATCTGAGAAACTACAGGGATATTTTTCAGATGAAGAATATTTTCTTGATCACAAATGCCTTGAATGCATCCTAGAAGCAACCCAAATGGAATTATTCAGATTTATGGTATATCAATTTGTCATATTCATGGATAAAATGGAAGCACTTATAACCAAAGTTCATTAATATACTTTTTAATTTTTTATATCAGTTGCTGAGAATTCGACAACTATCTGGTTCATTTCTTTATTTTAGATAAACAAAAAAAAAAAAAAATCTAAAATTTATTGGTGTGCTTATTTTCATGATCTTAATAGTTATATTCATTATAGTAAATAGAAACTTTTCGTGTAAATCAAGGTTTTGAAGTTACCGATAGATTGTGTACCATTTAACTCTTGTATCTAAAAAACGGACCAAAAAGTTTAAAAGTAAAATATATCTTGATCTTATTTACTAAGAAGACATTGCATATGCTATCTACAGTGCCTTCTCTTGTTATTTTATCAATTTATTTCTCTCAGTGATATCAAAGTACTAAAATTTGAACTTGCCATGACGAAGTAGTAAAGGTATGACCTACAGGCATATCCACCTTTTTAGTTAAATACAGCATACATATGCATGAATTTAACCCTTTCAGGACTATAGGCGAAAACAGTGGCCTTTGCAGACGACATAAATTAAGATCATCTTGCACAAAACATGCAGTCTGATCTTGGAACTGTGTCGTCCGCTTGTTTAGTTAAGCCTGATATGATAAAAGTCTTACTGAGTTTCAGTGGAGCCTATTTCCAGGCATCGAAAGAGGTGGGCATTAAATATTTGGCGCGGAAAGAGTTAACTGCCCACAATCAGAGATATATTATTTGTAGTTAATCTTGTTTCACTTTTTACACACATCAATTAAGTTATCAGGTGATTTACTAGCAATGTGAGTTACCAAGATGAATTTCCCATTTGGATTTGATATTTCAATAGGGCAGATGTACTTGTTATCTCACACTGTTGGTTAGTATTAATTTACAGAGGACCATAGTGTTATAGTGAATGAGAGCTCATTCATGCTTGTATTTGCTCAGTAAAAGCTTCACCATCATCATTCTCATGCTTACCCGCCATATCTGTGGTTTTATGTTTTTGTTATGAAAACTTTGGTTGTCGTTTTTCCGTTGTTACCTGTTTAGAATTATGTCAGGTTAACTGGTTGGCATTAAGAACAAGGAAATAATATGAAGCATCATCCATGCCTATAACAGAAGGCTAAGTTTTAAATGTTGGAAACGAGTTGCACTGGGTTTGATACAATATGCTTAAGTCTTAAACTATGCAATGAAGAGCCCCGCTTTTTTTTTTCCTTATTCTTTTATCCATTTTGTTTCCCTTTTATGTTATCTTTGAAATTAAGGTCATTTGTGTGTTACCATGTACTGTTAATGTTCTTGTCATTAACATATTTTTTAGCGTAAAGGTCATGCAAATTATCATCATTCACATGGCAATCCTTTGATTGCTCAGATTATCTTGTTCTTACATATGTATAACTTCTTGTTTTCTACCTGCATAGCTTCAAGGCTATGTCTTCTTTTACTCAATTACATTGTATTCTAGTGATTTATAATCTGTGTTAATTAAAAAAAAATCTTTTTCTTTTTGTTTTTTCTTTGATATTGTACACATTTAAGCGAGACAGAAGCTTTTTTGATATGTCAGCTGGCCAGTTATCATTTACCTTGTTTGATAGATGATTTGTGACCCCCTCTTATTTCTGCTATGAGCAAAAGGCCTATGGATGAGCTTTGTTTTTCTCTCTTTCTATCAAACATGTATATAAAGGTACCTGTCGTATGTCGAAAAGAAAATGCCTGCTGCAATATATTTAGACTATGCTTAGCTCCACCTTATCTAATATCAGCATAACTGTATTATTGTGCATGAACAGATGAACAATTTTTCTTGCATTTGGTATCACGATCATGGGCTTATTGTTATTTCCAGGATTTTGTTTCCCATATTAAAAATGATAGATTTCATTTTACTGTGCTATTCCATATAAATGATGCACCAATAATTGCCCATCTGTAGCAAGAAATGATCAGTAATCTAATGGGGAGACAGTTTCTTCTTTTCTGACCTGCTTTCTCATTTGCAAAGTCTACTCTGTGAAGGGAAGTCTCTGTAGTTCGACAAAAGTAGATTCTGTTTTGCGAATTGCTACCTTGGAATCATTTAGAGAATAACAAACCTTGAGTGTTTCAAAAATGGTTTTATGCATGCCCTTTTTGCGTACATTTTGATGTTTTTCAATTGTGGTAAAAAATGTCATATTGTGAACAGAACAGAAATGCTATTGAATTTTCACAATGTTCACTGGGTACTTCCCAGCAATGATTTAGTCAACATATTGAAATATATTCTAACCAGGCAATGAGAAAGATGATAACAATGTTGACTTCATGAATGTGGTCAAATTGGGTGATAGTGGATAGATTTTCATATAGCACAGAATGATCTTTTGTAAACATCATTGTTATCATTTCAATGAAAGGCAACTTCATATTAGTCTCCAAGTCTATGAAGAAAAAGATCTACACAACTTTATTCACTGGATTTAATACAATATCAATCAATGTGGCAAATTACTGTTGATTATAGAAGTGATAAATGCAATCTTGACGTCAATGCGTTCTTATGGGTAAACAGCTAGAAATGTCTTTAACTCCAGCAAATAGTGTAAGATTTTTAAAAAAAGCTCAACATTTGTAACTATTAATACTCTAACATCCTTTACTGACACAGTTTATAGATAGCATAAATTATATTGGTAAGACAGAATGTTTGTCACGGAATCTATTCTGTATCACTTAGATCATAATTGATGATTTTGTATGCTATTAATATGATTTTGGGTACCAGCTGTTTTACGCGCACAAACGTGGCCAAGAACAGTTCTCTCAGTACTTTGGTTCAAACAAAATTGCCTCTTTTTGTGTAAAACAGCTGTTTTGACTAAAGATATGAGTGAATAAACCCATCTGAACATGTTTCTGACATATTAAATGTAGAAAATAAAATGAAAATTTGAACTGAACTGCTATTCATTGATATCTCATATGCAACAGTGCCCTTGATGACCTTTGACCTCTATATCTCGCAAAAGCCCAACTCGTCAGGTGGCAGACTTTGACAAAGTGCTCAGAAGACCTTGGGGTTTCAGAAAATAATAGTGCCGAAAATTCCCCCTGTGGGGAGGGGCCTATTGGTGGCTCAAGTCTAATTCTTTATGAATATATAGGATTGTGGTTTATCATTTATAAGATTTATTTAAGTTTTAAATATTCCTACCGAATAACCCTATATCAAGTGACACACTGATGGCCGTTAAACTTTACCATAACTTTTATGTCGTAACAATAATATCAACACCAAAAACAACAACAGAACACTCTTTTACACTGATTTATTGTACTAGTTCAACATGCTTCAACAAATAAAGGCGCTTGCTGTACGAGTGTAAGAAATAATCTAAATTAGATCTTCAACATAAATCTTTCAGTTACGTTAAAAAAAAAATGATTTACAGCAAAACAAAGCAAAAGTTTAACAGCCAGCGTAATATTTCATGTCTCGTCGCGTTATAACGAATTGGATAACAAATGTAGCGCAACGGGAAGTAAAGCAGGCGTTAAAAAGACCAGTCTCGATAAGTATAACCCTTTTCCAAACAATCCTGAGTTTTAACGACTCTGGGTCTTAGCACGTTTTTTGAAAACATCGTGGAAAAATAGAAAGTGCTGATAACCAGCATGTTTTCCTTTTCTAAAGTCTTTTTCTTTAGAGTCATTAAAAACGTGATAGTTTGTCTGGGGTGTTTTATCCTGGAAAGAAAAATATAAATGGGCCATGCTCTTTGAAAAGAGGGTTTAATGCATCTGCAAAAAGGATCGACTCGTGTCAGCCTGCGCAGCTCGCACAGGCTGACCAGAGTCGAAACTCTTTGCTATTGGTCAATTTTTTGCATGTCAAGGACCATTCTACCTAATGATTCAATCGGTTGTTAGATAAATGAATTTCATGGGTCCATAATTATGTTACGACTCGCTTAGTATAATGCGTCACTGAGATGTATTAGCCTCCTTTTGCCAGATCGTGGCTAAATTATAAACATCGAAGCGTAATCAGCTAACCTTAGGCTGCTAAGCGCGAATCAATAACCTTTTGGAGACAGTGTAAATCAAGATCAGACTCCACAGAACGTGCTGTCTGATCTTGGCTTTACACTGTCCGATAAGGTGATACTTCTCTCCAAAAAATAATTTTGAAATCGCAACATCTTGGTTTTTACTATATGCTTGAAATTTTCACTTAAGATTATTTAACTCTTATCCTGCTAAAAGAATGAAATGGAACCTTTAAGCCTATAGTAAAACCCCGAAATTTTGCTATTTCAAAGTTATCTTTTTCGATAGGAAAAATGGCCGTATCGGAGAGTGTAGATCAAAGATCAGACTGCACGTTCTGTGCAGTCTGATCTTGATCTGCATTGTCAGCAAAAGGTCAGCAAGTCGCCAAAGGGTTAACAGGTTAAGGGCTAAAGGATGAAGTCATTTAACAAAACATTTTACATCCGATAATTAAATTATCTTCCACAAAATATATCAATCATACTCGGAATTTTTGTTCAGAATAGTTCAAGAGCATATTTACCTTTCAGCTAGGATTCTAGTTTAGCATATCCGACTTCATTTGTTTGATGTTGCAGACAATATAGATCAAATTAAGACTGTAATGAAAGTGCAGACTGATCTTTGACCTGCACGTTTGGCAGATATTAGCACAAATTGTTTAGAAATCCGAACAAGTTATTCACACAGAAAAACGTGCACGTGTCTGTGAAAGGGGTTTTAATACATCTGCAAAAAGTATGGACCCATATCAGGCTTTTGAAGTCCGCGCAGCGCAGGATAATCTGGGTCTAAACTTTGTTCGCTGTCAATTTTATTCATCTTAAGAGACAATTCTTGCTCCAGATGCCGTCGTTTGTTGAGAGAGAAATAGATTTTATGGATCGAATTTAGACTGTAATGAAAGTGCAGACTGATCTATAACCCACATCCACACATTTTGACACATCTTAGCAAAAGTTGCCTCTAAATTCGAACAATTTTTACACACCGAATGCGCACACGTTTGCACGAGCCAAGCTAAGTGCCAGGGGAGTTTTATGCTTCTGCCAAAAGCATGGACCCATGTCAGGCTTGTAACGTCCGTAACCTGGGTCGAAACTTTGCTTGTTGTCAGTTTTCTTTATGTCAAAGGAGAATTCTATCTCCAGATCCAGTCGTTTGTTAAGCAAGATAGATTTTATGGATCTATAATTACGTATGTGATGACGTGATTGGTATAATGTGTATAATTACGTATGTGATGACGTGATTGGTATAATGTGTATAATTACGTATGTGATGACGTGATTGGTATAATGTGTATAATTACGTATGTGATGACGTGATTGGTATAATGTGTATAATTACGTATGTGTTGACGTGATTGGTATAATGTGTATAATTATGTATGTGATGACGTGATTGGTATAATGCATCACGGAGAAGCATTAAAACCCCTCTTTGTCAGAGCGGGGCTTATATTATCTATTTTACTTACTTGATGCCAAAAGGGTTAGCAAATAATCCTTGATATAACTTGTGTTTTTGGTTTCATTTGGTGTTCTTAGTACAACAAAAAGAAACTGGGCTCAGTTTTCGAGGGTTATCGTTAAGCGACTTGTCAATTCTTTTTTGTACCATCTACACAATTATTACCAGTTTTTTAATCTTTTAAATTCTTATTCAAAAATTTTGCACAAAGACCCGTGTTTCTCCCTCTTACCGTAACATTGGCTTTGTTACTTAATTATACAAACTCAAAGTTAAAAGAATAACAACTCTCCTTATATTCCTCATCACATTCTTCGTTCGATAAACAACTGTGTATAATCGCCATAGGTGAATATTAAAGTAACAATAGCTGCCAAACGTAAACAAGGCGGGTGTTAAAATGCATTTAGATTTAAATCATACCATTTAAAAGTATGGAAATGGCTGTGTAGATGAAATCTTGTTATCATACGGTCCGTCCACGTGTTTGTCGCTAGCAGAGAAATTGATTTTAAAACTAGGTTAAAAGTTGCCAGGTCACTCACTCTATCTTTAGTTTGCTGTCTGCCTGAATTTGAAATTTAATTTTTTTTCTGCCGACGACTTACACTTGGACCGATAACAGAACAACAGACTGTCATCTTCACAGTATTCTCCATACTTTTAAACCGTATGATTTAAATTTAAATGCATTCTAAAACCTGTTTTGTGTGTTTGGCCACTATTGGAACTTTAAGTGTACAAGAAAAACTTATAACTTATGTAGACCTGCACAGGTACGTCTTCTTTTGCATTCCCTGAAGCCTTTCAGTTTTAATTGCAATATGAATGAGTCATGCTCTGTGAACAGGGGGTTTAATGCGTCAGAAAAACAAAAGACGCATTCGGGAACCGTTACTTGTACAAGGTCTGGAATTAAGGTCTACGGCCCCTAACTCATCGGTAAACGACGACGTTTTCGTAAAGGCTATTCGGCCAATCTCGGCAGCTTCCATCTTTCAATATGAGAGTTAGGTGCCGTAGACTCACTAACTTATCGGTAAATATCGTGTAACATCGACGTTTTCGTAAAGGCTATTCGGCTAATCTCGCCGTCTTTTAATATGAGAGTTAGGGGCCAAAGACCTTAAATTTACACTCGACTACTAACCAAAACGGGTTTTTCGTGTCCATGTTTTAATATTCATTCTCATGCTTTACACTACGAATTATCTTAACCCTTACGCTGTTAAGCGTGACTCACTGACCTTTTGCGGATAGCGTAGATCAAGATCAGACTGCACATAAAGTGCAGTCTGATCTTGGATCTACACTGTCCGATAAGGAGATAAATAGCAAAATTGGGTTTTTAGTACTTTTTGCCTGATTTTGAAATTCAATTTTCTGCCTGCGACTAACACTTGGACCGACCACACAATAACAGATTGTCGTCCTTACAATATTTTCGATACTTTTAAATGACATGTTCTAAATCTAAATGCATTTTAATTCCTGCATTGGTCTTTGGCCGCTATTGGGCCCTTAACAACATGAACAACATCTTCAACAAATCTCTCATGAAAATGCCAAGTGGCACCTCGACGATGGCTCGTGCATTTGCAAGTGTAGGACAAGTATTTGAAAGATATGCACTGTGTAAAAAGATTTTGAAATGAACCAAAGCATGCCTCAAGTAACCGATCCATCGGTGCATTTTCTTATCAGGAAACAAGGAATTTTCTGCCATGTCTACACAAACCAGCCGTCCAGAACTAAATGACAACGCCCCAGCAATAATGACGTGAAGCACGTGAACGTTAATCGCCACCCAAATATTACGTACACAGTGAAGGGAAAGAAACTTTCTTCTAACTAATTTCCAGTCAACCGAAGAAAGCGATAAAACAAACTTTCCTGGAAATACTATTTAGATAATAAATTTTTTCTTGATAAAAACATTGCGATAATTCTCACAGTTATTACGATTTTTTTACGTTCGTGCCCACAACTGACATTCACGATTTCTTTAATCAGATACGGTTTCGAAACATCTTCGTCTCCAACCTTATGAATTCGCCTTTTCCCTGAATGGTTTTACAGTTGTTCAGTTCATTCCATGTGTGGTCAAAACTTACCAAATTAAGCTACAATTGTAAATATTTATAATTTTAACGTACTGCCATCTTGTAAAGTAAAACGACTACCGAATTCATCACAATGGTGAATTTTCTTTTTTATAGATATCGAGAAACGGATAGAACTATCAAAATAATTTTACCTCGATGGTCAGCTTCATGCACAAGTGAGAAATTTTGTGTTAAAATATTTACTCATCAATGTTAAATTTTCTGGATAACAAAGTTTATCGTGATTTTTTTTTTTTTTTTTTTTTCAGAAAACTTTCCACTATCTAGATAAAATTTCCAGGAAACTTTGATTTATCGCGATAATGTTCTAATTTTATCATGATAGTTTTATTTCGTGGCAGAATTATGCCACCATACCGTTGCCACCATACCGAAGAGTGCAACTTTCAGAGCTGTAACCCGGGATAGAAGCACGTTCATCTAATGACGCACATTTTCCTGTCAGCAAATCGTTTTGTTGTGTTTTCAGGGGCTAAATTTCATCAATCACTCGACGAGGAATTCAGGATGACATCTCATGTCGAACTGACGAAGACAAAAACAGCTGTTTTATTTACGGAAGCCTTCCTGCTGTCAGTTACTTGTCCTATAAGGTGAAATCGAAACAGCAGAGACTCTCTAAGGTAAATAACATCTGATTTATTAACGCTGTCAGCGCCAAAGGGGAGAATAGTAGCTTTTACGGACGGCATAGATTCAAGATCAGAGTGCACAGAACGTGCAGTCTGATCTTGGATCTATCCCGTCCGCTCGTTTGGGTAAAGCTCATATGAGTTGCATTGGATCGTATTTTCTGTCGTCGAAAAGAGGCTGAGTACTAAATATGAGCCATGCTCTTTGAAAAGGGGGCTTAATGCATCTGCGAAAAGTATCGACCCAGGTCATCCTGAGCAGTCCGCGCAGGCTGACCTGGGCCGAAACTTTTCGCTACTGATCAATTTTCTGTTTGTCAAAGGACCAGTCTACCTCATGTTTAAGTGGGATACAAAAAAAGTGGCTTGTATGGATCCATAATCATGCGATGACTTGGGCTGGTATCATGTATCACGGAGATGCATTAAGCCCCCTTTTGCCAGAGCATGGCTCATATATAAATGGCACTGAGTCAACCGTTAAACTTATCAATAAATTTAACGAAAATTTCCACTCAGTAGTAAAAATCCATATACTGTGATTTCAAACGGAACAAAATATCGTATCGGACAGTGCAGATCCAAGATCAGACTGCACGTTCTGTGCAGTCTGATCTTGATCTACACGATCCACGAAATCGCCTATAGTCGTGCTTACCAGCTTAAGGGTTAATTCTCGAAATTTTTCCGACTTCGATACTAAATCAAATTCTTGCTGAAATAATTTTGTTAATACTCACACCAGACGACAGAATTTTAGGCTTGTCCATATTGAAAGTATTTGAAGACGACAAATTAGATATGACTAAAATGGCGGAATTTGTCTTTGAAAGAGTAGAAATCACTGTGGAAAAAGGAGAAAATTCTGGTCACCAGTATTTTCTCCTTTTCCTGAAATTATTTCTGGAGCCTTTTTCCTTGTCAAAAGTCGTTTAAACCAGGGGTTGGGTAGTGAACTGTTAACCCTTTTTTGTCTCAGAATTTAAAAAAAAAGGAGCTTATAGACCTTGAGCCACCAATAGACCCCCCTCCCCACCCCCCGGGGAATTTTCAGCACTATTATTTTCTGAAACCCCAAGGTCTCCTGAGTACTTTGTCAAAGTCTGCCACCTGGCGAGCGGGGCGTTTGCAAGTTATAGAGGTCAAAGGTCATCAAGTGCACTAATGCATGCAAGATATCAATGAATAACAGTTCAGGTTGAATTTTCATTTCATTTTCTACATTTAATGTGTCAGAAACATGTTCAGATGGGTTTATACACTCATATCTATTGTCAAAGCAGCTGTTTCACACAAATAAAAGCAATTTTGTTTGAATCAAAGCACTGAGAGAACTGTTCTCGGCCATGTTGTGAGAGTAAAATGGCTGGTACCCAAAAACTTATCCATAGCATACAAAATCAACAATTATGACCTTAGTGATACAGAATAGATTCCATGACAAACATTGTGCCTTACCATTACAATTTATCCTATCTATAAGCTGTGTCAGCAAAGAAATCAGAGTATCAATAGTGACAAATGTTGAGCTTTTTTTTAAAATCTTATGATATTTGCTGGAATTAAAGATATTTCTTGCTGTTGACCAATAAGAACTCACTGACGTCAGGATTTTATTTATCATTTCTATATTCAACAGTAATTTGCCACATTAAATTGGTATTGTATTAAACCCAGTGAATAAAGTTGTTTAGATCTTTTTCTTAATGGTGGCCCTTCATAGAGTTCGAGACTAATATGAAGTTGCCTTTCATTGAAATGGTAATTATGATTTTTACAACAGATCATTCCATGCTAAATGAAAATCTATCCACTATCGCCAATTGGCCACATTCATGAAGTCAACATTGTTATCATCTTTCTCATCTCTTGGTTAGAATATATTTCAATGTGTTAACTAAATCATTACTATGATTTATACTCTGTATTATTTATACACATACTGCATGTCTATGACATGAGGAAGTAACCAGTAAACATTGTAAAAATTCAATAAAGATTCTATTCTATTAACAATATGACATTTTTACCACAATTGAAAAACGTCAAAATGTACGCAAAGAGGGCATGCATAAAACCATTTCTTAAACAGTCTGGGTTTGTTATTCTCTAAATGATTCCAAGGTAGCATTTTGCAAAACAGGATTTACTTTTGTCGAACTACAGAGACTTTCCTTCACAGCATAGACTTTGCTAATGAGAAATCAGGTCAGAAAAGAAGAAAATGTCTCCCCAGTAGATTACTGATCATTTCTTCCTAAAGATGGGCAATTATTGGTGCATCACTTATATGGAATAGCACAGTAAAATGAAATCTACCATTTTTAATATGGAAACAAAATCCTGGAAATAATAATAAGCCCATGATCGTGATACCAAATGCAAAAAAAAAATGTTCATCTGTTTATGCAGAATGATACAATTATGCTGATATTGGATGAGGTGGAGCTAAGCACAGTCTAAGCATATTGCAGCAGGCGTTTTCTTTTCGACATACGACAGGTACCTTTATATACATGTTTGATAGAAAGAGAGAAAAACAAACCTCATGCACAGGCCTTTTGCCCATAGCAGAAATAAGGAGAGTCACTAATCATCTATCAAACAAGGTAAATGATAACTGGCCAGCTAAAATATCAAAAAAGCTTCTGTCTCTGTTTAATGTGTACAATATCAAACAAAAAACTAAAAAAAAAAAGCAAGTTTTGAATTTACACAGATGATAAATCACTAGAATACAATGTAGTTGAGTAAAAGAAGACATGCAAGCAGAAAGCAATTAGTTATACATACGTAAGAACAAGATAATCTGAGCCATAAAAGGATTGCCATGTGAATGATGATAATTTGCATGATCTTTATGCCAAAAATATGTTAATGACAAAAACATTAACAGTACATGGTAACACAAAAATGACCTTTATTTCAAAGGTAACATAAAAGGGAAACAAAATGGATAAAAGAATAGGGGAAAAAAGCAAGGGCTCTTCATTGCATAGTTTAAGACTTACTGCATATTATATCAAACCCAATGTATCTCATTTCCAACATTTTTATTAGATTTTTTTTATAGTCATGGCGCGATGCTTCATTTTATTCTTTTGTTTCTTAATGCCAAGCAGTTAACCTGACATAATTCTGAACAGGTAAGAACGGAAAACCGGCAACCACAGTTTTCATAACATAAACATAAAGTCACAAATATGGCTGGTAGGCATGAGAATGATGATGGTGAAGATTTTACTGAGCAAATACAAGCATGAATGAGCTCTCATTCACTATAACACTATGGTCCTCTGTAAATGAATACTGACCAACAGTGTGAGATGACAGGTGCATCTGCCCTATTGAAATATCAAATCCAAATGGGGAATTCAATTCATCTTGGTAACTCACATTGTAAGTAAATCACCTGATTACTTAATTGATGTGTGTAAAAAGTGAAACAATATTAACTACGAATAATATATCTCTGATTTTGGGCAGTCAACTCTTTCGGCGCCAAATATTTAATGTCCACCTCTTTCAATGCCTGGAAATAGGCTCCGCTGAAACTCAGAAAGAGTTTTATCACATTAGGCTTGACTAAACAAGTTGATGACAGAATTCCAAGATCAGACTGCATATTCTGTGCAGTCTGATCTTGATCTATGTCGTCCGCAAAGGCGTCTGTTTTGCCTATAGCGCTGAAAGGATTAAATTCATACATATGTATGCTATATTTAACTAAAAAGTTGGATATGCCTGTAGGCCATACCTTTACTACTTTGTCATGGCAAGTTCAATTTTTAGTACTTTGATATCATTGTTTGAGAGACCTAAATCGATAAAATAATAAGAGAAGGCGCTGTAGATAGCATATGAAATGTCTTCTTAGTAAATAAGATCAAGATATATTTTATTTTTAAATTTTTTTTTTTTTTGTCCGTTTTTTTAGATGCAAGAGTGAAATGCTACACAATGTATCAGTAACTTCAGTACTTTGATTTACACTAAAAGTTTTTTTGTTTTCTGTAATGAATATAATTATTAAGATCATGAAAATAAGCATACCAATAAATGTCAATTTTTTTTTAAATCTAAAATAAAGAAATGAACCAGATAGTTGTTGAATTCTCAGCAACTGATACAAAAAATTAAAAAGTATGATAATGAACTTCGGTTATAAGTGCTTCCATTTCTTTCATGAATATGACAAATTGATATAAAGTTAATCAGAAAATGCCATATGGGTTGCTTCTAGGATGCATTCAAGGCATTTGTGATCAAGAAAATGTGCTTTATCTGAAAAACATCCCTGTAGTTTCTCAGATTATGATTTTTTGGAAGCTTGAATCATAAAAAAAATAGCGCTGTCAGCGCTTTGATTCGCATTAAATGTTCTTTTATTTTGTTAAAAATGCATATAATTATCTAAATATGAGCTTATTACATTACCTGAGATCATTTGGGACTTTCACAAGGTATAAAATTTCCAATGAATTGTCAAATAAGGATCGACTAATAAGGTTAGGGTTAGGGGTGCACTTGATGACCTTTGACCTCTATAACTTCCAAAAGCCCACTCGCCAGGTGGCAGACTTTGGGAATGTGCTCAGGAGACCTTGGGGCTCAAGAAAATCATAGTCCCGAAAATTCCCCCGTGGGGGGGAGCAAACACCCTGCTGGCTCATAGTCTATTAGAACTGCGGAAAGCATATAGATCCGAGGTCAGACTGCATAAAATATGCAGTCAAATCTTGGATGTATACCATCCGCTCGTTCAGTCAGGCCTGTATTAAAAAAAAAAAAACCAATAGGCGAATCGTACTTACAGCTACCGGAAGAGATCGAGTTCGGTATTTTGAGCCACGTTTCGGCAAACGTGGGGTTTAATGCATCTCTGTGACGCATCATACCAAGCGTGTCATCATAAAATTGGGGATCAATAAAATCAATTTTGTCTACTAAACAACACTTACTAAATAATGGGGTAGAATTGTCCTGGATTATGCAGAAAATTGGCCAAAAGCAAAAGGTTTCGACACAGTTTAACAAACCAGTCAGACTGACCTGGGTGGATACTTCCAGAAGCATTAAACTCCCTTTTCTCAGACCATGGCTCATTTATTCTTGAACTATTGCAGGTAAGATACTAAATCATTGCTGAAATCATTTTGTGATAGGTTTCAAAGTATTTCGCACACAAATTATTTCGTCGAAGTCGCTGACCTACCTTGTTAAATAATGAGTATTGTATAAGCGTATACTGTTGAGCACAACTCAAAAGTACTTTACTAAAAATTCTTTTTGTAGAAATGCCCAACTTAAGAGTTGTAAGAAATATAAAGTCGGACTGCGAGGTAAAATATGTATACTGTGATGATATTCTCTTGATAGCTTTTTTTTCCGGGTCCACCGACTTTAATTAAACATATTTATTAGCTCACCTGAGCACCATGTGCTCAAAGTGAGCTTTTGTGATTGTGCTGTGATCGCCGTGCGATGTGCGTCGTGTGGGCGTCAACAATTACCTTGTGTGCACTCTAGAGGCCATTTTTTTCACTCTTATACCCACGAAACATAGTCAAATGTTTGTCTTGATAATATCTCGGACGATTTTGAAATTGGGTCACGTCGGATCAAAAAGTAGGTCACGGGGATAAATCTTAGAGTTATCTTAAGATATTTGTACTCTAGAGGCCATATTTTCAGGTCAATACCCATGAAACTTGGTCAGAATGCCTTGATAATATCTCATATACGTATGTTTGAAATAGGGTCACTGGGACAAATATTAGAGTTGGCTTGTATGCACTCAAAGGGCCACATTTTTAGTTCAATACTCATGAAACTTGGTCAGAATGTTTGTCTTGATAATCTCTGAAAAGAAATGACTGAAAACTGGTCGAGTTGGATCAAAAAAAAGTCACTGGAAAAAAATCATAGAAAAACATCGTGTGTGTGACAAACAGTTTGATGGAAAAAAATGATACCTAGCCTCTTTTCTTTTTACTTAGAATGGTTATGACCTAAAAAAAAAAAAAGAGGGGGGGGTAAGAAATAGTGTTTGTAACAAGTGATTTGTTGTATTTTCTTCTGTGTTTTCAAAAAGCTGTGTACTCTGTGAGGTGTGTGAACATTTGAAAATGTAAATTACTTTGTGTGCCGGCATTTAAATTGGCATGATGCTGAAATTTAGCTGCTGATTGTATTCCAGAAAGAGCAATTTCAAGACAATTTTGTTGCAATGCTTGAACACACACAAAACTGATAATCAAGGAAATGTGGATTTATTGTTCAATTTCTGCTTCAATCTTTATTTTAACGGCAACGGTAAAATTGCACATAATTTCTCAGAGTTCAGGATACCTCACAGCCTTCTGTATTAACCCTTAATGCTAAATAAGGGAAAAGAAACTTTTCAGTCGATAGTAAAAACCCAAATTTTGGTATTTCAACGCTAATGTTTTTGGGAGAACATTTCCTTATCGGGCAGTGTTGATCCAAGATCAGCCTGCACGTTCTGTGCAGTCTGATCGTGATCTAAGACGTCCACAAGAGTCCATGTTTCCGCCTGGGACGCTGAAAGGGTTGAACACTTACATCGATATGAAAAACTTCAGTTGTTCTTGAACATAATGTTGTTATGATCAGACAGCCTTTGGAGATAGCGTAGACCAAGATCAGACTGCGCAGACTCTGCAGTCTGAGCTTAGATCTACAGTTTCTCTCAGATTTGTTTCAGACCGTAATGAGTTGAAGGGGGGATATGTAATATTTAACTGGATACATTAACTCCTTACCACACCACAAAAAAATGGGTTAGTCCATTTCGAAAGCATATGAGCCATGCACTGTGAAAAGGGGGCTTAATGCATCTGCGAAAAGTATCGACCCAGGTCAGCCTGCGCAATCCGCGCAGGCTGACCTGAGCCGAAACTTTTCGCTACTGGTCAATTTTATGTATGTCCAAGGACCAGTGTACCTTATGATTCAGTTGGTTGCTTGATATGATTGATTTTATGGATCTGTAATTATGTGATGTCTTGCTTGGTATGAGGCATCACGGAGATGCATTAAGTCCCCTTTCGCCAGAGCATTACTCATATATAAACGATAAAATAAAGGTGGCTCAAATGTTGTGAATTGTCATTGAAAGGGTAAAAAACATTGTGGGAAATGGAAACAAGAGGGCCATGATGGCCCTGTATCGGTCAACGGGCTACCAAGTATTACCATACATACCATTACCCATACATACCATACATTACAGTTCTAGGGCAAATGGTCTTGGCCCCGCGGTTATAAAAAAGAAGATTTTCAGACTTTCCTCAATATAAAGTCCCTGTAAAAACATGAGACCCATGAGACGTGGCTATTTTCGATCCTAGGGCTAAATTTTTAACAAAATTCGGAAGTGCTCAGAATTTTTGTAGCCCTAGGTTTTATGGTCAGGAGCAAAACGATTTTTAGAATATTCGGTAGCACTATGCCTTAATATGATTAGGAACGAGAATTTTTTTTAAAAAGTTCACAATTTAAGCCCGTATAAAACATTTAAACCCCCCCCCCCGCGGGGCAGAGCCAACTTTGACCCGAGGGCTATAATTTCAAGAACGTTAGTAGAGGTCCACTAGATGAAGCTACATGCTACATTTGGTAACCCTAGGCCTCATGGTTTACAACCAAAAGACTGTTTTTTTTTTAAGTTTTCAAAACATAAGCCTTGTAAAACTTGTGACGCCGGCGCGTGGCCAATTTTGACCCTAGGGTTATAATTTGAAGACACTTAGTAGAGGTCAATTAGTTGAAGCAGTATGTCAAATTTGGTAGCTCTAGGCCTCGAAGTTTCGAGCAAGAAGATTTTCAAGGATTTTTTCTTTTTTTTTTTTAAACTTTGTTTTTAAAGGAATCGAATAAAATTATATTAAGAAATTCTAAAAAGGAACATGACAGGATAATTTCTGTGAAGTTTGGTCAAAATTGGATAGGTAGTTCAGAGAAGAAGATATTTGTGATAAAAGTTAACGCACGGACGCATGGCGGACACAGAGCCATAGCATAAGCCCCCTGGCCTTCGGCCAGTGGAGCTAAGAGTGCTGACTACCATTTTTCCCTTTCGCACAACGTTTTATAAAGCGTTTTTTAAGGTCATTAAAACTCACGATTGTATAGTAAAGGATTCATCTTGTATTGTTGTGACTTGGGCAGACAACTCTCTCCCACTTACTTCTCATTCTACAGCTTTGTCATAGGTTTTTCATTTTTTGTCTTTATTCTAACCCTAAGGCTGCTAAGCCTACCCAAGACGCTTTTGCGGGAAGTGTAGATCAAGATCAGACTGCAGAAAAGTGCAGTCTGATCTTGGATCTACACTATCCGATACGGTATTTTTTTTCAGTGAAATCAACTTTGAAATTGCTAAATTTTTGCTTTTTAATATGGAATGGAAATTTATGTTTCATTTATTTAGCAGCACAAAGATTAAAGCATTTCGTACTTAAAAACATATATGCATTTTACCAACCATTTGAAACGCTTCACACATCAAAAAAAAGCGTGTTTAATTAGTATTCCACTGAACATTCATGCTCATTGGGGTATTAGAAGCTGTAAAGTTTATTTTGAATTCAATTAAAAGCTTCCTATGAATGACATTTGATGGATAACATTATGCAGATTTTGTCAGAAATTGCCGGAATAATAATGACGAACGTGGTATCAAAACGATTTAATTATCTCGTTAAACTCTTTACCAGACAACAAAAATATTTATCTTGTCCAAATTGAAAGTATTAGCAGACGACATTAAATCCAGCTCAATCGGTGTAATTTGTAAATGCAAAAGTAGAAAACATTGTGGGGGAAAAGGAGAAAATGCTGGTTTCCCCCAAAACGTTTTCCGTAGCTCTTTTCCCAACGCAGTCAATAACCCTCAGGCTACTAAACGCCACTAGGTGTGCTTTTGCGAACACGTGCAGTCTGATCTTAGATCTACACTCGCCGCTACAGTATTTTTTTTTTTTCATGTTGACATCAACTTTAAAATGGCAATATTTTGGGTTTTAATATTAAGTGAAAATTTTCATTTCATTTAATTAACGGATTCAAGGTTAATACACAGGATTGCTTGGCACAGGGGCACAGGGTTTCAATAATGAAACTATTTCCTTAAGCTTCAAAGTTGTTACTGAATTCTTAAACTACTCAGCACGCCTTTAGATTATTTCGATTTTATTTTTTCTCGGGCAGTGTGCATGTAGGTCAAGGTTGGGCTCTACAGGACTAGCAGCCCCTGTCTTGTAACAGCATCCTACGGACGATATCTGGTGCATTGCCTTTGCAAAACAACATTTAAGTACATTCCACAGCAGTCCCGAGTTTTAACGACCTTGGCGAAGAAGGCTTTTTAAACATTTTTGAAAAAAAGAAAATACTGGTAACCAGCATTTTCTCCTTTTCCCACATTTTTTTCACGAAGGCAAATAGCACCGTATTTAATTTTCATCTGACAATACATTCTGTTTAGGCAAGTCTAAAATGTTGTTCATCTTGAACAGAGTTCTAAGAGTTCTCAGGTCTTTGACAGAAAAATCATTTCGACCACGTCTGCAAAACTTTTCAAATTGATTAAGTTTAAAATTGTGTCAACTGAGAGGGTTAAACTTCTTTCAAGTTTGTTTCCGTTTTGTCACCCCCGGGAGTGTTTCCGTTTTGTCACCCCCGGGAGTTAGTCTTAATCCTTCAAGAAATAATCCCAAATTTTAACGACCTTCAAAAAGATGGCTTTTAAAAATATTGTGGTAAAAGGAGAAAATGCTGGTAACCAGCATTTTCTCCTTTTACCACAATTTTTCCTACCCTATCAAAGAAAGAAATAATCTTTTGAGCTACATGTATATTTAATCTGTCGTCTGCAAATGCTTTCAATTTGGTTCCGTCCAAAATTCTGTCGCTTGGCAAGGAAATAAGACTTAGAATAGAAATGTGCAACAGTGGGTTCTAACGTCCAATGGGGCACCACTAATTTTGTTCCGTTTCAACGACCTATTTTTATCACACTGCAGTAGACCATCCTCTTTCAGATGCTTAACAGGATATTACAGGCTTTCTAAAACCTGTTTGTAATTGAAACAAATCTAAGTTTGATGAAGAAAATTTAAATTAGCTTTGGAAAAGTTTCAGCTGAGTCAGCATTTTAAGTTGGGTTTTAGTAACCAGTTAACCCTTAGACTGCTAAGCGCGACTCGAAGACCTTTTGTTGGCAATGTAGATCAAGATCAGACTGCACAAAACGTGGTGTCTGATCTTGGATCTACAGTGTCCGATGAGGAGAAATCTTTCGCCGAAAGATACCTTTGAAATGGCAAAATTTAGGTGTTTACTTTCGACTTGAAAGTTTCATTTCACTTATTTAGCAGGATAAGGGTTAGAAAAAAATAACTGATTCTGTAACACAAAAGAAAAACGGTACTTCTGTGGGCATGAAAAAACTGAAATCTCTTATTTTGCTCAAACAATCTCATTTTCTTAAGTTGTGTTCTTTATTTGAAACACATTTCACGAACATTAAGGCACTTTAGTTACATTCTGAAATCCGGAGTTGACACTGTGTTCCAGACTGCAAACTAATGGACTTAGATCTGTAAAATGAGTTTAATACGTTCATTTTGCTGAGTTGAACCTGAAATGTTGTGTTAATTCAAGATTTAGAATGTTGCTTATGTCTTTTTGCACTCTAGAGGCCATATTTTCACGTCAATACTCATAAAACTTGGTCAGAATGTTTGTCTTGATATTATCTCAGATATGTATGAAATTTGGTTGCGTCTAGTCAAAATTAGGGTTACATGGAACAAATACTAGAGTTAGCTTGTGTGCACTCTAAGGGCCACATTTTTAGTCCAGTACTCATGAAACTTGGTCAGAATGTTTGTCTTGATAATCTCGGAAAAGAAAAGACTGAAAATTGGTCGTGTCGGATCAAAAAAGTCACTGGAAAAATCATAGAAAAACATTGTCTGTGTGACAAACACTTTGATGGAAAAAATGATGCCTAGACCTTTTTTTTATTTAGAATGATTATGACAAAAAAAGGTAAGAAATAATGTTTGTAACAAGAGATTTGTTGTATTTTCTTCTGTGTTTTCGAAAAGCCGTGTACTCCGGGATGTGTGTGAACATTTAAAAATGTAAATTACTTTGTGTGCCGGCATTTAAATCGGCATGATGTTGAAATTTAGCTGCTGATTGTATTCCAGAAAGAGCAATTTTAAGACAATTTTGTTGCAATGCTTGAATACACACACAACTGATAATCAAGGAAATGTGGATTTATTGTTCAATTGTCTGTTTCAATCCTTATTTTAATGTAAAATTGCACATAATTTCTTAGAGTTTAGGATACTTCACAGCCTTCTGTATTAACCCTAAATGCTACATAAGCGAAAAGAAACTTTTAGGTCGATAGTAAAAACCCAAGTTTTCTATTTCAACGGTACTTTTTTGGAGAAAATATTACTTTATCGGACAGTGTTGATCCAAGATCAGCCTGCACGTTCTGTGCAGTCTGATCGTGATCTAAGACGTCTACAAGAGTCCATGTTTCCGCCTGGGACGCTGAAAGGGTTGAACACTTAGATCGATTATGAAAAACTTCATTTGTTCTTGAACATAATGTCGTTATGATCAGACAGCCTTTTGCAGATAGCGTAGATCAAGATCAGATTGCACAGAGTCTGCAGTCTGAGGTTAGATCTACAGTTTCTCTCAGATTTGTTTCAGACCGTAATGAGTTGAAGCGGGCATGTAATATTTAGCTGCATGCATTAAATCCTTACCACACCACAAAAAATTGGCTTGTCCATTTCGAAAGCATTTACAAACGACAAAATAAACGTGGCTCAGATGTTGTGAATTGTTACTGAAAGAGTACAAAAAAAAACATTGTGGGAAATGGAAACAAGAGGGCCATGATGGCCTTGTATCAGTCCACTGGCTACTAAGTACAACCCATAAATACTAAACATTACAATTCTAGGGCAAATGGTCTTGGCCCTGTGGTTATAAACAAGAAGACTTCCAGACTTTGCTCAATATAAAATCCCTGTATAACATGAGACCCCTAAGGCGTGACTAATTTCGATCCAAGAGCTAAATTTTTCACAAAAATCGGAAGTGCTCAACATTTTGTAGCGCTTGGTTTTATGGTTAGGAGCAAAAAGATTTTTAGAATTTTCACTCTATAAGAACATGTTATATTTATGACCTATCACTAAGTAGGCTCATGTAAAACTTGTGGCTGCCAGGTCGGGACCAAAATTTGGTAGCCCTATGCCTTTATATGATTAGGAACGAGAACAATTTTAAAAGTGTTCACGATCTAAGCCTGTATAAAACATGTAACCCCCACCCCCGGGACAGAGCCAATTTTGAACCGAGGGCTATAATTTCAAGAGCGTTAGTAGAGGTCCACAAGATGAAGCTACACGTTAAATTTGTAGCCCTAAGCCTCATGGTTTAGAACCAAAAGACTTTTTTTTTTAAGTTTTCAAAACATAAGCCTTTGTAAAACTTGTGACACCCGGCGCGTGGCCAATTTCGACCCTAGGGCTATTATTTGAAGACACTTAGTAGAGGTCAATTGGTTGAAGCAATATGTCAAATTTGGTAGCTCTAGGTCTTAGAGTTTCGAACAAGAAGATTTTCAAGATTTTTTTTTTTTTATGACTTTATTTTTAAAGGAATCGAATGAAATTATTTTAAGAAATTTCAAAAGAGGAATATGGCAGGACAATTTCTGTGAAGTTTTGTCAAAATTGGATAGGTAGTTTCAGAGAAAAAGATATTTGTAATAAAAGTTAACGCACGGACGCATGGCGGACACAGGGCCATGGCATAAGCTCCCTGGCCTTGAGCCGGTGGAGCTTAAAATGCTGAATACCAGCATTTTTTCCTTTTTCGCACAACGTTTTATAAAGCGTTCTTCTTAAAGGTCATCAAAACTCACGATTGTATAGTAAAGGGGTAATCTTGTATTGTTCTGACTTTTGGCAGACAACTCTCACTGACTCACTTCTCATTCGTTTCCTAACGTTACAGCTTTTTCAGGCTTTTATTTTTTGCTTTATTTTAACCATTAGGTTGCTAAGCGCTACCCAAGACGCTTTTGCGTGCAGTGTAGATCAAGATCAGACTGCACAAAAGGTGCAGTCTGATCTTGGATCTACACTATCCGATACGGTATATTTTCCAATTAAATCAGCTTTGAAATTGCAAATTTTTTGCTTTTTAATATTGAATGGAAATTTACGTTTCATTTATTTAGCAGCCGAAGGATTAGAGCATTTCGTACTTAAAAACATACATACGTTTTACCAAACATTTGAAATGCTTCACACATCAAAAAAAATGTGTTTAATTAGTATTCCACTGAACATTCATGCTCATTGGGGTATTAGAAGCTGTAAAGTTAATTCTGACTTCAATTAAAAGCTTCCTATGAATGACATTTGATGGATAACATTATGCAGATTTTGTCAGAAATTGCTGGAATAATGATGACGAACGTGGTATCAAAATGATTTAATTACCTCTTTAAACTCTTTACCAGACGACAAAAATATCTACCCTGTTCAAATTGAAAGCACTGGCAGACGACAAAATAAATCCAGCTCAACTGGTGAAAATTGTAAATGCAAAAGTAGAAAACATTGTGGGGGTAAAAGGAGAAAATGCTGACAACCAGCATTTTCTCCTTTTTCCCCACAACGTTTTCCGTAGCCTTTACCCGCCGTGAACCCCTAGGCTACTAAATACGGCTAGGGACGTTTTAGCGGACAGCGTAGATCTAGATCAGACTGCACAGAACGTGCAGTCTGATCTTACATCTACACTGTCTGCTACAATATTTTATTTCTTGTTGACATCAACTTTAAAATCGCAATTTTTTGGGGTTTAATTTTGAGTGGAAATTTTCATTTCATTTATTTAATAGATTAAGAAGATTAAGAATTAAAACACAGGATTGCTTGGCACAGGGGCACAGGGTTTCAATAATGAAACTATTTCCTTTGGCTTCTAAAGTTATTACTGAATTCTTAAACTACTCAGCACGCCTTTAGATTATTTCCATATTTTTTCTCGGGCAGTGTGCATGTAGGTTAAGGTTAGGCTGTACAGAACTAGCAGTGCCTGTCGTGGAATAGTATCCAACGGACGATATCTTGTGTATTGTTTTTGCAAAACAATATTTAAGTGCATTCCACACAGTCCCGAGTTTTAACCTTGACGAAGAAGGCTTTTGAAAACATTTTTGGAAAAAAGAAGAAAAAATTGTTCACCAGTATTTTCTCTTTTTCCCGCAATTTTTTCCAGAAGGCAAATACCACCGTATTTAATTTTCATCTGACTGTGCATTCTGTTTAGGCTAGTCTAAAATATTGTCATCTTGAACAGAGTTCTAAAAGTTCTCAGGTCTTTGACAGAAAAATCCTATCATTTGGACCACGTCTGCAAAACCTTTCAAATTGATTAAGTTTAAAATTGTGTCAACTGAGAGGGTTAAACTTCTTTCAAGTTTGTTTTCGTTTTGTCACTCCCGGGAGTGTTTCCGTTTTGTCACCCCCGGGAGTTAAGTCTTAATCCTTCAAGAAATAATCCCAAATTTTAACGACCTTCAAAAAGATGGCTTTTAAAAATATTGTGGTAAAAGGAGAAAATGCTGGTAACCATCATTTTCTCCTTTTACCACAATTTTCCTACCCTATCAAAGAAAAAAGTAATCTTTTGAGCTTCATGTTTATTTAATCTGTCGTCTGCAAATCCTTTGGTTCCGTCCAAAATTCTGTCGCTTGGCAAAGAATTAAGACTTAGAATAGAAATGTGCAACAGTGGGTTCTAACGTCCAATGGGGCGCCACTAATTTTGTTCCGTTTCAACGATCTATTTTTATCGCACTGCAGTAGACCATCCTCTTTCAGATGCTTAACAGGATATTGCAGGCTTTCTAAAACCTGTTTGTAATTCAAACAAATCTAAGTTTGATGAAGAAAATTTAAATTAGCTTTGGAAAAGTTTCAGCTGAGTCAGCATTTAAAGTTGGGTTTTAGCAGCCAGTTAACCCTTAGACTGCTAAGTGCGACTCGGAGACCTTTTGCGGGCAATGTATTTCAAGATCAGACTGCACAAAACGTGCTATCTGGTCTTGTATCTATAGTGTCCGATGAGGAGAAATCTTTTGCCGAAAGATACCTTTGAAATGGCAAAATTTAGGTGTTTACTTTCGACTTGAAAGTTTCATTTCACTTATTTAGCAGGATAAGGGTTAGAAAAAAATAACTGATTCTGTAACACAAATGAAAAGAAAAACGGTACTTCTCTGGGTCAGGGCACGAAAAAACTGAAATCTCTTATTTTGCTCCAACAGTCTCATTTTCTTAAATTGTGTTCTTTATTTGAAACACATTTCACGAACATTAAGACACTTTAGTTACATTCTAAAATCCGGAGTTGACACTGTGTTCCAGACTGCAAACTAATGGACTTAGGTCTGTAAAATGAGTTAAATACGTTCATTTTGCAGAGTTGAGCCTGAAATGTTGTGTTCACTCAAGATTGAGAATGTTACTTTTATCATGCAACTACACAAATAATTGACCTGATAAAGGCCTGCAGATAACATACAATGATATCAGGTCATTTATTTTTAGAAAAATGTTATCATGTCATTTATTTTTAGACAAGGAATTCCCCTGTTTTGCCGGAACTACTTTCGACCCAAAATATGAAAGGTCAACAATGGTAAATGTAAACAATCCTGACAAAGAGAAAACTTACTTTTTTTTATACTTTATTTTAGAAAACAAAACGTATGCTTTAAAAAGTGAATCTTTTACAAATAAATATTAACATAATAAATGTAATTTTTGAAGCAGTATTTTACATCCCAAGGCCTTATGTATATGTGTGTGCACAATGGCCCTATAAGCAGATGATTTGACACCGACGATTTCGACATTTCTGTGGATGATTTATTCAATATTGGTGAAAATACAGCTGGGTACGTTGACTTTGACCTAGATTCTTCAATTTTTTATGAATAAATGGAAATAACTGATGAACATGTTGAAAAAAAAAAAAAGACACAGAGGCACAAATTCCCGTGACATCCACTCATTCAGATCCATCCAGTTCCCTTACTTAAGCAGTTGCACATACTACAACTCTGCCAAACCGCCAGGATGTTGAAACCGCCACGATGTTAATGTGGGAAAGGTAATCACCCTAAAGAAGCTGATGCCATTTCAGAGGAGGATGTCTAAACCCTATATCGTAAGAATTTGCTTGGTTCAGCGACTCCAGAGGCTGTGATAAACACTTTGTGGCTGAACAACTGTCTACACTTTTGGGTGAGAGAAGTTTCTGAACATTATAAGTTACGGTAACCTGTCATTCAGCCCTTTATCCACCAAGTTACAAGCCTATATTACCATGCAGTTATGGAAATTGGTAGTTTTTCATCTTTTTTTTTTAAACAGATTTTCCACATGACAGTAGGTAATTGCGTCTGAATCCATTTCTGTAAAAGGTCAGTCTGGTATAAATCTGATGTAACCAATGCTGAAAAGAAAACAATGAAAAACACTTAGATAAGCAGAAATATTCAGCTTTTGACACATGATAGAAAAAGGAATCTGTACTTCCACATTAATGTTACGTTTATCCTGCTGAATAAAAATTCTTGACAATTACACAGATTTCAATAGATTAAATGGCATTGAATGGCAGAAAGTAATAGCAGAGAGTGCAGAGCAAGATCAGACTGCATGTATGTGCATGCTGATCTTGCTCTACATTCTCCACAAAAGAAATCCATGGTCGCAAAAGGCAGGATATGGTTTAACACTGGTAATATTAAGAATTTATAGAATAATAAATGTATGATGGACTACAACTATTTGGAAGGGTAATAAAAGAAAGAAGCTTTCATAACTTTATTAAACTCAAAAATCATCAACAGATCTGTTGTTACTCAATACACCATACTTGAATGGGCAGAAAAGTACATCCTTTATTAATTCTTTACCACACAATTCCGACTTTTAACGACCCCTAGAAAGAAGCCTTTAGAAAACATTGTGGGAAAAAGGAGAAAATGCTGGTAACCAGCATTTTCTCCTTTTTCCACAATGTTTTCTACCCTTCCCAAAGCAAATTTCAATTTTTCAGTCACATTCATTTAGTCATCTAAAAGACAGACAAAAAATGGAACTGGGGAACAAGTGTGAAATATTAGAAAGATCAAACCGAAAGCACAGAAAGAAACTCAATAGATATTTATAAACTTTATGCCTCCAAAAGACCGGCAAATTTTTCTGGACCAGATTCTTCCTTTGATCTAGCCCCACAAACTATCCCTGTACAAAATGCATCTGACCAGTGGTTTATGAGGCAGAGGATTGGTTTCAGCAAACTGTCAACCTTGATGAAAACAATGTGCGAAAAGACTGACCAATCACTCTGCTCGTAAACACCTGGTGCAGAAGCTGAGAGATTGTAACGTGCCTCCTACAGAAATAATGCAAATTACGGGACACAAAAATGTTCAGTCTGTGATAAATTATTCCTCAATTTCAACAGAAAATCAAAAGAAATGCTCCAACATTCTTTCTAGTAGCTACACAAACAAGAAAAAATACAAACTTGTCTTCAAGGGAGTATCTAACAAAAACTGATACATGTACTAATGGCATAAATTTGACGAACAATGAATTAGTCCAGAATCATCCAGAACAGGAGCAGCCTACTGCAAACCTCGTAGCCTCAGTCCCAGCTTCAGCCCTTACCCCTCCCACTCTTCCATACAATATTCCTCACATGAACATAAGTACAACTAACAACAGCCACATTGCTCCCATATTCTATGGTGCTGTGTTGAATATTGGCATTTTGAATGTATTTCCAGCACAAAATCTAGTTGACAGACAATAAGAAAACTCTGCAACACATCCAACGTTCCGTGTCGGACATAATTCATATCGACTCAACACGGTAACACGTTGAAGCGACGGCAAAACTGAACAATTAGATCTCCTATAAACTTCTTTTTAATTAAATTAGTATATCAAATTGTAAATATGTTGGTTTCTCTATAGACATGGGATAGAATAAAATAGGAAAAAAATATAGTCGAATGTCGAACTTTTTTTGCGTTCTCAGATGTTTGTGTACTTTATTGTATTACTACGCATACACACCAGGATTCCCCACTAGTTAAATATTGTGTTGACTGTGTAAGCAGCGGGCCATTCTAAACATGCCTTTTATTTTATTATAACTATTTGCAAATTAAATTTTACCGTGTTGCATGATAAATAGAATAATATGCTGGTGTCTTACGATATCAAGTTTATGTGGCTCGGCTGGGAGAATTTATCATGACTCGGCAAAGCCTCGCCATGATAAATTCTCCCAACCTCGCCAGATAAACTTGATATCGTAAGACACTAGCATATTATTCTCTATATGTATGCCAATATTAGGTAAATGTGTTTCAAAATACTAACTCGACTTAAGTCAGAAACTGAGTCCGTCAGCAGATTTGAGCAAAATAGAGACTTAAACTTTTCGTTAAACCGGACCCTGGTGTTTCACAGTTTTTATCACTCACTCACTATGAATACTTCTTAGATACCAGGTCAGTGCACACGCTATTGTAAGCTTCGTTCAAAAAGTTGATCTCGTTCGTATGTGCTTTTAACCTAGAATTTCTGGTGTATGAGGCTGGCGCTCTGTCCCGACATTGACGCATTAGTGTCACCCCACTTAGAGACAGATACATGACTCATATAGATCTATTCTTCTTTGAAAATTGGCAATTCTGTAGTTGTTGTTGTTGTTTTAGCTTTAGTTGTTGTTATGTGGATAGGATATACAGTGACCAGTTTTCAGAATATTCTAGAAATATGAAGATCATTTGTTGGTTTTTCCATTGTGGTTATTTTTAGAAACGGGTTGTTAGTAAACAAGCTATTTACTAATCGATGATGTCATCTTTCTAGAAAAGACTAATCTAGAATTTTCCAAGCTGATATAATAGCAGTGACTTACTTGGTGAATTGGATTTTGAAGTTAGACTTGTGGCTTTGTGGATACAGAATTGGTGAAAAGTGTTGGATTTAACTTGGGATATACATCTGTAAGTTGGAATAACTTTATTTTGATACAGGTTGCTCATATCTACTTGCAAGTTGAAACTATTGTTAATTTAGGTTTTAGGAACCAGAAATTTCATTCTTTTGTAGTCTATACATTATTGTTAATTTTGAGGGACTTATTTTATTTCAACATTCTAAGATTAAAATTGACAAAATTTCATTCTAACTTAACTCCTATTGTACTCTTTTAACTTTGTTCATTAATAAATATTGTTAATTGTTAAAGGCTTGTTGCTGGTTTTCTTTCTCGTTACGCTTGGATCGTAACGTTGTCGTCGTGTTGTCGTTTTGTTGTCGCCGTCGTCGTTGTTGGTGTTTTTGTTGTTGTTGTGTCAATTAACTTAACCTTTTTGCTAGCAGAGTCGTATAAGTTTGTTATTTCCTTTTTTATCACAAAAGCTCCATTGTTTTCAGTGTAACATAGCCACAACAAATGTACTTACCTTACACACGTTTGAGATATAAGCATAATGTGACGTCAGATGTGACGTTATTTTAAACTATTTTCAGAGGGGTGTGTCGGATTTAACTCAAGGGCATTTTCACGTGTACAGTGTACGTGCGTCATTTTGAATATTTTCACCTACAATTGGCGAGATATTGTTTGTGATAAAAAGAATCTGACCTTCGTTGGCTTTTCAGATGAAATTTTATTTAATATTGCCAGAGGTTCCCTCAATAACATTTTTTTTAGATCTAGACTTCTTTAACAAAAATTTTATCTCAAATGCCAACTTATTTCAGATCCTACAATATATATATGATCCATGCTCTGGGAAAAGGGATTCTAATGTATCATCGTAATGTATGATATCATGCAAGTCGATTCATACCCATTGATCCATAAAAATCAACTTTCATCTGATAAATCCCTGGATCCTGATGTAGACTGGTCCTTATACACTCAGAAAATTTATCGAAAGATAAAAGTTTCAACCCAGGTCAGCCTGCGCGGACTGCGCAGGCTGACCTGGGTCGATACTTTTTTGGAGATGCATTTAGCCCCCTTTTCACAAAGCATGGCTCATATCATTTGGCTTGTTTTTTTGCTAGATGAATTCATAGGAAAACCAGCCTGGATATATCAATGTGCAATATCATAAAGCAAGATTCAATTAGAGACAGTGATACCATTTGGGTGACCAAGCAAGTTTGATAAGTAATGATTTAGATGTTTCAAACTGTCTCGTCAATCAGGTTCATTTATGAAACTGGAATAAATCACTGATAAAAGCTTCTGAAATTCTTCTTGCATCTCAATTCAATAACTTGAATGATCCATTTATGCGAGAGTTACGGTTATTAGATTTATTATTGACAAATTTCGAAGCGGCCTGGGCGGCGTAATTTTTTAGCCATTCTCTAGGAAAAGGGGGTTTAA